>OY740772.1:17491106-17764812 GCA_963513935.1 Aphrophora alni
CGCAATATTGAATGCTGCGTCTGTGAGTGATGATAACGTGTCATTTGTGAATGTGTACTACAGGAATGTTAGCCATCATACATATGTGACGCCCGAGAATTATTCACCAATACTATCTGTAGGAGGATTTGCCGCCATTTATGTCTGCCCTAGGTACATCTGTGTGTGAATTAGTAAAATTCTCTAGAAGTTTCGACTTATTGCGTTAAATTTCTGGTTTTGATTACATTGTACAGTGACAGTCAGAATTTTTGATTTCCTATGCGATACTATTATTTCAAAATCGTAAAAAAGTGATGAAACGTTTCTAAAAATCCTTTTAAAATTCACAGAGAAAAATGTAACCATTAAAATTTAAAACGTTACCATAGTGATAAATATAACAATATTAATTATCTTGTGTTTTTGTTTTCTTTTCAGATTAGTTGTACATTTATTATCAGTTTATTTCAGGTTATGTTTACCAATACACACTACATTTCTAGTCTACGTGAACTAAATACAAGATTGACCAGTGTTATTATTAATACTGACTTCAATGTACAGAATCAACCCTACATAGAGGCGTTAGACGGGGGGATAAATCATCCCTTGACCAGTGATTGATGAACTAACGAAGTGAAATAATTATTTCAAATAACAGCTAGCTTTGTTTTACAATTTAACAGATAAGTGTGTCAAAATTGTTTAAGTTGTTGCAAAAGAATTTGGTGTAATTTTTATATCTCTATTATGTACACAATATTATGGAAGTATAATAGTTTGTGTATTTATAATTCTGTCTTTGTTCTACATTTGGGGTTGAACTTTAAATATTTCCAGGAGGGAAGGAATAGAAATCTAACAGGAAGAATTGTTTAGTAATAACATCTAGACCCAACCGGAAGAAAAAAAGAAAATGTTACCAGTCTAATTTGTATCATACTTATGAATAATAAAATTGTTTATAATTTGTTAAAATACCAAAGAGTGATCAAAATAAAAACCGAGGAAAAGATTTATTTTAGAAGACTTCACTAAATAGAAACTATTTACTGTTATATTTTACTAAAAAAAAAACACATATTTTCCGAGATATAGTTGTTTGAAAAAGTCGAAATAGTGAGTACAGGTTTGGAAACCCGGATTGTCCAAGTTGGATCTACACTTTTTCTGCTAGTCTTGGGTTAATCTCTCTTTCATCTTTCCTATCTGGTATCTCGGCCAATTTTTGTAATTTCCGACCCTAAAAGCATTCGGTATTAGAGCATTCGAGGGCTACAGGTCTTTATGTTCTTTTCTTTCTTTTTCTTATAAGGCGATGATGAAAGAGAGGTTTTTGCTTTGAACGTCAAAATTATATTTAAAAGGTGTAAAAAAACGAAAACATTCACTAAGGTATGAATTGAAAATACAAGACTTTATTTCATACCAAAATTATTTTACTTGAAAAACAAAGATTGGAAGAATATTTTTAAATATGATATGTTTGTTTCTCAAAAACGCTTCATCATCCATTGGACTTACAACACAAAAAGTGTGGGTTGTATAAGGAGAAAAAACTACAATCGTTTAAGGCATGAAATCCTTAAATTCCGGAAGGGAATAATGGTCTCGGCGGCGCACAAGTATTCGCGCCTTCTTTGACGTGCTCGGCTTCTTTACGCTCTCTATACAATCTGCATCTTGGGCTTAATACTAATGTCAATCTTTACTGATCCCTGTTGAATTTGTCTATCTAATAATATTGATTTCTCACATTTTTGTTTGTATTTCCTTTTCCTCTGCAATTCATTCGATATTATGGAGAAATTTTCTTCAACTCAACACAGTATTATTGGATTAAAACTTTACAAATTATTTTATTTTATACAATATTATATCTTATTAATATCGTATTGTTATTCCTTACAAGTCGACACCAATTTTAACAGGATATCTTTTCGAAATCAAACGTTACAATGTCTAGCGACGAGCGGCGTCTACATTTTTACTATTCAACCACAAACACTCCCCATACATTGTTTGAGTGTTGGAAGACCACGAGTAGCCTCCAATGCTACTCCAAATGCGTCTATTGTGAAAAGACTCTGTTAAATTCGTTCTACTGAAATTGCACCCGGCTACTCTCATTCAGTTTTGATTTTTGTTGTGTTAAAAGGCTTAAAATTTCTCGGTCATCGCATTATAAAAAAGAAGATAAAATATAAACCCTTGGCTGTCGAATATTGTAACAGCGCTGGTCAAGAGAAACCGGATAGGAAAGATAAAAGAGAGTGATCTAACCCAAGATCACATTTAAAACTGTGTATGTCTTGCTCGCTCCCCTCAAGATTGCCAAGCCCATACTCACTAAAGTGAGCCACTAAGGGTCCTTCTATTTACTAAACAAGAGTGGTAACCATTTTACCAACTCAGAAGTCCCCTCCCCCATTCACCGTTGCCCACCCCCAGTACCCAGCATTTTAGATACGGATAACCTCTACCCAACAACATTTAAATCATTAGATTATGATTATTACTTTACAAGATATAAGCGTGAAAATGTTATTATTTTATAATTTTTAGAGTAGTAGAGACACCAGTCTACCGGACTGATTTAAAAACGTATTCGTGTCATAAATATGGGTTCTAAGAAACGATTATAAAACTTCCTCTATCTTTCTGATCGCATTGGAAACAAAATCTGTCTACAATAAAAGGTAAATAAATTTAAAGTTAAAACTTGACTTCGATATTTCAAGTTCTAAAACCTGTAACCAAGTTAAATGATGAAAACTTTCTAAGATTTTTCCCTGTTTACAAAGGGACTGTAAACACACAACTTATAAATAAAGACAATCAAAACTGAGACCTCAGCTGAAGTAAGGGGAAACTTCAAATTTAAGAAATCTCTGGAACAAAATGAAATACAAAAGTTTTAAAAAGAAGTTATGATTCTCCCGAGAGATATTTACCAGGACCAAATAAATTAACAACTTTTTGTTCTTTTAATATTTCATTTGCAAGAAAATGTACGCTTTTTATTTTTTTACGTTATTTACATAACGGAAATATAGTTTTTTGTCGTTGTAATGTTGATAAGAAATGTGCAATGATCAGATACTTGAAACGCAGTTTGGGTGGGTTTGTAAAAACACAGGTTGGTTGAAAACACATTCGCCTTCCCTTCATCTATGTTATTATTTAAGAAAGCTAAACACAATTTATGTCAATTCTTGTTTGTAGTGACGTGCATCCAGGTGGTAAGTCAAGTATTTAAGTCAAGTAATAGGATATAAGATTATGTGATACATTATTTTTAAGGATTTGATGAGGCTAGAAAAATGACGTGAATGAAAATTTGTTTGGACAGATGTAACTAAAATTGTTTTCAATGACGTGATAAAAAGAAAAACATTTAAGACAGATACAAAGGAAATTTTGTTTCCCCTTCTTAGCTTTATTGTTGTTTACGAACATTTTCAGCTAAAATGGACTACTTCAATAAGTCCTAATTGTGGTTTTCTGGGCGTTCAGGGGCTGGACTTGACTCAAAATGTTGTACATATGATGTGTGATCGTGTAATACTTCAATATAGAGTTATTGCTAAGATGATACTAATGACGTAATAAAACATCTTAACCAAAATGAGAGCCAAAAAAATGATTGTACGTACATAAATAAAAATTCATTATTTCTTAATTCTTTAAAACCATTTGATTTTATTCCTACAGCCTATCGCATAGTCAGGAAGTTTACCATGTGAAAACGCCCAACATTATAGGTGTTATGAGAGGGAGGCTAAGTTCGGTTGAAGTATTACTTAATTCTATTAAACCTAAGGTTCCATTAGGGATATCAAGAAATTCGCTTTTAATAAACTACTCAAAGGAGTTGCGCATTATCTATACAAAAATAATAGACGGATAGGTTTATAACATTAGTGTTACAATATTTACTTCTCCTTTTATTTTACTTTGGGATATTGGTTACAGATATATCATCAGTTGAATTATTCAACATATAGCTCTTTTTCTTTTTTAATGAAGTGAAGTACCCGGGTATGTAAAAGGTAGCTTTGGGTCAAATCAAAATGAATAAACAAATGCTTAAACTAGATAATTTTAACTACCCCGAGATGTGTGGTATCCAGGACTACTGGAGTGTAGCAGTAACTACTTGTTACTGGATTTTGGACGTTGCAACTCCTTTATCGCAAACTAACCGCCACTCCACACTCCCACCATCTTCGACAGTCGCAGACACACAGCAGAACAGTTGTAGGTGGTGTTTTGTAGTATTTTTAAGCATTTTAACATATTGTCAAGTGAATATGAAACGTATGTTGAAATGAAAATTAATTACAGACAGAGATATACGTGTCAAATTAATTGTAGAAAATCTGGTGATGTTAGAAAAGTTTAGTCTCAAAACTAGTCTTGAAAAAAAAAATAATAAGACGTGGTCAGGCATGTGTTGCACATATTACCAAGGTATTGGGATTGAAGTGACCCAGTCGTATACGAGTAAAATGCTTAAAAATCCAATTTTCATAACTGTTTGGAAGTTGTACAGTAGGGACATCACAATTAACCAAAGTATTTGGATCTGTGTTTAAAATTTCAGCGTAATGTCTCTTCAACATACTTAAATAAAGCTTATTAATAGTTTCAACTTTTAAAACAATCGAATACTTAAAATTCCTATGTAAGACACAGGTTGAAGAAGTTGTTGCTCTAAGGAAATGATGAAACAAAACAATTATCAACTCAAGTGCCATGCTCCAGGATTTAAAAATGTAGAAAATGTAGATTAACATCACCATGACAGACAACTGATGACTGACAAAAAAAATAGTGTCCTCCCTCAGAGTGCAATATAGTGAAGTTATACTAAGTTGTATCTTCACTCTATTTACATCGAAAGTTAAGTTACAACTACCAACCCGGAAAAACGAAGTTACAATTGTAGAGGGGTAGTTATTATTATCTTCTTATTAATTTTAAAGGAAGTTAAAACTTTAAAATATTAAAGTAGTAGCATTATCTAATTGTATTCCCTTCAATATTTAAAATTACACGCACACGCACAAACTTACACACACAAACAAACATTGTATATATTCGGAATACATACTTCTCTTCCTTTAATTCAAGTCTGTGTCTAAGAAATACCTCATGTAAAACTTATGGCTTACATAAATGAAATGAGTCACAAATATTTCACAAATCATAGAAGTAACTTACTTAGAATAAATCACGACATCAAGAAGACATTTTGTTTACAAACACGATACAACCTATTGCATACATGGTATTGTACGTTTGTGAAATCGAACTTACGTACGTGTAACATGTATTTACGCAAAGTGGGAAGGTTTTATGTACGAAGATTAAAACTGTATTTATATTATTGTAAAGTTTTAAGGAATTATTACTTAAATAAATGTACGGATAAAGAACAACCCTTCGCTACTTTATGTGTTTGAAATAACTGCAACCTGCTAGAATTCATGTTCTACGAGTTTATAGTGTAAAAAAACCTCAAATTATAGAGATAATTTTTGTTTTAATGTCTCAATAATTCCTACTCCTGAGGAATAAAAATAAAAATAAAATTGTCGTTAATACTTAGTTTTTGTTTTGCCCATGGGAGAAGAGGGGACGTAGAAATAAGATTTAACCATTTAACCTAAAACATAACTCTATAGTACTTGTTGTGCAATTTACAAATAGATTAAACTAAGTTTCATATAAATATTACAGACAATTTGACAAAAGAAAAGGACATATACGTAACAAATTGTTCAACTGAAGAAGTCCTCGTAACAATAATTACTCGAATCTGTCCTTGAAGGCAGAAAGGACGCTGATATTTTGATAAACGTGAAGTGACCACGTTTTGACATAGATTGAATTTGGTAGCTGTCAAAAAGCCAAGCAAGATATACAATCACATTAGGGAATGTCCTGTCGTACTTAGGTTAGATATTAACAAATAGCTGCGTGGTTTCAGTAAATGAATTTATCAATACACATTTAAATGACAAGGGGACAATTTGAGACATTTTCCAGTTGTTACTGAGATCGCGTATTGCGACAAACAGAATAAATGAAAATTATAAATTTTCTTTATGAAATTTTAAGTTTTGTAATATACGTACAGTGTGTTTCAAAAAGGATTTTATAAATTAAAAAGCATGTAGAAATTTATTCAGTTAACTTACAGATTCGATTGAGAGGTACTTTTAAAGCAGAAAACATCAATTTTGTTTCAAGTTGTACCGTAGTACCAAAATGTGGTCATTAGAATTGCAACTACTGTTGTATTGAAAAATGTCTACTTTCACTAGTGTTTAACGTGTTCGCTGTGTTTTGGTTTTACAAAAAGACTTTCATGACTACAGTCAACGCAATTTTAGTTTATTGTCAAGAAAACCAAGTAAATTTTCAATGTAGTATCGGCGATAATTTTTTGTTGACAGTGGTTGTTCTGTACGACATGAAAAATCATCTGGTTGCCCTCGATTTCCTTATGCTGTTATAGAAAAAGTCAGGCAGAACTATAGCGGTAATCCTAAGAAATAAGCGCGTCGTGGGTATCTTAAGACTGGTACACCACCCACTATTGTTTGTTGCGTGTTACATTTGAATCCATAAAAAATTACCATTTTTACAACAAATTAATTGAGGCAAATAGCGTAAGGAATTTTGTGTCGAAATTTTGGTATAATTGGCAAGGTGAAGTCCCACAATTGCAGAATCTGGGTTAGCTCCATCTGCATATTTCAAACACACTTGCGGTAATCCAAAAATGAAGTGTTTTGCCGCCCAGAAAATTTTAAATGAATTATTCGTTCTTTTTCATAAAAAAAACTATAAAAGATATGGCAGGCTATATCCGGAAATGTTTGAAAATTTTCTCATTCCACAGTTAGACGAAGATGAACTCCTTCATTACCAGCAAGACGGACCTCCGTCTTTCACACCATCGCATGGAAATACGGCCATTCCAAGAAGAAATATTCAAGTCTGTGGATTGATCGTGCAAGGGAAATTGTAGTTTAAAATCTCTACTTTTCATTAAAAAAGGGAAATTACAATTTAAGTAGTGGTAATATTGTTGAATTGTTTGAAATTTCGCGGTAACACACACTAAACCAACATTGTACATACGAATAAAAAAATGGTGTATCCAACAAAATTTAAGTAATTTGATTATCATTTTAATGAGATATAATCGCGACAAATATTTTAATTCATTTGGTCGTTAGAATTTTAACCGATACGAAATTTTAAAAATAGGCATGTCAAGAAATTCCACGTTTACGGCTCTGTAAATTTTAACAAAATAAAATCGTTGCAAATTGCTCAGAATTCGTTCACCTTTAAATAATAATCTGGAGATACATTCCCTCCTTAAATCACAAATATTTAATTTAGTCTATATTTTTTCCTTACAAAATTTGTATAAGAAACTTCCTAGGTTACGGTCACGTGTTAACAACTACAGGAAGTTGTGAAGAAAGAGAAGGGGAAAAGGTGAAGGGGACTTTGATCAGTGAGTTCAATGAGTGGTTTGATCGAGTCAAGTCTAATTAGAAGACTTTTAATTAACATTCCTTCCACCTTTATCTGGCCAAATTAAAGTACCAAGACAGCGCTTGTCAATGGCTACCCTTCTGCAGGTTCTACGACGGGGTTTTTTTATAAGGGTAACTATTTTAATATCAACAACGAGGTTAAGTGCCGAAAACAAATTAAGTGTCCAGTAAAATCGAGAGGAAGTTTTGTAATTCTTTAAAAGAGATTCACATTTGGGAAGATATTTGTAAGGTATATTGTACGAATATTGTACTAACCTCACAGACAGGTCTTAAAAACTAAATTCTAATTAATAATTGTATTCGTTGCCATTTTATCAAGTACTCATAATCTAATTATTTTCAAACAGTATTTATTTTATTAAACACAAATAGAACAATGAGGCATTCTGAAATGTACAATGTTTATCAATTATTAGATCATTTAGTAATCCCCCTTTATTTGCAAGTTTCATAATACTGGTCACTAATTAAAATGGTATTTTTATTTAGATTTTTACTTTCCTTATATATAAAATAAAGTTTTCAGGATATATCTGTTTTGAGATCCACTGACTCCGAAAAAGTACTTTTTTGAAATGACGTCTGTCTGGCGTATGACATCGTCGTATGTGTAGTATTCAACAAACTGTGCACTGATTTTAATTCATTATGGTATGTGGACATATTTTGGCAATATAATGCAAGGTTTTTTTTATAAGCCAAATTGGGGGTAGCTTGGTAATTAGGAAGAACTCAAAATTGGCTTTAACTATTATAATGAAGTGTTGCGTTTAAGATCCTAAACAAAACGTATTGGTCGCCCGCCTTCTCTAAAACAAGTCTGTTATTAATTTTTTGGTAGAAATACGTAATTTCTCAAAATTGGGAAAACCGATTACAATAAAATTTTAGTAAAATACTTGTAATTGATTCACACTTTCGAAATGTTGTTAATATATAGAAGAACAGCTGCTTAGGACCAGTCCGACTAAAAAACCCCCTCTTCTTCAAATCTAATAACCGCCTCAGAGCCGTATTTTATTTTATATACACAAATCATGCCAAAATAAACTATATCAAATATGTGAATGCTCTTTCATTATCCAAAAGCTTTAAAAGCAGAATATATTTCTCAAGGGAAAGACTAGTTATAGAAATAAAATATTTTATATATAGAGCAGTAGAACAGTTTGTTTTTTAAAAATAAAAGGAAATGAAATTAATTTTTCTTAGTGAAAATGACGATTTATTAAATATTAAAATTCCAAAATGTCTTTTTCTTTATTTCACAATAATTAACTACCGTATTATGATATAAATTATCGATATTGATGACGCAAAGTACTGAAAATAAATCTTCAACCCTTTAACTAGGTTTGCCTTGATTAGTTTAGGGGTGGTCTATCAGCTACAATGAGAATTTACTGTTCAATGTGTCCCTAGGGTGGGAGCACCACATCGCCTGTGAATGGCCCTGATTTCCCTGTCACGTCCTCCATGAAGGTGGCTATCCTTATAACTTCTCATAGTCGCACATCACAATACCCGGGAGTTGTGACTTGGATTCAAAATGAGAGGGAGGTTTTATTTGTTTTGGTTGATGACAGAGGGAGATATTTTATATTAACAGGTGTAAGGTTGAGTTTCTAAATTTTAGAAATTTGAACCACACTGATTTGAAACTGTGGAAACTATTATGGTTTATAATAGAAATAAATTACATAAATGGTGTAAAAACATTGCACGAACACTCTCAATTATCCCCAAAAATATTGCACCAACACACTTAGTTGTCATCAAAAACATTGCACGGATACTCTCAGTTACCCCCAAAAATATTGCACCAACACACTTAGTTGTCATCAAAAACATTGCACGGATACTCTCAGTTACCCCCAAAAACATTGCACGAACACACTTAGTTGTCATCAAAAACATTGCACGGATACTCTCAGTTACCCCCAAAAATATTGCACCAACACACTTAGTTGTCATGAAAAACATTGCACGGATACTCTCAGTTACCCCCAAAAATATTGCACCAACACACTTAGTTGTCATCAAAAACATTGCACGGATACTCTCAGTTACCCCCAAAAACATTGCACGAACACACTTAGTTGTCATGAAAAACATTGCACGGATACTCTCAGTTACCCCCAAAAACATTGCACGAACACACTTAGTTGTCATCAAAAACATTGCACGGATACTCTCAGTTACCCCCAAAAACATTGCACGAACACACTTAGTTGTCATCAAAAACATTGCACGGATACTCTCAGTTACCCCCAAAAATATTGCACGAACACACTTAGTTGTCATCAAAAACATTGCACGGATACTCTCAGTTACCCCCAAAAATATTGCACCAACACACTTAGTTGTCATGAAAAACATTGCACGGATACTCTCAGTTACCCCCAAAAATATTGCACGAACACACTTAAATGTCATCAAAAACATTGCACGAACACTCTGAGTTATCTCCAAAAATATTGCACGAACACAATTAGTTGTCATCAAAAACATTGCACGAAAACTCAGTTATTACCAAGAAATTGGACGAACACTCCATGGCACCAACACTCTCAGTTATTACCAAAATTATTGCACGAACACAATTAGTTGTCATCAAAAACATTGCACTAACACTTTTAGTTATCCCCAAAAATATTGCCCGAACACAATTAGTTGTCATCTAAAACATTACACGAACGCTTTCAGTTATCATCAAAAACAAATAAAAGATAATTACAACTTTTCTTACTCAATAATTTCATTTCGGTATTTCTCAATAAATTGTGAAACTCAAATATGGACGTCGTTTTAAAAAGATCCGAAGCGTTAAACACTTCGACAGTTCTAAGATGGTATGGAATTGCCTTCGAAAATTTAACGAAGTAGGGATAAAACAACAAAGTAACTTTTTCTGAGTGCTAGGGTACATTGGAGTAGAGGGAAACGAAAGTACAAACAAACTTGCAAGAATGACGATCAGCAAACCCTTTGTCCCTCAAAGTACAAGAACCATATAGTGGTATTAGAGATGCATAACTAAAGGAGGTGTTAATGGTATTAATGGCCAATCGGAAAGAATACTAAGACACGGAAATCTCATAGCAACAGAATCTTATCATGCATCAGGCTCAGTAAAGGTAAGTTTTATATATCGACAGGTTTCCTACAGGGGCATTGTTGACATTTAGAACACTTACAAATTAATCGAATGATGTGACCAGCAGATTCTTTAAGAGTAGGAAACCTCACACCGACGATTAGTCGATTGTGGTTCATTGATGCACAAAAGGGCTAGAAGTTTGTGGTGGTTTCAAATTGTTGTAGAGGGGATAACCACTCTTAACCCTCTTCATGTGGTGAATTTCGTAAAGGAGTTAGGACTAGAGGGGCTCTGTATAAGGGAATTCCCCTGTTGAGTAAAAGTAGGGGGATACAATAGAGCTCTCTAGGTCGATGTGTAATTCAACCCCATATAACAACAACAACATTGACTTTAGATAATAGATGAAAGACAGAGAGACCGAGTCATTAAAAAACATCTTTTTTGAGTTTAGAAAACCCTAAAAATGATATTTTCGTGAAAAAGTGACTTTTACCAATCAAACGTTCTCTATATTTTCAGACTATCATAGTATTTACCCAGACTCAACATATCTTAATTTATGTAACCGTTGTATGGTTACTTGCAGGTCACTAAAACGCCAACGACGACGGAAGGATCGCGTGTCGAACATGACTTTATAAACCTGAGGTCATGAAACTTGATGATCAGTTAAACAGACATGTTTTACGATTATCAAACTTATCTTATTTTATCTTTTCAGAACTCAAACCCTAAATGATGTAATGCTATTTAATTTCTTTTAATCGCTATTGTAATAAAACTGTAGATTGTACGTTTAATGGTTATAATCAATACCATTTAAACTTCCAATTAAATAAATATTTATAATTAAATACTTATTTATCCGTGTATGTTTTGGAGGTGATCGCGTATTTTAACCAAAACAAATTATAGGAAAAGCACAAAAAAGATACACGGGAGGAAGAAATTAGTGAAAACTGATTATAATCGGTTCTGCCGTTTTAGTTGTTACAACTGGAAAAATGTTATAACAAAAAATAAAAATCCGAATCGACATTGGTTTAGCCAGTTACGCCGTTGGTGTTAAAAACTACCTCGTAAATGCCAAGGTTGGTAAAACCATTTTCCGCAAGACAGTAAAATTCTAAATATAACAAAATATGTGTTTTGTAGGTTCATTTACAAGTAATTCTACCAAGTACCTTCGGTCCGAATAAGTAATTAATGTCCGAAATTTCATCGTATCTTTTCCAAATTTATATTTAGAAAGAGCTGAACAGAAAAATGCTAAGTTTTGTTAAAATTTAAAATTCCAAAGTAAACAAAGGTTTACTACAATGATCACGCATTGATCAGTTTTATCAAATCTTACAGCTTAACTCTTCAATCTAAATCAAGCTATGATTTCTACAGTCAGATAGCAGGTATAGTGAAGTTTTTCTAGTTTTTAAGGTTATTGTGTAGTGTTTATGTCAAGGGTGTACAAGTGTGTGTAAGTATTTAATAATGTTTTGTGTCTATTATAAAATAAAAGCATTCTTTGCTGAGCTTTTTAAATAATGTTTTTTATTTCCCGCGTAAGTAAATCTGATTGGTTATTTCTTATCTTTTAGGTTTATGGTTATAAATATATATTTAAAATTTCCTTGGCAAGCTGAATACTTATATTTTTTCACATGTATTTCTGTTAATTTTGCAAAGGGGTTGTGGAAGTGTATTCGTTTGAGGTACAACCCCGTGTGTCACTCACTAGTCTATACGAATTCTAACATACTTCCAGATGAGCTCGAAACTTTACATTTGTTCAACATATAGCTTTTCTCCTGTAACTGAAGGAGAAATTCCCAAAAGTTAGTTTTAAATTGTTAAACCCGAAAAAAATTCAAATTGCCTACTTTAAAGTCTGTGTACTTTAAAAATCTCTTTTGGAGGTCTATTGTGGCTGAACTGTAAGACCTATTGAAACAATTATTGTACCAGCAGTTAGAGATTTAGCGAAAAATTCAAACTTGTTTCTTTGATATTTTCGTATCTCCATCGGTAATAATTTAGATAGAATTAGATTTTCTTATTTGAGGTAAATTTTGTACATTTTCCACAAATTATTTAATCTTAAGAACAAATGTAGGCTAAAACAAGATTTAATATAAATGGATATAATTATTTTAAAACCCCAAACATAAACCATAATATATATGAACATATTTGCTTACCTCGCAAATATGGGGCTTCACTTCAAACCCACACTGGGTTTTGACAAACCACGGAGCTACGACAGAGTCATTAGATTGAAGCTAAAGATTAAAATTCAAAATTTCCCCAAATTATTTAAATTTTCTACACACTTATAGGACAGCTAGAATCATGAAATTTGGCATGCTTATGGTAGTTTAATGTGCCAATATGACTGAAAAATGATTCTAGATGGGTTTGTAAAAACCCACTGTGGGTTTAGAGTGAAGCCCATAGGCGATCGAGCGAATATGTTCTTACGCAATATGTTGTTTAGTTTTGGGGTTTTAAAATAGTTATATTCATTTATATTAAATCTTCTTTGACCATCATTTGTTCTTTCCCGCATATAGGTAATACTGAATATCTTGTGTTTCAACCAGAGGTGAGGAGGAGGGCTCACTTCTAAATATCAATTTTGTGATTTATTGAGTCCAATAAAGTTAATAACACGTAGTCTTGTCGTTTTTACGTTATCCCAGTAATTACCAATAGTTAAAAGGGTGGTCCGATTTTGACATAACATAGATGCTTTTTGGGTTTCTCTATTATCCGCTATTATGTTGTCATAGAAGGTCAGAATATTTTAAATTTGTCTGAATCGATTTTAATCGAATTTTGGTCAAACGTGAAGGTGTGACCAAAATCAAGGTTCTAAACAGTAAAGCAAATTAATGTTCGGTAGAAAAATGTAAGATGCTTGATTAAACTATGTCAGTCATACGAAATGAAATTATATTTGTTGTAAACATTTTTATAGTGATTTCTGAGATTGATAATATCTATTCCTCTAGTTTGTGTCCAATTGCCCAAAATTTGGTTCAGACTGTAACTGTTAACGGGTTTAAATATAATTCGTACAATTGCAAGTTAGGTTTGTTAGGGTTTATGATTATTCTATATTTAAGCTAAACAGTAGAAATATATCAAGTCCCTCCAATAGCAATCAGAATGACAGCACACTAAAAGTTAATAAATCGCATAGCTTGCAAGCATTGAACACGTCACGAAAGTCTTGAAGGAAAAACAGTGTTGAGTGATCAGCGGACGGATTGGACTTAGGGGAACGGGGGAACGCTCCCAGAGTACTTTAGATTATAGAGTTCTTCGGGAATAGGATCTACCACAGAGGGTCATAGTTCAGGATCTCGATAATTCCAATAGAACTTGAGCAAGCTTAACGTGTAATTCTTATAATTGTTAGAAATTACTTTAATCTCACATAATTTTAATATTGATTGAGTTCGTTTTGAATTGAACTTTTAATACCATTTTATTTATAAATTAACTTTTATCGGCACGTAATATATATATATAAACCGTCTCAAGTTTTACGTTTTTAACTTGTTTTTAGCTGAATCATATAGTATTTTCTTGTTGGAATATAATCGATAATGTTGAATCCCTGATTCGTTAGTCCATTTATTCACTTGAACCCGACGACTTATTCCTAACCCCTGTTTGGCGGGTTCATTTATTCACTTGAACCCCACGACTTATTCCTAACCCCTGTTTGGCGGGTTCATTTATTCCCTTGAATCCGAAGACTTATTCCTGATCACTGATTGGTAGCTCATTTATTCACTTGAACCCGATGACTTATTACTAACCCCTGTTTGGCGGGTTCATTTATACACTTGAATCCGATGACTTATTCCTGACCTCTGATTGGTAGCTCATTTATTCACTTGAACCCGATGACTTATTCCTAACACCTGTTTGGCTGGTTCATTTATTATTCACTTGAACCCGATGACTTATTCCTAACCCCTGTTTGGCGGGTTCATTTATTCACTTGAATCCGATGACTTATTCCTGACCACTGATTGGTAGTTCATTTATTCACTTGAACCCGATGACTTATTCCTAACCCCTGTTTGGCGGGTTCATTTATTCACTTGAACACGAGGACTTATTCCTGACCACTGATTGGGTAGCTCATTTATCCGCTTGAAACCGATGACTTATTCCTAACCCCTGATTGGCTAAATAACTTAGTCACTTTAAATTTGGCAACTATAGAAAATTTCGGTAAAATCTCAAGAGAGTTTGTTTTTTTTTCCTTATCTTTTCTATAACTCAAAATTTGGGGCAGCTACAAGTTGACCAAAATTTAAAACTCATACTTTCTCAAAATCGGAATTGTAGATTTTAATCAAATTTTTATAAAATATATAATCTAGCGAGCCAAACAAAACGTATTGGTTGTCATCTCTTCTAGCACAGTTTCGAGAGTTGTCTGTAAATTTCGTTGATGTAAAATGTAAATTTTCTTAAAATTATTCAATCCGATTCAAATTTAAGCTAAATTTAAAGATTAATGATCGAAATCTCTATATAACGGAAGGATCAACCTTCACTGACTTTTATGAAAAACTTGATAAATAACAAAACTCTATTTAAATATAACTTACTTTTTTTATAAATATAAGTAGGTTTTAAATTTTTATTTACAACTAAGGAACTGATATTTTTGAATACTATTCTATAGTTATTATTTGATTTTTTGTGATAAAGGTAATTCAGTTATTGTGTTTGTTATTAAATAAAAAAGAATACAAACAATTTATATTCGACATTTTATAAAATTCTAATTCTTTCTCTTAATCACAGAAATGTGACTTTTTAAAATTAGATTTGATTATAAACAATGACAACGTGCGTTACTTTCAAAAGCTTCTAATCACAAACAGCGTGGCAAGAATTTTTAAAATTTGAAACTTCACCTTCCCCTGTCATCAACGAAAACAAATAAAACCTCCCTCTCATTTTGAATCCAAGTCACAACTCCCGGGTATTGTGATGTGCGACTATGAGAAGTTATAAGGATAGCCTCCTTCATGGAGGACGTGACAGGGAAATCAGGGCCATTCACAGGCGATGTGGTACTCTCTCCCTAGGGACACATTGAACAGTAAATTCTCATTGTAGCTGATAGGCCACCCCTAACTAGTTAAAGGGTTACATATTTATTTTCAGGGTCGATGAAATGTGTCTAACAAATAAAGTAAATGAAATGATATTTTTTTATAAACTACAATATTAAATAAAAAGTCATTTTATGTATAGTTAACCGTGTCAAAGTAATGTTATCTTTTTGCGTTTTCTACTATTCAACATAAAGTGCTGTTTTACCCCCTGTTTATATATAAATATCATTAAATAATATTGACAATTTATATTTTCTTCGGACAATAGTTTGATTGTTTATTTCATCAATTTCGATGGCAACTCCTATATTTAAAAAAAAAAAAACGCATACAATGCTTGAGGTGTAGCCTGAGCTGTAAGATCCGTGAGAAGGAGATATTTTGGCTAAAAGAGAGAAAAAGCATGACTAGGAGAGAAATACGGTAACGCTACTATCACTGTTGACATCAGAATTTATCTTGAAACAACAGTGAACAAATTAACAACCAGAGAAGACATTTTGAACAGTTTTTGTAATAGCAAGTTCTTAACATGTTGTATGTATATTATTATTCTTAAATGATTTTATTTCAAAATATTGTCTGATATTTGAAGGAAAATCTTTACTTTGTCAATTTTACAAAATCTGGATGTTTGGAACACCAAATAGTAATACTTTTAACTGTATTAAAAATTGTAAAGTATTCTTCTGTCTGTGTAGAAATTATTGGATTTTTGCAGCAATGTTTCGGATAATACAATTAATTATTTGTAACTTTTTTATTTTGTAGTTGACTTTATTTACATCAATTTTTAGAGTATATAATTATATACAATTTTTGTTTAAAAGTTTTGTGTCGTTATCTATTTAAAAATAAATTGTATGTCAAACATATAAAAAGCGAGGTTTTAGCCCGTTTTTTGCGTTCTACCCCAGATCTATTAATAACAAATACAGATTCGGTTCTGATATGTTTATTCAATTTTTAGGTCGAAAGCTTTCAATATCGTTCCTTAATTAAAGTCCTAAAAAATTTCACTATGTATACATTTGACCTGAAGAGCAGGAATCTTTGACTCAGTGTGAAATCTTGCCGTAAGGTGGCAACGAAGCATTTCAGACCTGTGTGTTCTTGAAAGTGACCAATTTTTATCGTTTTAGATTTTTCGACGATAACTTAATTATTTTTCAAGGTACAGAAAATTATATATAATAACCACTTTGTTTGTTATTAAAAATGTTATTATATTTCCTCTCATAAAATTAACGGTTTCGGTGACGTTTGACTTCAACGGTCGGTTGCCATATTGAATATTTACACAGTGAAATTTTAATTCTCGGTATATTGATAAAAACAAAATTAAAAATCATAATCTTACTGATTTCAAAAGTTATCATTAATTTTTTTCACACAAAATGGTCAACAGACGGAAAACAAAACGTTTCAGGACCTATCTTCGTATTAAACTTTTTTTTCATTATTTTCACCAATAAAACTAGTCTTGAAAATCTTCCAGTTTCTTCGTGAAACACCCTGGATAACGTTATTATTCGCATAGGAATATCATTTTTATTTGTTAATCACAAACGTCAACCTTCGTATTAGACTGATCTTTACATTTTAAGTCTTCTGGAAACAACAAAAGTTATTTTTGATATGCCGTTCGTCCCTCGTTGTATTCGTCGGTAGTTAAGCACGATAACAGCTACAAAAATTAACATTGGAACATTAAAGAAGACAATAGTATGCTCATATAGAACCCAATTTAAATTGAGAAACATCAACTAAAAAATGTCAAAACAGAAGCTATTTTAAAATCTTTAATGAGTTAAATCACGTGTTATTCAACAGAAGATTTCAATTCTGCATGTAGTGGTATCAATCGTATCTCTCTATGATGACAAATAACGATTTTATTGTTAAAAATATATTTTGAAAACCTGACATCCCAAGAATATGTGATTATTGAATACGAGATCCAACAGGGCCTAGTCAGCAACACGAACGTAGCGAGTGGGGTATTCTTCACATATTGTACAACTACGAAGCCTGCAAGGACATGAGAAGCGATCTACTACTAGACATAGTAGATTAGAGTCTAGCAGACGTCAGTGATACGTAAAATTATGTAAGGAAAAAACGTTGTATCAATTGTTTCAAACAAATTTACCCTATGCTGGGTATCTATTCTTCTACCAAAATAATCGTCTACAAAGAACAAGAGACCAACTTTAGGGCGAGTTTAGAGGATGTAATTCTGTTATATTGCAACCTGGAGCAGGTAAATCCCACTATGTTGTCCATAAACTTGTTCTTGTATTATGTCTAAGAAAGTTTGATTTATATTGTTAATGCATAAAAATATTTCAGACGATAAACAGTTTTCAACAAATAAAGCTTAAAAATTCGCCAAAAGTTTTTCCTCCTGTTCATAAATTATATATTACTGATAAAGTAAAAGTTATGTTTTCTAAAATTGATAATTTTGTCGCCTGTGACGTAAGAGAGTTGTACGCTTTGTTCTCTCAAGTTTTAATAATAGCAAACAAAATAATCAACCCACAGAGCCTCGCATATAGCGAGAACGTGGATCGCACTCCCGAGAGAGCCTAGCTAGATTTACATTTTGTTATGTAACTTTGGGTTCATCAAACCTTGATCTTTCCTCTCAAGACTTGACCAAATTTTGTTCTTTTCCGCTCTTAACACAATTTGAGTATTGCAACGACTAGAGGTCTTCATTTCATTTTGTTTTTATAAGGTGATGATGACCGAGAGGTTTTTCACCTTTAAATAACAAGAAATAAAAATACAAAATCACTTTCATTTCATAAATTCAAAATCTAAGAAAGGGAATTGTCAAACAAAAGATCCAATACTTAATACACTGTCTAGTTAAAAGTTAAAGTTAAAGTAAATGAAGTTAGCATATTAAATAAACTAAATTGATACAGGGATACAGAGTCAATATTTACGATTGTTTGAAACTCGGAGAAACTTAGTGAAATTTATAGAGTTGCCAGTGAACTTTGAATATATCTTAGAATGTATGAAATTCTTGCCAGTGATCTCGCCAAGTTTGCGGCTATTTGATAATTATAAGATTCATCGAAGTAAGGGTGGGTAAGAGTTGAAATTAATACTCATTCTGGCTCATTTAGTTCAGAGGGAGGAGGTGGGGGTTGGCTTCTTGTAGGGGTGCAAAGATAACTAAACTCAAGAACCTCTCGTAAAGGGATGACAAATGTGCATTTAATCGGAAGCTAAAGCTATTACAGGAGAAATCGAAGTTCGAACACTTGGAGTCTTGTCTTTAGGGGTAGGAATTATTGTTTAAGTTTTGAAGAAGTTCTTGCGGGGTATGTTGGTTTGTCGCCAATAGCCGGAAGGTGATTACGAGCAAAGCGAACGCTCTCTCTCTCTCTGGTATTATGAATAATTACCTCTATGGAAGATTGGACTCGCGAGAAGCGAAGAGACCATCACAAATGGATGATTCCGATTCCCCCCCTTCGTGATCAAAATGTAATTAATGAGAATACTGTGTAAAGTTAGGAAAGACAAAGGGATATAAGGATGTTTAACTCTGTATGGTTTGTTTGTTAAAGTACGAACGAGAGATTAATTTGTTGACTATAATGTAAGAATATGATTGCTCAAAATGTAATTAAAACTGTGTTTATTTTATTAGATAAAGTAAGGGGGGAACCGGGCTTAATGTTTATTAACTTGTCATATTTGATGAAAATACTGTTAAACATTCGACATGCAGAGACATGCATTTCTATTGGTTGTTCTTACCATCTGTCATATTATACGTAGTACAGAAAAGTTACGTGATGATTCAACAACAAGTCGATTTTTTTTTCGGATATCTCTCTTTATAGATTCCCTGAGTTCGAAAAACGTGTTTTTGGAATTATGTCTGTATGTCAAGAATCGTATGTGCAGTTCTCTACAACCAAAACGCGTGAATCCATGAGAATAAAATTTATTACGTGGGTATATTTTGATCATATCTCAAAACATCGTTTTCATCATTCGAAATTTTGGGGTAGCTTCTATTAAACAAAATACGTCTTTATCGAAATTAGGAGTAACTAAACCTCCAAAAAGAACAAATTGATTTCTAACTCTCCAAAAATTCCGCTTCTAGAGTATCGGTATCAAAATCTGTCCGTTATAAAATACGTCATTTCTCAAAATTAGATTTACCGATTTCGTGAATGTGAAAATGAATTTCTTCAATTGGTTTACCTTCTGTAATTCTCAAATTTTCAGTTAACATTTGTTTAACATTATGTAATGTTTTTATTAACAATAAAGTCTTATCAATAACTTATATCTGGTTATCGTTAAAAATTTCTGAGTTTCATTTAAAACATAAATTAAAAGATCTAGCGAGAATACCTCGGAATCGTCAAGCTCTTAGCCACTAATATACGCCTTAAAGCGTTACCATAGTGTCTAAAACAATGTTATTTACTACGTGATTTCTTCTGAACAGTTCTTTATAAGTTTATTAGAGGTTATACTTACATCATTGCTCACAGCAAATGATAGATAATTGACAAAAAAGTCTGTAAACCAGGTGTCCTGTTCATTACTAATACAGCTTCGCAACGAGTCACCCTTGGCATCAAAACATTCACTAATATTCATTATTAATAAAAACACTTGCACCCCCTGTAGAAGCTTTCTTCAAGGGTAGATTTATTTGACAAAAGCTTTTATGCAGAACCCGTGTCGTGTATAAGGGGGAGGGATTGACATGTGTATAAAACTGCCTGAATCAACGTAAATTTATACATATGACATTCCTCCCCCTCAGAGAGTGTAACCCTCTCACGTGGGTTGTGATAACGTTTTTATCATATCTTATCGAAGCAGATGATAATACATGGGTAGAAGTTTTTTTTTTATAAATAAATTACTGACTTTAAAAAGAAAACTTCAATGGTTTCCATCTCAGTAAAATATATATACACATGAAGTTACTTCATTTAAATTAACTTGAGAACAATTAAGGATAACGTGTCTATAATTATATAGCTGGGAATAAATAAACAGTCGCCACGATAAATAGGGTGTTTTCAAAAATCACGTTTCAAAACTACAAGAGCTTATTTCTCAAATCAAAACCAATGTAAAAGTTCAGATCAACATACGTCCTAAAATGATTAATTTTCTATCTAGCCGTCAATATGGGTTTTAACGAACAAATTCATATCATCTTCGGTAATATGAGTTGATATTTCGCGATATATTTAGTGTTATATAGACACAATACAGGGGGGTAATAACCAACCGATTTCTTTTAATTATTTCAAAATGGGGGCTATTTCAATTTTTTAAGTTCGACTATCTCAAAAAATATTTCTAAGAGGTAAATAATTCATACGTTTTAACAACCAATTGTTTTTTTTAAATTTTTTCTGTAACTTAAAGTATATTGAATTATCGACATAAAACCGAAAATATTAGTTCTTCATAATTCTCTGCAACACCCAAGGTTTAATCTAGAACCACGTTTTTGTCGACTTCTGCAAATTTTTATCTCCAAAATGTGCCTGCAGATTAAAGGACAACTGAGTTATGGAGACACTCAATAATAATATGTAAAAACTAGTAGCTTAAACTTCTTTATTTTCTAACAATATGCATTCCAGTAAAATTTGATCGATATAGTTTCGATACGTGTTGAGATATTCCACTCTTCAAATACGGGATTTATAGTTAATTTTCACATTTTGAACTCCAGAAACGATTTAAAAAAAATGTTGAATAAATGCTTTTCATTACCTTAATTCTTGGTTTTGTGTATGTGTCTGTGTGTGCGAAGGAAAGTGGAATTTATTTATATTTCTACATGCTGAAGAAATTCTAAGTAAATAGTGATCTTGATGTGTTGTTGGACAGTGGCATTACTTTCAATCTTATGTTGAACACAAATGCTGGTGTTCATCAAGCGACAGTTGGTGGATGTCAAAGAACATGGCGCTCTCTTGGTTTTGTATAATGTCCATATAAAGTGTAAACCTCTGTATTTGGAAACGTTACACAGAAAGTGATCGCTCTAGACTAGAACGAGCACAACAAATTTCATAAAATATTGTTTAAAAAAAATTACCAGTGTTTCGTGGAGAAAAGTTCAAAATTGATAGCGTAGAAATAACATTGTTTTTGTAAAAGGATTTGAATTTCCTCTATAAATTGACACAATCAGAAATCAATTCTACCTTGCTACTCCCAGCTGTACAATTTCACGTTAGGTCTCAACCTCTAGAATGGAAGATTTCAAAATTTTAATTTACGTTTAAATATGGTTTTAAATAATATATTGAAATTATATGTTTGTTCCTACTCTTGAGGCTTATTGTTGTTTTTCATGTGTACATTGTATGTTATTTTATTAATGTATTTAACTCCAACTTTATGGGAAATTGCTGATGTTGTTGAAAGTATAAATAGATAAATATTGTATATTTTTTGTTTTTGTACGACCTCTTCATTGACTATAGAAACAAAATATCAAAATAGTTTATACCTACTGTTGCAAGTTTAAAGAAATTGTGCTACATGAAAACGTTTAATAAAATTTTCTGACTCAATTACTACAATAATAATTGAGACAAAAATTGTTGACAATTATAATGTTCGTTTCAGTTTCTCTAATTCCATGAAAGCAATTTCATCAGATATAAAAGTTTATTGTGTAGATGATATTTCTACAGTAAAAATATATTGACAGGATTTAGAGGGTACTTTGAGGGGATGTAGAAGAAATACGGTCAGTCATAATTCCTTCCTTTCGCCTCTGGAACTGATGTCTTTAATCGAAACCTGGCGTCACAAATCAAGCAAAGCTATGACATTGTCATTACGGCCGCACTGCCGTATCTCGGACCTTTGATGGACGAGCATAATCTCATGCTTTTTCCCTCAATTTTACGAGGACTTCTTTTCCACCTTACCAATAATTTCGATTACAAATGTTCAGATTTGATTTATTTTATGTCCATCTTTCAACATTACCAGACAACGTATGAAGCCAATTTAACTTCATCGGAAAATATTTCCTTGATAGTGTTTTCATTTTGGTGAATGTCAAGATGACAATCTATAAACCACCATTCCTTGTAAACACTACGATTATCCTAACTAAATGTTACTAAAAATATTAAATAAGTTATATGGTTAGAGTTTGGACAAAATCCGTTGGTCAATTTCAATATGGCGGCCGTTTAGTATGTTTTAAAAGGATTATTTATATAACGTCGTTCAAGTGCTAATTTTAAATAGTCTTAAAACCACCAGAACCGAGGTTCATATGACCATTTAAAAAAATATTGCTCAATATTTATTACACAAACATTCTCATCTAAATAATAAAAATCATCTAAAATTATTTGTCATCAACAATGTTATCTTGTTGTTAGACAAAAATTAAAAATGAACACTGAACATAGTTTTTTTTTTATTTATTGAAATATTTTATATATTTATAAAAAGGGCCTAAACTTTTTTTTGTACCATAAACACACCCCCAGCGTAAATTGTATTTATTTAAAATCGAGCATCCAATGACGGAGGTCAAAATTCATTCTTTGTTTTTGGCAAATTATTCAAGAAATTAATATTTTTTCTAATTGCTAATTTACACTTGAGTTGAGTTTTTAATCTTTACATTTCATTTAAAATTTAACGAAACCTGTATAGCCGATTACGAGATATAACTCAACAAATAATTACAAGTCTAAATAATTAATTTTTCTGTGTATTTTGTTTTACCGTTAACTCGTAAACAGTCACTTTTGGAGCAATAGTGTGAGACCTTTAAACTGATATACCCGCTGATAAATTTTGACCCTAGTATATCCAAGAATGTAATTATATTCAACTACGAAAACACCCTCACACAAGAGACAAGGTATTCTTGCAACAAAGTCTAAAGTAATTATTAATTATTGATAACGTCAGCTTATCTTAGTTTGTCCTTTTGTTTTAAGGTTTAATTTGGTACGGCTTAGAAAGACCGTGTCCTTTGACTTGTTATAATATAATAAATAATTAATAGTGAAATCCATCAGGAAAGCAAGGTTCAGAGAGATGGTTTATTCAAAAGGAGTCTGGAAGCTGGACAAAATAATCCAGTGAGCTTGGCTTACTGGTCATTATTGCCGCCTTTGAAGTGGTCCTGGGTTTGAAGAAACGTTTCTACCCTCTGAGGAAAGGATTACGAAAGGACTTTGTATGTTAATTGATTGATTCATTTATAGAGTCAACGCATATCCTTCTTTAATAAGGACATAACTTTGCTTAGACTACACGAAGAGGATTAACACGAAGGATCAAATTAAGTAAAACAGAAAGGATTAGTCCAGGAGAGAAATGGAATTGTATGGTCGTTTACATTGGCTTTTATTTCATTAAAGTATATTATTATAAAGAAGGTTTAATTAGATGTGATTGCGAAGTTGTTTTAATGACATGTATTTATTTAATTAAATAATTAGTGATTAATCTTATTATAATCAGTATAACGTATTATTTAGTTAAGACTTTCGGAGCAATACATGTCTGTATGTAAGGCAGAAAGAAAAGATTGGAAACTGTGATAAAGAACAATAGTTTAAGGGCGAAGCAGAACTGAAGTAAGGGCGTACACTTGAGATACTTTGGAAATGGCTGGAGTTTGCTTGTCATGATTCTTATTCGAGTCTAGTTACTCGGTACTCTAAAATCCTTCGTCTAAGATATCTTCCGTGGCTCCAGAATAACATTACGTTCATTTTTTATAAACTTGAAAAATAATACTCAACCCAGTTTATTGTGTAGTGCGAAAACTGTTTAATTTTGGCAGTTTTTAAATTTGGAATACTTGTTAAATGTAGTATAAACAGGGTGATCATTTATCGTGTGCACTATTGGTATGACGTAAACTATTGGTGCTATGAAAAACTTTAAATGATGGACTGACACTACTTTATGATGAAATTTAGGAATTATTTTGTAAACTTTAATGGCGGACTGACACTACTTTTTGACGGAATATAAGAACTATTTTGTAAACTTTAAATAGTGGACTGACACTACTTTATGATGGAATTTAGGAACTATTTTGTAAACTTTAAATAGCGGACTTACACTACTTTATGATGGAATTTAAGAACTATTTTGTAAACTTTAAATGGCGGACTGACACTACTTTATGATGGAATTTAAAAACTATTTTGTAAGCTTTAAATAATGACCACCTTTTTCAAACATTACATCAAACTATGAAATACTTATGGAAACACTTATTTTGTATGGAGCTTCTTTCATTTTACATCAAATTAAGAGACTTTTTTATACTTCGATATTTTTTTCCAAACCAATGTGTTTAGGAGTTTAAGGGGCGTTAGAACTCAAAATATTTAAAGTTTAATGCATTTTTGGAACCTTGCCATTATTCTATCATGTTAACAAATTAATTTGACATAGTCTACGATGTGTAAATACTTCAAATGTAGAACTAAAATTAAAAAAAAAACCTTAAGAAGGAAATAAAAGCAAGCTCTTCAGGTTATCTGTTAAACAAGTTATTAAAAGAAATTTCAGTCCTGCGTTCTTATTCAAACTACTGTACCTAGACTATGCCTAATTAATTTTTTAACTTGATGTAACACTTGTAATTATGGGATATCGGCATCTAGAATGCACCAAACTTTCTTAATTAAAAAAAAAAAAAGTCATTGCATTTTCGTCAAATCAAACTTATCAGCTTACTCTTTAAATGTATCCCCAATAATTTCCTAATTAAGAGTAGATTACATGGATTCTGTTTGTCGAATTTTATATATTTCAAATGTTGGTATGCGAATAGCATCAAGGCATATGCTTCAAAATATGTTGGAACATTTGGTAAGAATCAACAGTGGTAGGGGATGATACTGAATCCTGATAAAAATAAAGAGATGACTAATTTCTAGAATTATAAATTTTGAGAAGGTTAAAGTTGAATATTATACAGATTATTTGAGTCAGATTTGTGCGTTCACCAGATAGATAATAAGCAGGTGATTGATTATTAGAATTATTTCTGATTGGATAAAGTATTAATGACACGAGAGAATTGTTAGGGCAACTTCTCACACGTATAGAAAGCTAAGGTACTCTGCATATATCTATGGCTGGCAAATTCGGGTGCTTACTAGTACTCTAAATAGGAGATTGGAAATAAATTAAAATAGGAAGAAAAGGAGACAGGATAGAGTGAGAAATAAGAAGATATCGAGGATGGAGAAGTTGAAGAACATGGGAGAGAAGCATATTTTTAAAAGTAAAAGTGGGTTTGATGTGTGGTTTGAATGGAGCACCAATGCTGGGGCTAAATGTGTAAAAATTGATTCTTACTAGTAAGCAGATTCAAACAGCATTCAGATGGAGAGATGAAATAATGGAGAAAGATGGTGATCAATTGTATTCGCAGACAGGAAATAGAGCATTATGGTTGGTTGTTTCGAGAAGTTCATATAGATTTTAAAATTATTTTACTAGCTTTGACGGTTTATAATTTTACTGCCAATATTACAGAGGAATTCCTTATACAAATAAAACAACAACATTCAACAAAATGAAATATATTAATGCAAATATTTACACGGAGAAGTGATAAAACCATTTCAAAGAAGAAAGTGGAGCGTATAAAAGTTGTTTTAGATGAAAAATTAAGAAAGTACGAGCATTGGCAACTTTAAAGCACGTCACAAGCTTTATATTAAACACATGAATGGTAACATGTGTCACAAACAGAGTTGCAAGTACAATGTGATTTTGTGACAATCTTTTGTTTGGTGAAAGTTTAAGAAACATTAGGAGTAAAGACGTTCTTGAATCACGAGAAATATCTGAGGTCCAAACAATTCCCCACTTTTCATAATGTGTGTATAGACTGAAGAAAATGAATTGACACTCCAATGGAAACAGAGTGTGCTGTATTTCTGGTGCATACTGTATACAGAAGCTCTATCAAGGCTTGATTTTAGAAATAAAAAGCATTTAAACTATTTCCCTGTTTTTTGTTGGGGTAAATTAAAACTAAAGTCTGGAACTTGATTAAACTGTTTCAATCTCCACAACTTTAAATTATAATAAGACAAAGAGTTGACAGAGTTGTTTGTTTTGTTGTGTCAACCCAGAATGTTAACTATTTAAATATAAGAGTAGTCCAATATAATCTGTCAATTTTTAAACAGCTGTTGCTCAGCTGTTATTTTCTTTAGACAGTTTATTGTTGGAACAATTAAGAACACAACTGATGCCATTTCAGTAAACATGGAGTAAACCAAATTTAAAATGATGTCATTTCGCTTAGACCAGCCGTGCAGTATTATAGTTCATGTCTACAAAATTTTCAATTTTTTAAAAATAGTTGATAGGTTTGTTCACCAAATATACGATGTGTAGAGCAAAAAACACTGTTTTTGTTTGATTTTCAAATTTTATACTTATGGAACCGAAAAAGTTATATTCGATGTGGACATGCAATTCTAGCAGTCTGTTTTTGTTGTCGTCTGTACGTAAGCCAGATAGCGGCCATAAACATTAAAATATAACATGAAATTTGGTATAACTGTTTATATAGTAAAATGGTAAAGCTCATACTATTGAAATTCAGAAGAATCGAATTGAAAATATTAAAATGGCTGTAATTAAAAAAAATAATAAATTGTTTATAACTCATCTATTTTTCAACTTACAACACACTTAATGAATTTGTAGATTTTGAATTTGAATGTAATATTACCACCCCCACCCCCTTACAATGACGAGTAGCATAGATACTGTTAAAAATTTCATTTCTAACATCTACAACTTTAAGAAAAGTGATATTCGTATAGCTACGAGATCCAACATGGCCGACACGAGTGTAGACACATCGCCCAGACACGGATACGAGCGAAGTGACTGGAAACTGTTTAATATTCACATCTACGAGGCTCGTTAGGACCTTGCCGACTTCAAAAAAGTAGTGATAAACAATTACCAAGTTTAGAAAAACCGTGTAACAACTGTTCTAAATAACCTTACTACAATAAAACATTTTCTACAAAGCCCAAGAAACAAACTTGTTCGATTTACGTCCAGAGAATATGCTGGTATTTAATTATATAATAGGGCTGGGTACGTATCGTGGTTGCGTCCAACACTTTTTTTATAATATTAATAACCTTTGTAATTTCAAATTTAACACTGTAGCCAACGGATTAGTAAATTTATGAATAAATAAATGAATTACCTTATCGGTACGTTAACTAATCCTTCCGTTGATTTACAGATTACATATAAAGTAATTTAGTTTATATTAAAATCGTTTCAGGGAATACATACCGACCGATATAATATAATCATTTCCATTTTGTGATCGTATGAACATTAAATGTGCGTAATAGTGTCGTGTTATGTTCTGTGTTATGATGCATGTTCTGTGTATATTCTATTGACAAGCTCCATATAGTACGATTTTAATATAAACTAAATTACTTTATATGATCTGAAGATGGACTCACGAAGCCCGAAACTGCAATAATCTGTAAATCAACGGAAGGATTAGTTTGTAATAATTTGTAATATTTAATTGTTTATGTGCAAACAACGTTAACAAAGTTAGTCAATATTTATCATTACTTTAAATTCCTCGAAGAGAATTTAACTCAGACGTAAAATGTATTGTGTAGATGATATTTCTACAGTAAAAATATATTGACAGGATTTAGAGGGTACTTTGAGGGGATGTAGAAGAAATACGATCAGCAATAATTTGTTCCTTTCGCCTCTGGAACTGATGTCTTTAATCGAAACCTGGCGTCACAAATCAAGCAAAGCTATGACATTGTCATTACGGCCGCACTGCCGTATCTCGGACTGCCGTTTGATGGACGAGCATAATCTCATGCTTTACCCCTCAATCTTAAAGGGACTACTTTTCCTCCACCAATAATTTCGATTACAAATGTTCAGATTTGATTTATTTTATGTCCATCTTTCAACATTACCAGTGAACGTATGAAGCCAATTTAACTTGATCGGAAAATACCATTTCTGATGTTGGCTATTGTGTTTTTATAGGGTATGGGATTGATTTAATACCTTAGACATGACGAAAGAGGTTTATTTTCCAATTATTAACATAACGTTCACACGTATTTAAATTTTAAAATATATCTTTCCAATTGCAACTTCTTGTAATTTGTAACTAAATTCTTAATAAATAAAGTGTACAAAAACATTAGAATAACTTTCTCACTGAAGATATATTCGGAGTTTTCTTAACCAAAATGTGTTTTACTACTTATACATGATAGGAGGGAGAAATGTCTTTGATTATGAGTTCTCCGCGCTTATTTAACATGATAGAACATTTGAAGAAAGCGATTTTAAATAGAGATTGAGCTTGCTTCCCTTGTGCCATAAATTCTTGCTAATAGCAATCCGTATTTGTATAAAACGAGTTTTTAATTACGATGGCTCAGTTTAGTTTTTATTAAATTATCCAATTAACGGTCATTTTAATTTTTTTGTGGCTTTTTGGGAACGCAACTTTAAAGTCCATGTAGACTTCTCTGGAGATATGACCTTTCAAAAAAATGTGTTGCATCAGTAGTTTCGGATTTGGAGTGATATACAAGTGGGTTTCAATGAAGTTTTTCGTATGCCTATCAGTTAAACCGTAGATAAAGCTTTTTTTTTTATTTCAGGTAAAATTTGCGCTTTTTACATAAAATATTTATTTAATCTTTTGATACACTTATAGGACAACTAGGATCATCAAATTTGACACGCTTTATATCAATTGGAGGATGTGACAGTATGCCTGTCAAAATTGATGAATCTAGATGTCCTAAAAGATTAAATAATGTGTGGAAATTATTAAGTTTTGATCTACAATTTTAATTCAATGATTCTGTCAAAAGTCCCCGATTTAAAAAAAATTACTGGGGTTTGGTGGGGGGGGGTGAATATATAATAAAAAAGTATCCTAGTATGCAATGATCTCATGCTTAATACGTGGGTTGGATAGTTATAGTTTTATGTGATAAGGATCAGAAAGCGCTATTGTGGGAAGATTCGGAGCTTGCAATACGGTATATCGTCGAAGTTACCAAAATTTAGGTGGCAGCACTAGAGCTTCTTATTTCTGAGCTTCAAAACATACCATATCTACCTGGTGATATTTATATGTGAACTTTTGAGAATGCATTACTTTAAAGTAGTTAGAAAGAGACAATTATAATGATTTTCTGTCTTTTTAAAATTTTAAAATTGTAAATAAATATTGAACTTAACTTGTGACGTGATAACTTGATAGAATAAAACTTGAAAACAAATTTTCACAAATAATACGTTTATTTATGCAAACGTGTTTCAACTAGAAATTCACCATTTTCAGTGATACACAAGCTACAATAACTAAACTATAACTTGTAGCTTGTTTATTGCTGAAGATGTCGACTTTATTGTTGAAACGCGTTTAAGTAAATAAACATTAGTGTGACAATTTCTTTTAAGTTTAATTCTATCAAAAATTTTAAATTGTAGTTTTGTTATAAATTTGAAGTCCCTTAAATGTGCTGTAATTAAAAGTAAATTTGTTATTATATCAACTACTTGCACGGATTTCTTAAACACTGTAACGTGGAGCGCCAAATAATTCTGTGAATTTTGAAAATTAGGATAACAAAACTGCAATATCAGTCAAACTACGCTTTTATTTAGGAAATTAAACTAGCCTTATACCAGGTATAATTTAATGTTACAACAGTCGGTACATGATGGGATTCCATGATAATGGAAATAATGAGATGATTATTTAATTCCACAAAACAGCTTTAATGGCGACATAAGTTTCGCCGTTAGGCATTTTCAAGCAACTAAATTGAAAACAAAACAAGTATAAACTAAAAATGTGACACAAAAGGAAAGGATAGAAGAGTAAAGGGGTTGAGAAATGACAAAAGAAAGGTCAATGATCTAACCTGTGGGATGGAAGTGGGGGTGTTTTAGAAAATAAAGGTTACATAATAGGTCTCAATAGTGGTGATGAGTTAAGATGTAACATCTTTATATCTGATTTTTTTAAATGTTTGACCACAATGAAATTCCATGATAAGGTAACAAATATTGGGGTGTTGTTTAAAATTGACAAAAGGAGTATTATTTGTTACTTTATATCTCATTACGAATAAATTGTTGTTTTTTTATTTTATCATATGTTAACACCCTCAGTTTTTATAGTTATCAACAAAATTAAAGCAAGTACCGAGATATGGCAAAACGTGCCCAAATATTGAATGTCGTTAGAATCTGTAGACGCGGTTGGGCAGTGAACCACTGCACATTCAAGAGACGACAGAAACCAAAGACAGATTGACGTGATTTCAAAAACCAATTTTTGAACCAAAGAACTTCAAAACGGATTTATACGCAAAAAAAAAATCGTATATTTTACGACCCAACACACAACTTTCTCTATTCAACATATACGTAAGAAAGCAAAAACCGTTACTACGGCTGAGGCAATCCCAAAATATTTCCTACTGAACCTACACATTTCTGCGTTTAGTTTTTGGTTAAAACCGACATTTCCATCTTCCATTTCACGTCTATTTTAACCAAATCTTGTTCTCTTCTGACCCTGATTCTAAAAGAGTATTTGAAGGCTAAAAGTATTGCATGTTCTTTTCTTCTTCTTTTTTTTAAAAGGCGAGGATGATCGTAAGATTTTTAACTTTAAACAACAGCAATAGGATTCCTTTTGTTTTTCAAGGAATATACTTCACGAATTTTCTTTTTCAAGCATCTAAAGGTTAGGGCTAGACTTTGATAAGTGAGTCAGGACATTTTCTTTTATATGCAATTTTTTTTCTTATGTGTGTTAGATGAAGTGTATTTCAGGTTGCGCATTTTAGTGGTAACCTAATTTTCAATAGCGAAGTTGATATTTCATCAGACATAAGAGATATTGAGTAATCCGCGAAAACACGTTTTTACCCTTGTTAACTTCTTCTGGAAATTAAAGTGTCTAGGTCAAGAGGTTTAGGAATGGATGTTGATAAACCACTCACAACAATTACATATATTGATTGTGTCAGTCAAGTATATTTATATAAAAACAGTTAACACTCTTGATTGTCACAACAAAACAAACAACTCTTTGTCTTAATATAATTTAAGGTTGTGGAGATTGAAAGAGTTTAATCAAGTTGAGACTTTAGTTTTAATTTACTTTAACAATCAACAGGGAAATAGTTTAATAGCTTTTTATTTCTATATTCAAACGTTGATTGAGGCTGGATACAGAGTGTGCCAGAAATACAACACAACCCGTTTAACTACAAATCCAATGGAGTTGTAATTTTGTTTTCTTCGCCAATGCGACAAATTTGTGAATACGCTTCTTTAGTTGAATATTTTCATAGATTTTTTTGCTGGACATTTCACCGAGGTTAAATACTTCGCCGAATGTTCAATGCCGCTCTGACAACGAATGTTTTATTTCTTTGGGCTTCAGATACTTCTCGTGATACAAGGACGTCTTTACTCCTAATATTTTGTCAAAACTTTCACCCAATAATATTCAAAAGAATTCTAGCCTTCTTTGTTTTTTTTCCATAAAAACAAATAATCTATTAAGTTTGGGATGAAATTTCTTTGGTAACTATTTAAATTTTAATCCCACTACTAAATCACATCACAATAAATTAATATAAAACAGTTAAAAAACATTTCGTTGGAACACAGGCACACCCGTTTATAAGATACTTTAATATAATGTAATTCCTTATCATATCATCCTTTAATGTTTAAACGTTTTCTCATTCCAAGTCAATATCCATCGGTTTATTCGCCTGACACTCTGAAATATTCGCACCGACGTTGACGGACGATCTCTGTTCAATGTTCATAGGTCAACGTCAGTCAATTTAGGCATTTCCAATTCCTTAGCAATTTGTTTTTACAATAATATAAGTTTCATATTTCCTTCGCAATTTTTTTCAACATTTTAATTTAAACATTGTTACAACTCAGTATACTTATCATCTTATAACTTCAAGAATTTTATTTTATTGTTAATAATATTATACACCCCCCCCCTATATTTTACAAGTATACAACAATTTCAACGCCTTAACTTTTACAAATCTAAAGTTGTTCTACTCAAACCGAAATATATGATCTTTTTCACTGTTCACATGCAAAAATTCACTCCTTCCTTCTTCACTGTGCCCCCCCCCCACTTTACTATATTTTCAATACGAAAATAAGCCTTCTATTTAATATTAACTTCTCCTATATACGATCGATTTTTTGACGTACTCGTAAAAAATTTAAAAAAAAAAAAAAAAAAGGAAGAAGAAATACCATTTTCTACTTTTTTGTCTGCCGGTCTAGGAATCTTCACGAAGGGATAGACAACAATCTCAGGAAGATTCATAAGTCCATAAAGAGTACAGATAATTCTCTTGACTTTGCGAAATCTATACACAGCTCAATTGATTAGGGAGAAAAACAGTTGACGTATTACAAACATTTATTTCAAAACAATACCACACTAAAGTTACATTAAAGAACGGCTCCTATTTCGTCGGCATGTCACAAAATCATATTGAACTTACAACTCTGATTGTGACACAAGTTACAATTTATTTGTTTAATATAAAGCTCGTGACGTGCTTTAAAGTTGCCAATGCTCGTTCTTTCTCAACTTTTCACCTAAAGCAACTTTTATACGCTCCACTTTCTTGTTCTAAATATTATTTTACACTTCTCCATGTAAATATTTGAATTAATGTATATATATATATATATATATATATATATATATATATATATATATATATATATATATATATATATATATATACCAACAAATAACAATGTCTTAACTATATATATTTATATAAAGTTAAGACATTGTTATTTGTTGGAATTTCTCTTTAACATAGTGAATATCATTATACACCATCAAAGCCATTAAATTATTGTTAATGGGATCTAGATGGTATGTCAGTGAACCAGCAATATTATAAGGACGTTTTGCCAATTCTGTGAAAAACAATTGGTTTTCTTCATCAGAACATAGCTCTTCCTGTATGTTGGCTGACAAACACATAATCTGCATTCGCCAAATTGGGCATCAAAGTACATTTAACATGTACTTAATACTTTCTGTAAACTAACATCAGGAAACTGTCGAAAGAATGATTGTTTTTAACATACACTGAATTGTACAAATGTCATTTCTTCCTCAGGATATTAACCCATTTTTTTTCAGTATAGGATATTTATAATGATGCTTAGTTGTAATTATACTCTGAATACATTAAAAATATTTCATAAAGGTATAAACACGGGAAGTTTTTTTTTTTTTTTTTTTTTTTTTTAAATAGGTTTGTATGACTGATTAAATAATTTAGTATGAAATTATTTTTAGAAGTCGAAATATTTTTAATGACTCAACAGAATTCCTGTAGTACCATTAGTTAACTGATAACAGAGATGGGTATTTAATGATAATGGTATTTAAAACTTCCTACTTGTTACAGATTAAATAATTTGGAAAGCAAAACACCACCATAGTTAAAACTTAGCACATTGTGAAATGCACTACTTTTCGAGTTTAAATAATTCAAAATAACGTTTACAAATTTAAATTACCGGTACTTGTGTTTTTCCCACACATATACGTAGTATAGAGGGTGTTATGTTTCAATTATGTTTGTAAGTATTTACAGTGATTTACATTTAAAGGCGTGGATTGATTATAAACTAATTTTGTATGTGGAGATATTTCAACCGTTTCTTGAAATATAAAATTTTACTCAAATGTACCCACTACATAATCTATTGGTTACTCTCCAAAAATGCTGGTTTGTGAATTGTGGATATTTTTTTTTTTTTAAATTGGCGATAAGGTTTTTATAAAATACGTAATTTGTTAAAATTGGCTCCACCGATGTTGTGCATATTTTAGCAAAATATGAAGATTAATGACACAAGGCTGTGTGCAAAATTTGTAAAAAATATTACGATTCAATGAAAATTTACAAAAAATAGTAGGGGCCTACTGAACTTTAACCGATTTTAGTCAAATACGATTTTTGCTGGAGACAGGTTCTCAAAAGCAAAATATTTTAAAATATTCCGTAATAAATAATCAACAACAAAATCCCAATACGGCGGGCTAAAGATTATCACCGCCGAACTGACAATTTTGGTCAATAGTTTTGGATTTTATTGGTTTTGAGTTGGATGAAGAAAAACGTTTGTACAATTCTTTTTTATGTGTGCTTATTCAATAACAACCTACCAGCACTTGGTTCCAAATACACAGAAGATGGTATTAAATTATACCTATAATTTGAAACAATCCATTATTATCATGGTTCGTTTTTGTTGGTTTTTGAGTTGAATGAGGAAACACGTTTGTGAAATCGTTTTTTATGTGTGCTTATTCAAGAACAACCTACCAGCACTTGATTCCAAATACACAATATATGGTAATAAATTATACCAATCATTTTAAACGATCCATTATTATCATGTTTCGTTTTTGTTGGTTTTTGAGTTGAATGAGGAAACACGTTTGTGAAATCGTTTTTTATGTGTGCTTATTCAAGAACAACCAAACAACACTTGATTCCAAATACACAATAGATGGTATTAAATTATACCAATCGTTTAAACAATCCATCATTATCCAATACCTTTAAAAACAAAATCATTTTAGGTACTTTATGTCACCAAAAAAGAAGACGAAAAGATATTCCCCTTCTTTCTATAAAATTACAATATAAATTATCATAAAATGGGAGCCTTAATTCCGATCGGTAATAATTTAAAATAATACAGTCATGTAGCTTGCGAGGCGGAGAAGGAAAAACGGCCGGCAGTTCGCAGTGAAGCGAGTTAAGATTTATATCTCATTATTATGACTCCATCCCTCCGCGTCTGACGTCTGTGTGAATCATTGCCCTATTTTAAACAATTTGTGACTTTGAAAATAACATTAAAACCTGGTAAAGCTATAAATCAAGCTTTGCATATTCTTATGTGCCCCCGCTGTAATTCCTTCAGATGTAATTGCAACCCCCCCCCCAACCCTCTTCATTTCAACCCTGGTTTTCAATTAACTCTTGTAACAAATCAAACAGTTTTAAGACCTAGGTAGACGTTATGGGAGCTAAATATCGCTGACTAACGATCACCTGGCTAAACACACTCAGCCTATGTTGATGAATTGCCTTTCTGAAAATCCTTTAATTTATACGTATTTCATTCATGAAAAATATCTTTCTATTGCTTTACAATTATATAGAAAGTCTTGTGGGATTGCGAAAATTGTGAAATCGCGTTTTTCATACTTAAACTTTCTCAGAATATAGGGTGAAAATTAATGTTGACATTTTATCTAAATAAACTCGATATGCGGAAGTAGTCTATATTATACAAACTTATTTGAAAAATATCCAATTCAAAATATAAACAAGATGTTTCTATTAACCAGATCTTGTTCCCAGCTCTTAGAGAAGAAAGCAGTGAGAAATAATCGTGAATTCTAAAGCACCAATTTTCGACGCGACTGAACCTGCATGGCAAACATCAACCCTCTCAGTTGTTCAGTATTTAAAATAGATTGAATCAACATATACAAAGATTGATTCGGATCTGAACGACAATCTTTCGGTAAAAGATTTTATAGCTAAAAACAGCAAAATTGCATATAAACATAGATCCAAAACCGCTTCGTTAGCGAGTTACGGCTAGCGCAAGATTTCTTCCGGATATCTTATCCATCGGTAATTAATATACGGCCTTATTAAATTTCACGGGGTATAAATTTGGTGGTTATATACGTTTTTATACCACGTTTTTGATAAATTGTAAAAAATCCTACCAGAACCGGATCTCTTGCAGTTTTTGAGAAAATTATTTTAATGCCTCCAGAAATGTAGTCGTAAATGAATGAAGAGCAAATAATGTCTTGTTTTCTGGTATATTGGTAAAAGTTTACATAAATAATGTGAATACAAAATTTTCATTCAATATCCAATTCCAAATATAGTGTTTTTTTTTTTTTTTTTTTTTCCTTTTCCCGAAACAAAATGTCCGACAGTAGGAAATGAATCGCGTTTTTGGACCCTATGTTTATATTTACTTTTTTAATTATTTTTTTCACTATAGAATCGTTTTGTGAGAGATTGTCGTGCAGTTTTAAATCACCCTGTATAGTTAAAAACAAATCATAACTATAAAAATAACAAATAAAAATGTACAGTATGTATGGAGTTCTTAAACTTTTGATGTCTTTGCTTAAAATAACCGTAATTCCACTGATATATATGTTGGTGAATAAATTTAAAAAATCTTCCCAAGATATGACCAAAAATATCCAATTTGGTTAAAATCTCTCCAAATATTTAAGCTGTAAAGTGCTGTACAGATAAATGACAGGGGACATGCATCGTTTCAAAATTTTTGTTGTTGTTATCAATACATATAATAGAAAGTAAAATATGATACAAAATTGTGTAGTTCCTAATAAAAGTTCGGTTTAAATTTATTGATGCTCTTATCTTTGATAAAAATGAAAATGATATGAAATAACATCAGGTTTACATTAACTTGTAATAATATACAAGTAGAGACTATTATAATGTATTTTCTGTTCTTTGCCGGAATAATATAATTAATAGTTGAGTAACATGTTAATTAAATAAATTTAATAAAATTTAACGAAACACCAACAAATTGTTTTCAAATGCTTACTAATGTGTTATGCCCGGTGCATATTAGTGTCACGCGTCACTGTGACGCCGCGATTCTACGATACATTGGAATAAATGGAGCAATGCACAATCGACTTACACGTCAGTGTCATGTTTACATCACTCTCGCGTCTAATTTAGTAACGCTAGTTTCTTACAAACGCTCGGCGTCTTGTCAAAACATGAAAACAAATGGAGCATTGAACAGTACACTCGCTTTTAGGGTCAGACTGTGGCAGCAGTTCATTGGCTTTTTTGTGTTTTAGAAGTGAAATGAATGAGGTATTCGATAATGAGATTTTTCTAAGTGAAGTAAGAAAGCGTTTTATGGGAAAACTTCTCGAAGAGTATCATGACAGGAACAAAACACAAACTGCATGGGTGGAGATTACCAAGGTCATATATTTATTATTGTTTTAAAGTAATTAAAATGACGTGAAAAAGTTGAGTGTCTTGTCCAACGTATACAGTGAGAACAGTATAATTAACTAATAACAATAAAACAATCACAAATCCATATGGTAATATGTATTTTATTTGTGACTCACCATAGAATGCTTAAATCTGCTGATTTTTATTCCAACTGATTGGTAAATTGTAGCGTCCATGTGAAATGTAACGAAACCTGTAATCAAATCTGCAAATTAAAAAAAAATCACACTAAAAGAAAATTACAGTTATTAAATGAACATTGTACGACGATTATTTAATCGTAAATTAATTTCACCAAATAATAAACAGATTTTTTTTTGAGATCTGTTGACCTTAAAGAGTTTGTTTGTCGGAAAACATAAATCTTTAATGATTAGAAACCAGAGGATGGGCTGGTTACTCTAGGAGAGGTTGAAGGTGTATGTAATGGTAGTAATGGAGATCTAAAGATGTGAAAAGGGCCACGTTCTTAGTTGGAAACAAGACCTACCAAGGGTTGTAGTGTTAGTGGGACTGGGCAGAACCAATTATATGAAGTACGTAAACAAAATTTTATTTTTACTGGTCCGTTGTAATTATGTGTTAAAACACTTTTTACACTTATTGATATTATTTAAAAAAGAAAACTAAATCAACCACAAAATTATGTGCGTTGTTAAACCTGTTATACAAACATTATTTTATTTTTCCATTTGTATGAATGTTATTTAAAAAAAAAATAATTAAATTTAAAACAGCTGTTTCCATGAGATATAAAAAAATCGTGTTTGAGAGAGTAACTATTGTATTTTTTTCAGGTTTAGACCAGACGGTCCAGAACAGGTTGTAGGGAATATATGTGGTAAAGGGGAAAGAGAGAGAAGGGAACACATTTTTTCACTGCAGTTGGGATTTTTTAATGTAAGGATGTTTTAAAATACAGACAGGACAACTGCTGAAGAAACGTTGTATTTAAATAATACAACAACAAATATAAAAGAATCTTACATGTCGAATCGCTAAAACAAAAATATATTTCCAGTTCAGAAAATTGGAAGTCCTTTACATTAGAATATATTGCAGGTGAATTTTCATGAGGATTTACTGTAAAACAAATTGTCTAATTTAGAATTATTTTAGATTATATAAACTTCCAAGACAATTGTTTTAATTTTATTTTGGGTTCGTAACGCAAGAAACATTAGATTCAACGATTTTGTAATATCCCTCTAAAATTATAAAATGGAAACAATGTTTAACAAGCACTATGGACTTCCAATAATAATTGATATTTCCACAATTATAATTATAAATTTGGATATTGAAACTACAACTGACCATCGAAAATTCTGTTTTAACATATTATTTATTTGACCTTTTGTCGTTTTCCATACATTTATATACCATGACATGCTATGCACGAGTCCTATAATCTGTTCTTGCCAGGTTATTGAAAATACAAATAAAATTAAATATCTTTTGGTTTATTTGGATAGTAAAGTGTCTTGAGGAGAGCACATAAAATATTTAAACTTCAAAATTAGACGAAATATCAGGAACTTTTAAAAATTTGTCATACAAATGTACTACGTAACTTTTATTTTGCGTTAGTACATTCACAATTACAATAGAGAGTTGAATGCTGGGGAGAAGTGAATGTAACAAACTTGAAACTGTTATAAACCACGCAGACATCTTTCGTATGAATCATTTTATTTCAGGATAAAAAGGAACCCTTTAAAGTTGAAAAACATTTTTTCATAAGAAGTGGTAACATTTTATCAAGTGAGGTAATCATATCATGCGCATGAGAAGACCAAAGGCCTCTAGGAAAGTTTTTCAAAATTCAATGTTATTTAAAGGACCAAGAGCTTATAATTCTCAATGACATAAAACCAGTAAAAATTGAAAGGTGTTTTACGAAAGTTCAAAGATTGGTTATTGAAAACGAAAAATGTATATCATATCATGAACATTAAAAGTGATTTTTCACAACTATAATATAAGTCACTCTTTAAACTATTTACTTGTTTGTTTATTTCTTTGCTTTTATTTGTTCTATTTTGGATATATCTGGAAATATTTCATAATAAATGTAGAAGAATTTATTTATAAGATACATTTATATATTTAAGTTTTTTTTTTTTTAATTATATTTTATTGTAACATCTTTGGCAGACTGTAAATTTTAGTATGTAAGTTTTTTCCTAGTCACCGGTACTGGATACAGGTGACTAGTTAATCCACATAATTCCTGTATATTTAACGTGTAATAATTATGGAAATAATTATTAGTTAAGACTTATCTCATGTAAGGCTTCCTTGTACTTATGGATGTATGTACAATATAAAGTATCAATTATAGATAACTCTAACTACAAGGTAATAAAAGAGAGTAAACTTATTAAAAGGAAACACAGCTGTTTGAAATTTAATCTTTTGTGGATTGTTACAATAGCCACTAAATATTTGGTATTTTCTTAAAATACTCTATTATAAATAGTCTATTATAGTGTTTTAAAACAACACCTGAATATGTGTGTGTGATTTGATCCTGTGAAAATCTCATGTACAGGACTTTAATGAAAACGGCAAAGATGGAATATTTCTTAACAGAAATAATTTTATGGTTGTCAATAAATCTGTAGTTTCCTGTGGATTCTATTCTGAAAAACAAAGTTCCTTGGCTTAACCATCAATTTATGTCAGAGTGTTTTTTCCCCAAATTCATAAAATTTTCATTTTTAGAATGACGTTATATCAGTAACCAAGAGAATAGAAATCTGTATTTGAAGTTGACAGTTTTTATATTTTATGCTGAAACTTTAGAATAAAAGAAAAATAGATGTTATGTTACTTTTACATTTATATATTTATTAATCGTTAAAGGAGGAATGAGGGTAATCACAGTCTAAAGAGTTTACTTCAAGAGTGTATACTCTCTTGTCTCTTATGTCTTTCAAAATTTGCCAAGGATGTTATAATAATTTTAAGAAGCATAATTTTTTAGAGATTTATTAAAATCCATTAATAATTTCTATACATAGAATTGTGTAAATACGTAAGCCCAAAGTTTGAGGTTATGTAACAACTCACTGATCAGACCATAAAGCTCACTAAATAAAGAACAAATTTGTATATTGGTATTTTCTTTAGGTAAATATCTAATTGAGATCCCGTTGCGATTTAATATAGAAATTTAATGAGATCGTGTTTTACATCCCGGTACCACATTATTACACAATTGGATATTTCTTTAGCTGGGAGGACCCTTTTTAAGTATAAAAATCCATTATTTCTCTCTAAAATAGAGATTTCAAAAGTACGAAATCCTGGGCTTATGAGGTTAAGGCTATATTCATTCCTATGGCAAATTGCGTTACCTCATAGCTCGATTATATTCTTATATCATATAATGTAGGAATATTTACTTGTAAGAAGACAGTTAATGCCTATACATCTAACGACAAGCGTATTCTATAAGCTATGAAAACCAGACGCCTAGCCTCATTTTGTATTCTGTACATCGATTGCAAAAAATGTAAATTGCTTATTTTTTACAGGAATAATGGTTTTTGGTACTTCAAAAGGGTAACTGAATTATCTTTACAAAACTAGAAAAAATACAGTTTTGCAAATAATTGACATTGTTAATACCTATTTGTGTTAAGTGTCAAATAAGCTTTAAGTTTGTGTGTGTTACTTAAAATATGCACAAGAACCAGTTTAAATTGACCCCTCTCCCTCTAGAGTGTTTATTACATTATATTATTCCACTAAAAGTAATTTATGCAGTTAAGTTTCAATGGTTTAAACGGGTAATTATGTAATTTACCTGACGGTGCGATGTAGTTAGGAAATTTATGAAAATCGTTTACTACATGCCTTATTTTAAAACAATTACATCATATTTGATTTTGGAATACACTTTTCAAGTACAAAAATAAGTTTAGTAGAAAATAAGAAATATAAAAGTACGAAATAAAGGTCTGTAGGTTAGTAGCCTACATATGCCTACGTACGTCATGTCCCACAAATCAAAATTTGATCAAAATCGTTGTAGTAAATTAAAAACAATCGTAATTTAGAGTTTACGTCTTACGGTAATTAAACCAAAAACGTACTTAATAATTATATTAGTTTAATAAAATTACAATAATAATAACACTTTAAATTTGTATAACCACAATCAAATTTTAATGGAAATAGTAGCCGTCAATTTTGAAAATAGATCATAGTTTTGTGTAACTCTCTATACTAATCTAAGATTTGATTTATATACTAAAGTATCTATATGAAGTAAAATTTTCTGGAAGACTTACATAAAATCTGTTCCAAAATACAAAACATAATTTCTACAAAAACTCTATCCACTGCCATTGTTCACATCGAAGATATATACCAACATCAGTAAATAATGCAAATCTCTCTTAATAATGCTGGCCATTAAAACTGTCCCCATTCATCACTAACAGCGCTCTTAGTGGCGGAGGTAATAACTATTAAAGATACGAACACTTTATCACAGGCCTTAAGCTTCTTTCAAAAAAAATATTGAAATATGACTGGTTTGGTCTCTACATGAGTGGTCGTAAAACGCAGTTTGCCAAAGTTTGCATTTTTCTCTACAACGGTACTGTATATTATCTCCAATGTGGACGTTAATCATTGGATAGAAACTAATTAAGAGAACAATTTAATTGGTTAAGAGTTGGACTTTGGTGACCATGTGCTGCTAATGTGTGTATGTATTATGGTAGAGGATAAGGGTAGTGTAAAAGTTTTGGGAGGGGGGGGTTCTTGATGCACAATCGCAAAGAACAATGGATTATTATTGTTTTGTTTTAAAACTGACGGAAGGAAGCCAAGTGGTGTACTAAATCGAATAATTTATTTTTATTGAGTTATGGCTAAGCGCGTAATGGAGATCGTTGTTACAGTTATGAATATCGTTATTTGCAGCATCATACTTCTTATTATCAAGTCCAATCAAATCCTTTGTTTCTGATATTTCCATTGAAACATTAAATATACGTCAGTTTGGTAATAAATGGTAAGCTTCTGATCATATAGATGTGTTCTTAGGTCCTTTAAATCCAATAAAGTATTATTTGAATCGCCTGTCGTGTGTGTGTGTGTGTGTGTGTGTGTGTGTGTAGGCTGTTCAGCTTAAACGTATTGACAGATTTGAATCAATTTTTTTTATGTGGGAAAACGTTAGCCATATAAGGGGTTTTTATAATTTTTAACTACCATAAGAAAAACAAAATTACAATTTTCTTAAGAACAGTTAAAACGATTTTGATAAAATTTTGTTGGAGTGGAGCTTCTAAAGACCCAAATGTATTTGTTCCTATCTCTCTAAAAAAATTGGTTCGTTAGTTAGCTATAAGTAAAAAAATTAAAAAAACATCTCCCATGGATCTGTTTATAAAACACGTAGTTTTCAAAAATCTGCTAATTTATTTTCTATTTTAGTTATATGATTAATGTCTAAAAATAATATTACAATTCAAAAATAACTAGCGAAAAATAAAATTCACCTGAACCGCTGTCTTTAAAAACTTGAATTTTTGTCAAATACGAATTACAATGAGGGTTTATGATACATGAAAAGCACGTTTAGATTGTTTGTTTGTTCATTGTTTTACAACAATTATTTTACATCAACTTTTAGCTGCCTTTAAGGTAAATATTAAAAAAAAAAAAAAAACAATCCTACTAAAACCAAAATTTTTCATGCAGAAATAATCTATAACAATAATTGGCCTCCAGTTTATAGTTGTAGCAGTGGAAACCAAACCAAACCAAAGCCAAACAGTGATAGTTACGACCCAGACATGGTATTGCAGAATAGTGTCATATTATTCCCTAGATAATGAAAACTGCCGCAAAACATGTAATACTGTGTAGCACAGGATAATATGAGGTTATAATAATCTACTGGGTCCAATGATTCCTTAATTTAGTAGTAGATGAAGATATTAAAGCAATATTCTGCTTTTAGTACATGTATGTGTGATTACTTTGCGGCAGTCGTAAATTCAGAAGGCACAGTGTTGTATGTCTGCTTGATTATCACAGATAATTGTTAATTATTTATGATATATTGTCATTTTACAAAGTGTTCAAAACATTAGTACTCTTTTAATGTAACATTAAAAATTTATCTAAGCATATAACATCTATATTGTACTTTGGGGATTTAAAACAGCTGACAGTAGATATTATTGTTGCGGTCACTATGGTGATATGTGTTATTTATTTGTTTACTTCCCATACTGATGTTGATTGTGGTAAGTTTTACTATTTTTGTAGGATAGTAAAAATTTACTCGGGTTAGATAATAGGTCAAATTTATAGAGAAATATTTGGGAAATCAAAATAACTGTTGTAAAGTAAAGGTTGGGAGTGTTATTTCCTAATAATGTGTATTCATTATAGAATGGTATGTTCAGGTCCAATAAAACTAGGTGCATGGGGGCAGAAGAGACGATGGTGAAAAACCTGCTGAAATGTCATATAAGACTGGCTGAAGAGAAGCTGAAGACTAGGCTTAAAGGGAAGAAAACGTTAGAAAGTATAATGTGGAGAGACTCTTTTGGGTATTGGATGAAGAGACGTACTAGAGACATCTTGTATAGGAGTCCACTGACTTTAGAATGCTTGCACGAAGAAATAAGTTATTATTCGTACAAGTCTTAGATTAGATTATAATGAGAGGTAAAAGGTCAATTGTGTAGCTTAACCTTGCCCGTTCTATACGGCGTATAAATCACACTTTAATTTACACAGAGATCTCCATCTCACCAGACTCTCGAAACTATGAATGACTCAAGTCTTCATTCTTCGCAGAACACTACAAGTCTTATAAACGTATGAGTTGACTATCGTTTAAAGTTTTTTCAATCTGCAGTTCCTAAGAAATCATCAATATTTCGTTCAATTAATATAGTTTGTGACAGAAGAAATCCTTCACAAAGATTACACTTTACAAAATTATACAAATAAAACACACACACACATTCTTTAGTTAAACTCTACAATTTATTGGTCTAGATGACTATGGTTTAGGAAGTTACAAAGATTAAATAACATAAGAATTGTACAAACCTTTGAGATCAAGCCCACAAATCGTGTTACAAGATAATGGAACCTATAGGTCGGAAACCCAGTGAGTCATAAGCGTTTCTTAAAACATAGTTTGACAAAGGTTGAAGTAGTGGGGGAAAAGACATAATTCTGTTTGACGTTTAAAACTAAATTAACATTATTACAAGAAAGTCTCTTATTTTCTAATATTTGTAAAAAGTTTAATTTTTTACCTTTGACGTTAACATGGAGAATTTCAAATTTAATATTCGAATAAAAATCAGTTAAGGTAGGATTTTTTAAATGACTGTAAAAACTAGAATCGTCATAACCTAACCGCCAAACTCTTTCATGTTCACTTAAAACTACGGCCTGTTTGACCAACATAAACAGCATTACAATTACTCATGTCAATTTATAAACTCCACTTTTTTGCATTTTTTCTATTTTATTTTTAGAATTTATTAAAATCTTTCCTAAATTTCTATTACAGTAAAAGGAATGTTTTAAAATAGTTTATGACTCACTGGGTTTCACGGCTACACGTTCCATTATCTTGTAACGGGACTTGTGGGCTTGGTCTCAAAGGTTTGTACAATTCTGCTTAGGTTATTTAATCTTTGTATAAGCCTCGTCAATGTCGTAACTGTCGAAACCATGGTCAGCTAGACCAATAAATTGTAGAATTTAACTAAAGAATTTGTGTGCGTTTTATTTGTATAACATGGAATTCTATCAAGTACCGTAGGTCATGAGTATAAACAAGATTACTAACCGGTCTGCGCCTTTGTGAAACACTCGGTAGATAACAAATTGACTTAAAAGATACATGTAGTGTTAAAATCCCATTTTTGTTCATTTGGAAGTCAAAAAATGAATATACCAATGAATATTTAAAAACGAGTATATTTTTCACACACAAACAAATTTTAATTCAGTGCAGCTTTGGAAAAGTATCAAACTATAAAGTTGTATATATTTTCATGGACGTTTAGCTAAACGTTTATTAGTTGTTTACAAGTTTGTATAATAATATAAATTATACTCTCAACAATGACATGCAAATATCGTTATTAGAGAGATAGAGGGAGGGGGGAGAGAGAGAGAGAGAGAGAGAGAGAGAGAGAGAGAGAGAGAGAGAGAGAGAGAGAGAGAGAGAGAGAGAGAGAGTATCTCCATTGCAAATTCTGTTAATTCCCGGAGCATAAACTCCAGCCTTCGGATTACACAGGTCGGGCTTAACACTTTATGAAAGTCTTAGAACCTGTACGACATCTTACAACTTTCGACCTGAGGTATGAAGGAGGATCAAGTGCTAAGCTCAGCTCATTATACACGTTGTAAGAAAAAGAAAGTTCCTGCTGTACGACGAAATGTAAATTTTCTACTTTAGGTATTAAGACGCCCTAAAGAAAAATTGAAGTCGACTATTTGTAAATAGGAGTTACTGTATTGCCTGTATCAGAGATGATACTCATAATGTGTGATAATTGCTATTGACAATTTCATGATTTTGTAAATTTAGAAAATTATTTAAATCCCTACTGACAGCATCATTACTGTTGGTCTTACTGTAAGCGTTATTAACCCTGTCAATTTTGTTTTTTTCTGTTGTTATCCCTTATTGTTGTAGTTGTCGCTGACTTGGTTGTCTTTGTTTCCTTTCTTTAGTTTTCAATATATTTTGTTGTTGTTATTATGGTCGAGGATGGAGTAATAATTGTTGTCATTTTAGTGGTTTTTGTAACCGTTTCCATTGTTGTCACAATCGTTGTTGGTTTTAGTAATGGTTTAGTCCAAATCTTTTTGGTTGTTTGTTATCCATATTGTCACTGATGTCATTACTATTTTCAGTAATGTTGTTGTTGTTGTTCTCGATATGGTGAGTTATCGTTATTTTGTCAAAGATGCGTTGTAGTTAACTTTGTCGTTGATTTTGTTGTCAATCTGCTTGTGAGTGATGTCTTTGCCATTTTTGTTATCATTGTCGTTGTAATTATACAATTTTTATAGTTATTGTTTTATACACAATGTGTACGTCGCCTCCCGGTACCTATTAATTAGGTGTTGTATTATTGAATAGCACACATTCAGCGAATGACATTTAAAGGATTTAGCATACATGTATTTAAGCTATTTACATACAAAAGTGTAATGTATGTATATGTTTTTAAAATTATTTAAAGTTTTATAAAAGTGTTTAGAGTGTTATTAGTATTTAAATTACATCATTTATCACGTTGCATAATTTGCAGATTCCATCCAATAATTGACGAAATCCACGCAGAATGAAATGAAATCTAAGATTTGAAGAAAAAATAAAATAAAAATAATTTCGACATTTGTTGTAGTCAATGATCTCTTTATAGTTATATTCGCCACTGTCATTTTCGTTAGCTTTGTCGTTGTTATTGTTAATTATTATTATCTATCTTTATTAATTAAATCAGATTATGACAATTATTTTTCATTCAAGGATAAAATAAAGCATTAAAGCTTAAAGTTTCAAATATTTTTATAATATAAATGAGCTACAATTTATATTTTATCCTTGTAGCAATATACAATGCTTTTTTTTATCCTTGAATATGGAGTTTCAAGAAGAAATATCTGCTGTTACATTAAAATTGATTGTTTTTCATGATTGACATGTGTGGCCAATAGTACCAACTTGATGTTTATGAATATAATTCCTCATATTAGTTTACCTTTATATTTTTACAAGAAAATTTTAAAATTAGTGACGTCTGCATTGATAAATTTCGTCTTGGTTATTTAATTTATAAACATATCTGTATCAAGTGCTAAATATCAATACACCAATGCGTGTATTTATGAACAGACGCACCAGTTACGCATAATTTATTTACTAAAACTTTTAATCAATTTCCTCATGTTGATCACTAATAAAGACATATAAACTGAAATGATACAGACCTGATCCTCCGTAAATAAGTTTCCATTTTAAATTGAATCAGTATTTTGCAATATTCACGGGTCGCAATAATAACTAGAAGATTGCACACATAAATCCAAAGAGTGATCAGTACAAGCCTGCGCTACGAGGTATGAATCATAACATTTACCGACATTTATTGCTTGCATATGCCATACTTATAATGTAATAAAGATACATCGGATTAACAGAAGTGGCGCTAACTATAGCAGATATTACGAACGTATCACATTTATAACAATTTACTCCAGCTGGCGTGGGTCTCGGGCTTTAAAGCGACATCATATATTTATGGTCGGTCTGGGAAGGGAGCTTGGATGTTTATCTAAAAGACTTGGTCAGCAGACCCGTACTTTGCCCTAATATATGGCGACACATATGTTGCTACCCTTTCTCATTGCTTAGTTACTATTGTTCATTTGCTTATCAAAGCAGTCCCCCCCACCACCTCCTCTCTATCTCTTTACGCCTTCCCCTTGTCAGAAAATGTTATGAAATATTTTTTACTGAAAAGACAATTTTTTTTTGTACATAAATTAAGTTGACTTTTAAGATATAAATATCTCTAAATGTAAGATAAAAAGAACACGCGATTACATTTAGCAAATAAATCGAATCGGAAAACGTATCTAATTATATAATAATAAATAAAATTGGCAAGAAGCAAAATAAACCCGGAAAAAAATATTGAAATGTTAGTGGACAAACCCATTAAGCCAACCCAGTATAGAAATTAAGCGTTTATGAGATAAAAACTGAATAAAATTAATTAAATAATTTTTCAATACTTTATAAAGGCTTCGGTTAAATCTTCACAAGGAGTGATCACAAGGCTAGGCGATAAATATTTGGGAGAGACGACACAAGTTTGTTCAGCCCGATAAAACAGTTAGGTTATCACTACTTTGGCATACAACCCCTGATTTAGTTGACCATTTTACGTTTTCTGTTCGACTCTGCCTTTGGTATTCCTTTTGTCTGTGTTTCGCTGTTTTTCCTGATGATCTTTACATACAGTTTTAGTTATGTTGACAACTCAGAGCTAGCTTTAACTCTGGCTCATTATTAGATTACCAACATACATTTTGTTTCCAACAAGGCCCTATGTTACTATGTTGTTGTCTTTTTTTCACACTTTTCATATTTCAGTTTCATCACTTTTTTACAGAAATTTAACTCTCGAAACGTGGATTATTAAGTTTTATATATATACAAATGATGGAAAATGTTTGAATAAACTAAATATATGATTGACTTAGCTATGTCTGAAATCTTTACTTAACTTTACCGAATAACTATTTAAAAGCTAATTCAAGATTAACATCCATTCACTGTACAAAGTAGCCTATGGCAAATGGAGAACTATAAACGTAAGTAAAATGTATAACGTGCTGGGCTACAAATGGTTTTTTTCCGTACGTACTTATGTTAAGAACAGTCATTTTGTTAGTTTGTTGTTTTTCAAATATTGTTTACTATATTTTAATATAAAACTAAATATGTTACTATGTGACATTGGATCAACTATAGTTATTAAGTGAATAATCCTAGAATATGACAAACCATAAAAGTATCGTAGAACTATATTAAAAACTAAAATAAACAAGTTGCTTTAAGTGGAAATCATAGGTAAAACTAGGCTTAAATTGTGAAAGTAACTGAGAATATTTTATTTTGAACAAATACATTGAAAACGGCAATGAAAATGAAAATAAATCAACAACAATGACATCATTGATACCAACACTGATAAAGTTAAAAACTATAATAGGTGTATTAATTTTAACAAGAACAACTACGACATCTAAATAACAGCAACAATAACGATGCTGAAAACAACGAAAACGACAAAGATATTATATAAACAAAATAACAGCTGTAACCATTGACATGATAATGACAACAACGCCAACACGCACCTTAAGGGGAATAAAAGAAAGTAGATAGGGAGAGCTAAGACACAGACAATAACGACAATTATAAATAATAACAACACTTTCAATCAAATTACTGACTACAATAACATTAAGAACAACAATAACATCCTAGTCAGTAGGGACGGAATGTTTTAAAATAATATTCTAAATTTTAAAAAAATGGTGAAATTTTTAAAATACATAACAAAGTCTAGGTTGTCTATAACCACACAGTATGAGTATCATCTCAGATTCAGGGAATACAGTACCTCCCAGTTACAAAGAGTCGACTTCACTCTTTCTTCAAGACGTCTTAATACTTAAAGCAGAAAATTTACATTTCGACGTATAGCAGGAACTTTCTTTTTCTTACAACGTGTATAATGAGCTGAGCTTAGCACTTGATCCTCCTTCATACCTCAGGTCGAAAGTTGTAAGATGTTGTACAGGTTCTAAGACTTTCATAAAGTGTTAAGCCCGACCTGTGTAATCCGAGGGCTGGAGTTTATGCTCCGGGAATTAACAAAATTCAACGGAGAAATTCTCTCTCGCTCTAACAACGATATTTGCATGTCATTGTTTGAGTTAATAATTTATTACAGTAGTATTATTATTGTAAGTTGTTTTATGTTAAGAAACATTTTGCTAAATAAAATTGGAAATTAAAACTATTAACTTAACTATGATGGGAAAATCAATCTTGCTACTTAATATTCCGAACTCTTCTTAGCATTGATGATGTCAAAATATTAACAAATATTTTGCGAATATTAATTTGTAGTAATTTTTGTATATAAAACGACTTTTCGAGAGTATCAATTAACTTTCTTTATCGAGTGAAAATTCTTGGATCATGACAACATTTAAAGGGCCTATACAGTCTCGTATTCCAGGACTATGTTCGAAAATAAGAAACGTAAGAAGCTGTCATGAAATGTCAATACAACTATCTTACCATGAACGATATTTTCCTCCAGGAGAGGGAAATGCTTTATTCTCCATTTTAAGTACGTGATTCCCGTAATTGTGACTCTCAGGTGTTACCTGGGCTAAGCGCTAAAACCATAAACCTCATTTTCCCTGAAAGGTTCCACGGCAAAGTTTTCACATGATTTCAATTGGTTCCTAAACCTCTGGGACAATTTAATCTGTCATTGTTTCCTCTGGTCAACTCGGTTATCCCTCCTCAGTTTTCTTTCGTAGTAACACTGCCTCGAAGAAGCTTGCTGTCTCTTCCCAGTGCTCGTCTTCCCAAGCATCTTGTCTTTTCTTTCTGCACTCCACCCATCGTTGTCGAAAGAGATTAGTTCTTGTAAACTTAGCCCAACAAACGATTTGTGCAATAATTGATAATAAGTAAATAGTTAAAAATATAACTAATTAACCTAAAAATTAAATATTGAAGAATAAATGAAACCTAAATTATTCATTATATATCACTTTACTTCAGTACTATATGTGAATCTTTACAACATCATAATTAACAATTTTGAAAATAGAATTCACAACATGAATTTGTTAGTTTTTATGGAAAATTCTGGAAGCAGTTCTACACTATTGACACCGCAGGTTAAAACACATTTTGTGAATTTTCTTAATTCTATTCAAGTTCAGTTGCATCTCCAATGTGAGTCTTGGAACCTGATTTTTAAAAATATCTTCTTCCATTGAAACTCTAGACGTGGTGAAGATTAAGGCGACTTCAAGTACTTCCACAACATCAGTTAATGTTCTCCCGTTAATATATTTGACCACATAGACTCCATTTCAAGCCAGTGGATTAAATTCAGTGTATTTAATGCATCTCTAATGCTGGTTTAACATATCTACGGGTTCACATTACTAAAGATTGTTTTATTGGATTGGTATAGTGAGCCATTGCGTTTTTCCACTTAGGTTCTCTTCAACGGTTAAGGGCCTCTAAATTACTCCATCTTTTTGAGGATGATTTCAATTACGATTTTTATTTACCGCAATCAGGTTCTGGACCATTGATTGTGATCTGATCGAGGTTCGTTAGTCTTTTCATTCCCTTGAATATTCTATAAACACTCATCTACGTAAATCATATATAAGGATTGATGGTATTTTCCTACACAAAAATAATTATATTCAAATGAACGTATAACTTTTATCGTCACCCGGCTGTCTGATCTATGTTACTCTCTTTGGCATATCGTCTTACTAAACACAGCCTTGTAATTCCATATAACCTACACTTCTGACTGTTTCATCATTTATTATAATCACCACTTAAGCAGCAATATCTCACACCTGGTACTTATGTGAAACGAGATTCATTCGTGTAAAACATTATGACATTATTGTCTATAGTTTTATCTTCCATCTTTCATTTTAGGAATAAAAATATTCACTCGTGGAATCTTCTTCATCAAAATCCTGTCTCATGGTTAGAAGAGATAACAAAATTCACATCCACCCTATCAATTTGGACTTTAACAAACGCATTTAACATGGGCTACATCCAAGATGTTATATAAGCTACTTGCAGTACAATCCCTGTACTGAATTTTACAATATAAATAAACGGCGAAGAAGAAAATCTCTCCTTTCAGTTATTACCATTTTCATTAGAGTACATTTGAATACAAAGACACACAACACCGGACTTATACAACAAAAGGTTATTCTAATGTGACTAAGCCTACTTCATCCCTCAGTGGACAACCCTTCTTTTCGCACATCCACTTCCCTTAAGCCCGGCCAAGGTGGGTAATCTCTTAACTTAAAACTGAGAGAAACATTTTTATTTTTCATGAGAAATGTTTGCTTGGAACTTTAACCTACAGAGTGTTTGAAATTATAATTAGACTCTTTATTTATGAGTGAGTTTACTTTGGTACTATAGAGTAGGGTCATAAATTCTGCCTCTACACTATTTTTATAATTATTTGGTATACAAAAATACAAACTTTAAAATCTTAGTTTAAATTATTCGGAATTATAATTTTCTTTACCCCCTCCAAGAGTGGTCTATGTTTGATCAACTGTAGTGACTTTAATAGGAAAGGAGAAGGAAAGTAATACATTATTTTAGTTGTCTTCATAAGTAGAAAGATTTTTGTGTGTACAATATAATTATTTCAAGAAACATTGTACCTTCGGGAGAGTTAATATATTATTGGCGCTTAAAAATATAGAAGCACTTATATGTCCAGAAAAATACAGATAGAAAGAAAATGACACAACAAGGAGCGCTGGATACACACTAAATGGCGTACAATAATCCCTTTAGGTCCAAATCACAAGACACTAAAGTAAAATAACATTTTCCATAGAAGAAATATTGAATAGAAACCAATACAAACCTATGGGTTGGAGGCTATAAAGTATCGGCTAGCCTCCCCCAAGCCAGTCATAAGATTCCATTATGAAAGACAACTTTAGGTCGGACCTTTGGGACTTTACAAATCAATAGGAACAAATGGCCTCAGACTAGATTGGACTGGACGAGACTACAGTTACGACAATTTATGAAGTTATGATCTCAGGCTAGAGGTATTTTTGGGTGTAATATTGGTCGCCTTAAAAAGGTATAGTTATATAGATGTTAAAACATTTTTTAAATAAATATATAACAATTTTAAAAACATTATAGAGGAGAACGTATTTAAAAAATATTATTTGACTTGAATCATTTAAAAAAGTATACACTTTAAGACGTGAAGTATCTTATTTTAATAGTTTTTATTGTTTTTCGATATTTTAAAACCCTGTAGTTTTGAAGTGTAATCTGGACATTGTTCAAATGATCATCCTAAAGTTTTTATTACAAAAATTAAAACTCAATAGAAACTTGTGCTTTATTTTCAGGAAAAAAAATTCATGCAGGTTTATTTTGTTTTGGAAGGGTAAAAACAATAAACATATAGCAAAATAGAAGGGGAAAAAACAACAATAAAAACAAAGAAAGGGTATAATAAAGGATAGTCAATAAATAAGCTAAAGTAAAGTATAATAGGCCTATATCTCGCTTATTAAATACACAGGGTAACAATTTTATCACCGATCAAAGGGATTCTTATTTTAAATTTTGCTATACCAAAACGACATAGTAGGGGAGACTTATGAAGCTCCTCATATAGGAGGTCAATAGATTCTATTTCTGAAGTTAAAAAATGAACTTTTAAATTTATTATTCAATTTACATGAGACTTTAAGTCAAAGTCATTGTGAATTTCAAATTAAGGTATTAAATGTTTAAAAATGATACAGAAATGGAAGGTCTCGGATTTTAAAAAAATGTATAGTTTCACATTTTACCTAAAAAATTAATCAATAATCTACAGACTGTAAAAATTTCAATTATTTTAATTTATTTATTAGATTGTGATTTTTTTTTTCAACTTACTTGCTATGTTTAAAAATTAAAAATAATATGAAAAAAATTATATTTTCGTTTGCAAGTGCTGCTAGCCACAACAGTTCGAAGTTACCAGGAGACGAGGAAACCCTAATTTGTCATAAAAAGCTTTAATTACATTCCTCAATATAACATTTCCACAGTAGTCATACCAGACGTTTCAAAGATTATGTCGCCGAGTTCCCCTGGTTTCTCATCTATGAAAACATCGACCTTCATAAAATCCCAGTAAAAATACTCCAGGAAAAACTGATCAGCTCATCTGGAGGCCATTTTTGTGTATCACGTAGCTTAATCCAGTTTACTTTGAAAAACTTTGTCCAAATATTGATTTACTTGAAGATTTCCATGAGCAGGGCAGCCGTCATGGATAAATATAACACTACAATTAAGTTGTCCACTGAGATTCCCTTCAAAGTAGGTCCTACTATGTGTGGCCCCACCACCACATTTACTTTTTGACACAACGGGCAGTAGCGATAACAGTTTTCATATGGGTTTTTCTTGACCCACATACTTTATTTTGATTGTTAGTGTAACCATCTACTACAAAAGTACATTCTTACTCTTCATTCTGGGATTCATATGAATATTCACAATCATGTTTACCCACAACTCCATTCTTCTGAATTCGTCCACATACTGAAGTTTTTGAACGCTTCAGATCTTAAAATACTTGTATCTTTCTTTTTGCAATACTATTTTACACGTTTCTCTACTCGTCCTCAATTCTAATGTCAAGTCCTTTGTACATGATTCAAAATTCATTACAACAGCAGCACAAATAAATTATTTTCTTCTTCATTAGTTACTGTAAATGGTCGCATTTTTTTAGTTCTAACAGAGTTCTCACAGCCAGTATTTTAAACACGTCATCAACACTTAGTATGGTATTTTAACAAGATTTCCTGTTCTAGAATAATTTGAGAATGATTTTCTTAAACTTCACTGCTTGTCAGTCATATCTTGGATATATGATGTAACAAAACAACACTTTTTTTTCTTCAATAATTTAAGTTGCCATAACACGAAATATTCTAACTACAAACAGCAGAACAATAAACCTCCCTTAGAGATACTAATAACATAACCTGTTGGCCTAGCACAATACTTTAAAATACACATAGTAAACAGCTGGTTACTCAATTGTTGTAACAATGCTAGCACAGAAAAATTGCATTATCATCTCCCTGGTCCTAAAATACCAATCTTAGGTTCCACGCTCGATCATTATATTGTTTTTCTACTTTGTAAAATATTGTCGGCTATTGTTAACTATTACCTAAAATAAAATAAATAAATCCATTCAAAATATTGGGTTAGATACAATCATAAATAGTTTTAAAATAAAAAAGTTATGAATATAAAGAAATTGTTGAAGTTTAGTCTACAAAAATTTACTAGTTTATCATTGCGTCTTTTAGGCAAGTGGGTAAAGTCATGGCTTCATATTTTGAAGGTCCCCAGTTTAAATGCCTTCAATCATTTATTTAATATATATATATATATATATATATATATATATATATATATATATGATATTTTTAATTTTATGCTATTTCTAACAAAAACTTCAAAAGAAAATAAACGGTGCAAAAATAATGTACATACTATCTCACAATTAATTTCAAATTCCTGTATAACAATTATTTTAAGTGTCATGTAACCTAAATCTAAAAAGTAAATTTTTATCCTCAAAAATAGAACACATGACCTCCAATATGTGTTTAAATGGTATATTATAGATGGTATCCGTGTCAGGAGTAAACAGACTAGCTCCATGCAAGATTCGAGCTCCTTAGTTCTCCCCCACCATGTCTTTTAAATACAGCAAACTTTAATATAGGAATCCCTATGGTAAGTGCTAAAAATATCAGCTGTGTATACTTATATTTATATTATACAATATGTCTCAAGTAAATTGTAAAAGGTTAAAAAAATAGTCTAAATTTAATTTTAATAAAAGATTTTGGGGTATTAGTAATTATGTTTCAAATATTAGTTTTGAGCACCTTTGAAGTGTCACATCTGTCAAACGTCACATCTGCCTACATCCAAACTCCAGGAACGATTTTAGTCAAATTTACCATGTTGAAATTTGTCCTAATATCTTGAAATTTTCCCCATTTTTTCTGTAACTCAAAATGTAGGGATTTCTACCAAAGAAAAATCACAAAGTAGGCTCTAACGTTTTGCTCAAGTGTCGCCTCTATGGATCCAAATAAAAGTATTGGTCCCCCATCTCTTTAAAAGCGCCGGCTCCCGAATTATAAATAAAAATAAAAATTAAATACGTAAATCCTTAAAATTGGCTCTACCGACTTAATGTATATTTTAAAGAAATGTGAGGATTATTGACGTAAACCCGATTATAAAATCGAAACGTAATGAAAATAACGGGGTTTCAGTAATCAGAAAATATAAAAATGAACCTTTATCACTGTCATTAAAAGCTCCATTTCAATGAAATACAATTTAAGCCGATTACATATTACGGTAAAAGTGAAACAAGTTTAGCCACTTATTAAATAAATAATTTTTTTTTGAAATTTTGTTCATTTTCACTTTTCGATAGACAACTAACTAAAAATTGACAATAATTGTTATTTGTTTTTGGAGATGAGTGGGTGAGAATGTTTGGACAATTTTTTTCTATAATTTATTTATATATCGCAATTAAAACTATTAAAACGCAATTATTTATGATTCAGTAACGTGGTAATATTTGAAAAACAGTCGAAACAGCTGTTGTTAGAATTTAACTTAGTTTCAAGTTCGCTCAGGCCTCATTATTATTATTCATTCATTATTACAGTCACTCATTCATTATTACAGTCGGCCTATTAGAACAAATATACAATTATTTACTAACAACGCGTTGTTAAAAATTGTGAAAACAAATCATAACTTTATTATTTTATTTTATGAAAATGAAACTCATGAATTATAAATAATTAACAATTGACACTGTGATAACCAAGTAGACTACAACACTGTGCCTTCTAAATTACGACTGCCGCAAAGTAATCACACATACATGTACTAAAAGCAGAATATTGCTTTAATATCTTCATCTACTACTAAATTAAGGAATCATTGGACCCAGTAGATTATTATAACCTCATATTATCCTGTGCTACTCAGTATTACATGTTTTGCGGCAGTTTTCATTATCTAGGGAATAATATGACACTATTCTGCAATACCATGTCTGGGTCGTAACTATCACTGTTTGGCTTTGGTTTGGTTTGGTTTCCACTGCTACAACTATAAACTGAAGGCCAATTAGTTCTGAAAAGGTAATTACTTTAGGTTTAGTAGAATTATTTATATTATTTACGATAAATTTAGAATAAATAAAATAGATTAATTTGGAATGAATATACCTGAAGATGTAATGGTGTAGAAAAGTGTTACAAGTGGAGATAGTCTTACCTATTTTTATTATGAACAATAATAAAGTTGGGGAAAGTAAACAGTTTTGTTACATTATGCAATACACTGAGTAGTCTGTTATTATTTGAGATTTTCTTGTGTCGGTTTAAACCGATGGGGATTTTTTTTTTGGAGCGACTGTGACGAACACTCTGGATTAGTATAATGACAATTATATCCAAGACTCTCATCAAAAAGCCTATTATTGATGTTTTTAACAGATGTTAGAGCTCCGTAGCCATCCGTATAGTCTTAACTCGAGGATCAAGAAAACGAAACAATAGGGAGATAAAAAGAAAAAAGAATAATCTTATTCAGTAGTTTACTTCAAGTAGGGACTTCAAGAGTCTTGCAAAATCTTGACATGTCACAAACTATTGAACACCAAACACATACTGCAACATCTTAGTAAAAAATAACATTTGTGACTCTGAAAAGGCTCCAGAGAGATAGTACCTTTATCGGCTGAGACCCGCGCTGGGGAGCAATAAAAACTGCTAATTGTATTGTATACTGTATCATATATTTACTTAGTTTAATTTTTATGCTCCACTTTCACGTATGCGTCATAAAACCGAAGTCGGGTTTTTTGCGGTTATATACATTTTTAAATCCACCGAACCCCAGAAAAATGGTTTTAGAAAATTACGCCAAACAATCTACAGCCCAAACATGTCAACCGATTTTAATTGGACATATTTTGGATTTATATATTTTTTATATACATTTTAATTTGAGAGTACGAAAAACACAAACTTACGATTTTCTCAAAAACTATTTTGATGAAATTTTGCTCAAATGTAGCCTCTAAAGACCCACGCAAAACGTATTTGTAGCTGCTATATTTACAAAAACGCTGTTTCGTGAACAAGAAACTACAAAATTGTCCATGGATAACTGTCGATTACTTATCCTAACTGGCTGTTGTAAAAAAGGTGTCATTTCTAAAATTCAACTCTACCGATTTCAGTCAAATTTTCATTGAAAAAATGACGTAAACTGGTGTGAAAAATCGCAAGTAAAAAAGATATTTGTGAATAATTAGTAAAATACAAAATGAACTGGACCGACGTCAATACAAGTTCGAATTCAATCAAAAACAACTACATCCTGCTACAACGATTTTTTGACTGACATCTAATAAACTTTCTTTTTGGTAGTTTAGGGAGTTTTAATTTGGTTTTGGGGAAGTGAGAGTGAGAAAGTTGGTCAAATTTTTTGACACTGTATATTTTTACTATTTTTCTAAGGTAGAATAGAAAGTAAGATTACATTATTTGTACATTGGACCTTCGTCTATTCAGTAATGAAAAGTTTTTTTGCATAGTTTTTACACTATGAAATCATTTAAATAGATTATCACTAGATGGGATTTATATTTTTTAAATTTGGTTTACCACTATATAACTTTTTTTTTTGGAGAGGGGTGAATTTACCTGTTTAGCACAAAAGTTTTTTGTAGTAGAAAATATTTGTAAGATTTCAATTTTATATCTTTCCTACTTTAAAATTTATTTATTCGATTCCATGCTTTTTAAACACCTATAAATTTGTACATGCTATGATTTACAGGGTTTTATTGGTTATAATTATTACAATATTTAAATTAGACGGTGCAAATGTATTGCACAAACTTTCTCACTCACCCATCCACAAAGTGAAAACTATTCGTTAGTGTAAATGTTAGTTGTCAATCAAATTGTTAAAATAGACGCTGTGTTAGGAACAAAATATTTATAAAATTTAATGACGCCTAAAATTGCTTTACCTGACCGTTCTTACCGTAAAGAGTATTTGATTAAATAGAGCTTTGTTTTTATTATGGCCTAACCATAATACATTTTCCTCGGTATTTTGCACACGTGTATGGGCCACTAATATTCATTTTGTAAAAGACATTTTGTTTGAGTCCTTAGAGAGGACACTTGAACAAAATTTGATGAAAATCGTTGGAGAAGATTTTCATGAAAATTGTAACTCTGTATTGTTTTCATATTACAACTACTCTCAAATTTTTATTCCAAAAAAAACTTAACAAAAATATGGTTCATAATATGCTCACGTACCCAATTTGATTAAAATCGGTTCACGCGTTTCGGCTGTAGAACAGCGCACAGATGAAACTACTTTTTTTTAAAAACTCCTACAAATATATCTGTACAAATTTAACATCAATGATTTGACCTAAAATATAACTTTCTCTATACAACCTATACTTGATCAAATAAAACTACAGTGTAAATCATTACCCCCATAAGTTGAAATCCAAACCGTCCCTCAGGAATACGATACAGAAATTGGCTGTAGTTAGAGTAAAACAAATTAACACATGATTTGTGAAATAGCCAAGTCGTATCCTCCAATGGTAATCAGGGACCAGGGTGTCGACGTCGTGTTATAAACCGCAAAATATATAATGTGCAACGTAAATCCTCAACCCGGAGCTAATTGTGAGGTTGTAATGGCACTGGGGCTCTCTGCTGACTTGATTTAGTTTCGCCGCATACACATTAAGACAATATGATATGTCCCCCCTTCCCCCGTGTGTGTGTGTTGCTTCATGTTTGCACGTGATTCATAAATTGTGGGAAAAAAATATTTAAAAATCCCTGTCTTGATGATATTAGTTCAGCTGTTTTGAGCATTTGGTTGTAAATTCACCTTATAAAAATTGTTAATGTACGTTTTGGTAAATGGATAATTTTGTGTGGTATACAGCGTGTCACATAAGTCGTTGCAATTTTTCTAATTATTTATTTCAATCATCCGGTGCAGTAAAGTAATTACATCTTCCTGACAATGACTCTATACCTCCACTAGTTTCCAGTCTACTTCCTTGGGCTCCATACTCTCCTGAACTTGAACCACCTTCTACTATTCGTGATCTCCCCAAAGGTCTTCTTCCCTTTTCTATATATTATTCTAGAGTGGTATTTAAACAAATTATTCCACGCCCAAAATATTGTAACAGTTTCCTCTTAATTATCTTTTTCAGTGATTCAACCTCGAGTCAGTCCAAAAGGTTTTCATTCCTTGTTCTCTTCTTTTTATTTCATTTCCTATTCCTCTCAAAAATAGGATCTCTGTAACTTACAGACTACTTCGCCCAAGTCCTTGTCTCTAAGCCATATGTTAAAATTGGTCGATAGTACACTAATAACTCTGTGTTCCATTCTCATAATTAACTTCAAAGCAAGTTTTAAAACTAGAATATCGTCCATAATCTTTGCCCTATTTCCTCTTGTATCTTGCCTTTGTTGGTGATCTTCCTACTTTACGATATTAAACTCACGTTCTCCTTAGAGATCATTTTCCCTTCTAGTTTCCTTTTTTTTTCTTTGTTTCTATCCACCTTCAATATCATAGGCATTTGTCCAAATTTATAGCTAAACAAATAAAATAATATTACACACTATATTTTATTTTAAATACTTTTTAAGTGTTTAAATTGCTGCTTAGTTTCTGTACTCACACACCCTTCAATTCTTTTTGAATGTTTTTAAATATTTTCTATAGTTTATCTTCTACACAAAAAAATTATTATAATATCTAATCACTTTGCTTTACGATTGTACACCATTTCTTTTACTTTTCTCCCCAAAACAAAAGTCCATACTAGTAAGATGAGATGATTGGAACTCACTCAACAGCTTCTCGTCCCCCAACTATTTGGGATAATGCGTGAGTAATCCAGTGAAGCTCCATTATGTTATACAAAATATTTCGTTCGACATTTCACTATGTACTAACGGAAGTCTTAGAAGGAAATAATTGCCTATCAATTTTAATTATCTCCAGTCAAGTTATTTATAAAACAAGTCGTTGGGTGTCATCGTGTAACCTACCCAGCCTCATTATACAATGTAATACAAGTAGATACTCGAAATGTGATATCTAATAGTTGCTCTCTTGGGCCTTGTAGGAGTATTGGTAGATCAAGAGGTCTTACCCAGTGGGGTATGTTTGTTTAAAACAATTGTCACACAGGGTTTCTGAACCTCGTACTATGTATATCACTATTTTTTGACGTAGTTAACAGAATAGATGTTAAAATGTCTCCAATTGTTTATCTTGTCAGAATGTCAGTCCTGGCGGGTTTCGAAAGATGTGATATTATTTGAAGGAGCTTCCACTCACTACCCTCGTATAGTGATGCGGTTTTCTCAACTATACGATTGTAATGACGAGTCAGAGTTCTAAATTACGTTTCTTGACAATAACTTCACAATTTGTTATCGCAGACATATGAGTTTGGTACAATTACAAGTAGAATTTAAATCGGCAAATTTGTATCTAATTAAATGTGTTATAAGTTTAATAGTATTGTAGACATGAAAAAAAAGTTTAATATATATCAGTGTCAATTCGATTTTATGAGCAAACTATTGTCCCCTATACAGAATGTATTGTTCCTTAGCGTTTGGGGCTGCTATTGTAATTACATACAGACGACGACGACGACGACGACTACAACTACAACAACAACAACAACAACAACAACAACAACAACAACAGCAGCAGCAGCAGCAGCAGCAGCAGCAGCAGCAGCAGCAACAACAACAACAGCAACAACAACAGCAGAAACAACAAAAACAGCAGCAGCAGCAGCAACAACAACAACAAAGATGGACGTCATATCATAATTCACTCTTTCGGTTTTCTGAGGTCATAAAACTTAAAGATTAGTAAATAAAAGAAATATCATGATATTAGACGTTTAACAAACTTAGCCTGTACTTCATATACTAGGTAAGTAAAAATAAAACAATATGTCCGTTATTGTTGTTTTTGTTTGCGATTGTGAACCAAGTCACCCCAGCCAAACTTCGTACACTTATCTTGTTCTGTACAATACTACATACACACATTAGCAGCACATGGTCACCAAAGTCCAACTCTTAACCAATTAAATTGTTCTCTTAATTAGTTTCTATCCAATGATTAACGACCATATTTCAGTTTAAACGCAGTAATGTTGTAGAGAAAAATGTAAACTTTGGCGAACTCCGTTTTACGACCACTCATGTAGAGACCAAACCAGTCATATTTCAATATTTTTTTTGAAAGAAGCTTAAGACCTGTGATAAAGTGTTCGTATCTTTAATAGTTATTACCTCCGCCACTAAGAGCGCTGTTAGTGATGAATGGGGACAGTTTTAATGGCGGGCATTATTAAGAGAGATTTGCATTATTTACTGATGTTGGTATATATCTTCAATGTGAACAATGGCGGTGGACAGAGTTTTTGTCGAAATTAAGTTTTGTATTTTGAAACAGATTTTAAGGTTCGTGTCTTCAAAGTGTTTGAAAGTTAATTTAATAGACATAATCGAATCTCGGGGTATTTTTACTGAATAAACATTCGTCTTTTAAATTGAAGTAAATGGTTTATTTACATTAAATTTTAGTGCAAATGGGCGAAAATGTTGAAATAGATAAATCAAATTTTACAAATTTGTGTAATGTAAATATTTCCGATTTGGCGATTTAGACCTAACGATTTCTTATGTTATATTTGTTACAGATTTACTCCTTTAGTGTCTCCTTATATTTCTTAATATATAAATCTGTCTTCCTCCTATTCGTATGATGATAAAGCTATATCGGTCCCAGGTCCTATTCTGCTTCTCAAACTTCTATTTACAGCAAAGCACTACAATCCTCATACTCCTAGCATCTTTTTCACATCCACAGCAACAAAATTTCTTTCTCGCTCAGCCTTTTGAGTTTCATTTTCCATTGGCTATTTTGTTGATAGTTGTTCATACACAAAGACATTCCCGGCCCATTAGAAACTTCCTTAGTTTTATCTATCTTTATACCGTATCCCAACTTATACTTCTAAACTTAGGAGTTTCTTTTGGAATATATTTTTGCGTTCTAATGTTCTTTCCACGTTTCACTATCATAGCATAGGATGGATTGGACTATAGTTTTGAATATAGCCATTTTTTCTCACATTCATTGACTTTAAGGTGGAGAGGAGCGCATAATAAACATGAGTTATCATTCTGCTTATCTCTGCCTCATCTCCTGGATGTTCCTAGCTACGTAAAACAGCTGACTGCTTCTGTACAGTCATCACATCTAAACATGTTTTGTTGGGACGGGTAAACCTTGTCTGATTGTCACCTTGTATACATTTACCGACAGTCCTCCTTTCAACATATTTTTAGGCTTTTTTATGTTTTCCTCACAGCCGTACTTGATCGAATATAATTTCTACATCAACTGCCTTCCTTAGTGTTGTTATATTACTGAATTTTTGGCCTAAAATGAAGATATAATAAAACTAGAGAGTTCTGGTATAATCTATAAAATTGGAGCCATGATACAAAGGGTATGGCCATGTAGGTAAACAGGTTTATAATGAAACTTATAACACTATACAAAGACTAAATTTTGGAAATAGATTTGTTTAATAAGTTGGTATATAAGGTTGAAGATGAGATCTAACAGAAACACGTCGACGAAACTGTGAAATATACATAACTATTACAATCTTATACAATAATCAAAATTACACCAAATTCGAACTTACACAAATGAAGATACATTTGAAAATGATTTACATATTTACAAACCTAATATCTATTCTTTTTTATTATCCTAATATCTTTAGAACTGTTAATATAAAACCGACTTTATTCACATTTGTAATTTACAATTAAATTTAATACATCTACTGCGAACTGCAATAAAATGGCGTCTGTGTTGTCTCTCTGGATCAAGGAGGTAGTGGGCAGTAATATAACCTAACTTATAATTACCTTCCCACTTGTTACAGTTTATTGAGGCCGCGTCTCGGGTTCAGGACTGATCTTATCTGAGAGTCACTTTGGTTAAATATAATTGCTTTGGATTTCAACGAGGACAATTTTTGTAATAATGAAAGGTGTGAAGCCTTTGATATTTTATATGAGATGAAGAAAAAGTGTAAAATTAGAATTATATAACTTTCTTATGGTACTGTTTTAACTCAACTATTTATCATTTCGTTTGTGTGGTTGTGTTTTTGTTATGCAGTTGTAACTAAATGAAGCAAGCAACCGTTAATAAACTTAGAAATAAGTCGTTTTGCAACTTGGCTGAACGTTATATGTACAAATGTTTTGTAACCATAATTTCCTTTTATAAATGATGACAACTTAAAACAATTAAGAAATAATGTCTTGGTATGAACGAATTTACCCCGACTAGGAATAAGGACTACGCACAAGTTTTGTTAACGGTTTTTTTTTTTTTTTTTTTTTTTTTTTTTTTTTTTTTTTTTTTTACTAAAAACACGCCTCTTTCTTTTTGAGCCATTATGGTAGTTTTCTTTATGGACTAGCCAAGGTGTTACCATTAGCACAACCTCCAGAATAGCCAAAACTCTTGCTTCAGTTACTTCTTAATTTATTTTAATGTACCTGTTTTTTATCCTTGTAATCTAGCGTAAGTGCTATCATATTATAAGCATAAATGCCAAGAGGTATCGTCAGCATCTCGCATAAGAACATAGTTTGGAAAAATCATTTTCTTCGGCGCCAAAACCTTTCATCTGCTGTTAGCTGTTTAAACCTACAGATGTAATGCCTGAAACATTTGTGCCCAGTGAAGGCTTGTTTTAGGTAAAACTTTACTTCTCTATGATCTCTACTCAACCATGTTTATCCAACTCTTTGATCGTCCATCTCCTTATCCCCTCTCTGTCCTAGCATTCCTGCCGCCTGTGACTAAGCCTTTGTTTTTACTCTTAGTTTCACCGGGAACTCAATATTCTCTTTGGTGTTATCCTAAATTTCCTTGAATTTGTAATACGTTTCTTTCATTTCCTTTGCCAGAAGAAATATGGGAGGTCTTACGACGAGGTTCAGGACTAAACTTGGAGACACCGGGTTGAGCATCTTTGGGTTTGTTAGTTCATGACTTCCACCTAGACTGGTGTATTCACTTTATGACATTTGTGAACAATCTTTTTTGTTTTTCTTACGTTTAACGCAAGTCTCAGTAGAAGTGTGGTCAAAATGTCAGATTCTTGACTACTTCCACTTCAAGGTATGTCATTTGTTTTCCATTTTATATTACCTCCATTTATTACGATATGTTGTCTTCAAAAAAAGTTTCATTTTTGTCACGAACCGCCTCTGTTTTGTTATTCATCATTGAATAACTACCCTACTCATTGAGTCGTGAGGTGGTTTCACCTTTTCTAGTTTATGGAAGATATTTTTGACTCGGTTCTACTTTAAAGATATCGTTATTGTGGATTCCAATAATTTTTACTCATTTTGATAGTGATATTCTTTGTACACCGTTAGACTAAAGTGGTACAAGGAGGGACATTTCCTCCCCGATTGTCCATTACCTTCCATATAAGATGACTTTCCTTTCTTTCAGGTAATTTGTGAGTAATAGTAGTCATAAAAAAAACTGCAAATGATTAATGAAATTGAACTTTTTTAATCTTCTCGAACTAAAAACATTGTTAATGTTGTCCACAAATATATTGTGTTGGATTCCAACTGGGAAAGTTTATTTTAAAATGTGAGGTGTGAAAGACAGTTATAATGTTATTTTATTGCTGGGTCGGGGGACGAAATCAGATCAAATAGCATTTCATCGGAATGTTTGTTTCTATATTTGTTACACAGTTAAGCCTAATATGTCTGTAAATGGATATTTAATTTATATAAGGTTCTTTGAAACAAGACTTATAGATGTAAGTATTAAAAATTTTATTCTAAATTCCGTAATGGCGGCTACTCAAAATAGTTTAACATGGTTGCAAGACATTGAAGCTTGTGTTATTACTGGGTATAAACCACTTAATTAAATACAACAAGTGTGAAGGACACAAAACGTGTGCATAAAACATTATATCAACTTTCAACAGTTTACTATAACTTTCTAAGACAAGTTTTTAACTAACAGAGATATAAAAAAAAACTGTAACAATTAATATATATTTTTTAAATTATTTGTAACAATTTCTTTTTTATTACTTGAGATTTTCTCTAAAACATGATGTAAATTTCATTTACTTTTACATGTATCAATACAAATAAGAGTAAAATAAAGACAACAGTCCGATCAATTACGCTTGCAAGGAATGACTCCTAGCAACGGAATAGTCTCAGAGATGATAGGAAATTTTATTTTTTATCAGTTAAGAGAGTTGGAATTTCTAGACTTATAAACATTGATGGGAACAGCACATTGCTCACTACCCTGTGATCTAGACAATAGCCACATTGGGCTTATAACAATGATTTATTGTATGTATTAAAATGTACAAGGAAACACTATTCATAGAAACACTAGTAGTTTACAAAATTCCTCTATCTTTCACATATGCTAATTTAATCTTTGAAAATTCAAAAAGCTAAGAAAAAAATTACCTTCTGAAATCTGTTTCAATCCCAGTCATTTTGAAATTTTACAACAAACAGAAAAATATCCTTCAGTAAACTACTTTTTTTGAACTCGGGGAGTACGAAATGAATATATCAAGAAATGAACTGGACTTCGATTAGTTTATCAACCAATAACTTTCTATATACTACGTAATATATGAGAGAGTAAAAAGGGAAGTCAAATGCAAACCCCTCTGCTACACAACTGGATATACAGGAATCGCGCCTCTAACATAAACACTAATAGGACACTTCTGAGCATATCTAAATTGATTTAAAATAGTAGATAGACCGGTGTACAACTACTGCGGATGTCAACCAGATGTCGGGTAACATACGACTTCAGGATAGACTAAGTACACACTTAGAAATCTGTCAAGATAACTGAAAGAAGAATGTGATATTACTGATATTTGAATCGAAGTACAAGTGGTATATCATAAAGTGGTTTATCATAAATATTATTAAGATGAAATAGAATGATTCAAGACGTAATGAATAATTCTAAAGATCTGAGCATCTAAATTAGACCGTCTTCTACGTGGAGAAATGCCTGAAGGCATTCCAGTGGAGAGAGATAGAAAATAAAACACTTGTTTCTAGAAATCGTATAAAAGGACCAGGGTTTTTTGGTTATACCACCAGATTGCTGGACATCCCATCACGTAGAGGGTTAATCCTGATAAAACACAAAACCTTTTCCTCTCTCTTTCTCTCTCACACAAACACAAACATACACACACACAACACAGATTAAATGCTAAACAAAGCTAATGGTTTTCTTACAAGGCCAAAATTTAGATTATCTATGAATGGCAGCTCATTTGATTGCTTTATATAATGCTGAGTAACTCTTTCACTAAAACAACAACTCCAGAACTGTATTTCGTCGGTTTACTGCAAAAAGTGACCAACTAGCAAACTGTTAATTCTGAGAAAACAAAGTTTTTATTTTTCATATGAGTGTTAAAATTATAATCATAAAATAAAATCAAGTAATCTGTTATAATATTATTTACTTAGGCAGTTTTAGCAGGCAATTCCTAACACCACAATAAGCAATGTTGCAATATTACATTAGAAGCTTATTTTAGAGAAAAGTGCACTTGGTCACTTTTTGCAGTAAACCGACGTTTGTTAAATATACACTTGAAAGTATGAGAACCTGTTTAACTTTTGTTCATAGTTCTAAATATTATTTTGCTACTTATTTTTAATTATTAAATCATATATTCATTGAATTTAAAGTCGGGAGAAAGGGGTAAAACCTCTAAACACGTTAAACCTACAGAGATTTTGATGAAACAGAGAATATTAAATCTAGATTAAAGTTATTGAAAACGTGCGCTATTTGTTTAATCCACTGATATAAAGAAATAATTAAATATTTTTTATGAGAATAAGAATTTAGTTGTGCAACTAATTTAGTTGTTTTTGAAGTCATTGATTTCGATGTCAACAATGATAAATTATGTAAAACAATACTTTCTTAAATGTTTCACCTACTTTTGGTTTAAATGAAGATGAAACTGGGTAATGTTCTTATATATGTGTACATCTTGTCATTGTAATAAAAAAAAATTAATAACTTTGATTAAAATTATAAAACGTCCTTCTATAACAACTAATTAATAAGGTGAAGTTCCTAATAATTAAAATAAAATATATAAATAATGTAATGTAAATAATGTTATATATATATATATATATATATATATATATATATATTTTTTTTTTAAACTTTAGTAGACGGTAATCAAAATCCATCTAAGATAATTCACAAATTACGAAGTATTTCTGTGTTTCAATCTACCATATTGTATCCATAATTTAGTAATTTAGATTATTAACGTCAAATAAAAACTAACTATACTGTAAAACTCTTATAACCTAGTTTTCGTATAACAAATAACACACTTTTTAACAAGTTTAACTGTAAAATTGATTCAATTACAAATCCAATGAGCTTTGTTTCATCAAAATCTGTGCAGGTTTCTCGTTATTCTGAAATGAAATCCTTTGTTTACTCTGAAATTTAGAAATTAATTTGAAATCTAACTAATGCTCAAAAATTTGCGTGCGTGTGTTTCAAACGAATAAAATAAAAATAACTCTACTACCTTAAATTATGTTTACAAATTCACAGTGTTTTAGTAAAATAGATTAAACAAAATGCAAAACTTAATATTTGGAAAATATAAAAGACAGTACTTATTACTTTATAATAAACTGTAACAACCTTAATACTTCTTATTTATTCTCTACAAATACATTAGCAGCAGATAAAATGCAAAATATATGTAGGAGATTTAGTTGAAAGAATATCCGCCAGATGTCGCAAGCCCGCAGTCAATAACAACCCTTTAAAGACAAAATTGCTAAATATTTAAAAAATAAATGATTTTAAATTAAATTATATTATTTTTACGTTTAGTGGAATTGGATGTATTTATTGAAACTAATTTTGACTGTAAACACTTTTATAAATAAAATCTTTGGTTAATATTTTTATTACTAATTAAAAGACATTACAGAATAAAAATATTAAATTTTTTTTTTTTTTTATCCAATAAAATGTTCGGGAATTCGAAAAGTCTATTCTCAAACAAATTAACATAAAGGGATTAAAACAAATATTGTGTTAAATTTACTTGGTATTTCTAAAAGGGGATTTGCCAAAAAATATATAGGTTAAACCCTGCTTTGATATGTACTCTAAGCGGTGTAAAACGTATTTGATTCAAATTGAGCTTTTAACAACGATGATCAAAGTTCATTTGTGTTTTTGCTAATTATCCTTAACCGTAACATATTTTGACTTACTATTTTCCACACAGGGTTGGATTATTAATCTTCAATTTCACTAAAATTTTATCTATATTGGTAGTGACTATTTTGAGAAAATAAATATTTAATAACAACCTCATAGCCAATTGTTGGTTTTTAGCGATAACTCACGAACCGGCAAGTTTAGGAGAGATGAAGATCAGTACGTTTTGTTTGAGTACTTGGAGGTTAGAATAGATTCGGAAAAAGTCGTAATTTTGTTTTCTTATGGCAGCTCCGCTTAACTTTGAGTTATGAAGAATATTAACCCATTCTGCCCAAAGCTCAATAACCTTTTTATTAAAGTTGAATGAAAGAAAATTCCTAAAATAGACCGAAGAGGTGAAAACTCAAAGGTTCTAAATCTGGACGCTATGTGGGATGAGGTATCGTCAAAGTTGATCCGAGGATTGCTTAGTAAGAAAGCAAACGGGGCACTTGAGCAACTATCTTGGAACGAATCACCTCCTTCAATTTTTCTTTTAAAATCGTATTATAGTACTCAGTTGTGATAATTTTGTTCTTGAAGAATATGGAAGTAAAGAATTCCTTGCGAATATCATAAGGAAGTTACTGTGACTTTCTGAGTTGAAAATGTGGTTTTGGAATTCCGTGGTGGAGGTAAACTTTGCGTCCTTTCATGCTTGCTCGTTTTAATTCTGGAGTAAAGTAGTGCATACATGTTTCATCACAGGTTTATACAGACTCCAAAGTCCTTTCTCCACCTTTTTTATAACCCTTCGAAAGTTGTGTGACTGCAACCCATCTTTATTCTATGTTTTCAAGTCTTAAGAGACAAGAAACCCAAGAGGTACTCATTTTGGTAAATTTAAGACAGTCCTAAATAATACATCCACATTACCAACACTTACTTAAGTTTATTCATTTATAATTTTCTCAACAATTTACCAGACTCTGATTCTGTGATCGTCTTGAATTAGTGCACCAACATCAGACAGTCTGTCTCAACTTGCTGATGTTCTTGGTCGACGAGCATGATGTTCTATTTCAACTCTTACCCAAAAATTATAAATGACTTCGACCAATCACTGAGAGAATCACTCAAAACTAAACTAATATTTAAGTCTGGAATATATCTGAGACGGAATAAGAAAATACTTGGTCAAATATGTAATAATACGCTGTGATCTATTTTGACTACCTCCTGGAGAATTTGGAGGTAGTTCGGCAGATTGGGGTAAAAAGTGATTTTCACCTATGAATATATATAAAAAAAAGACTTTTTTGATATAGTACACCAGTCAATTTGAGAACAATAGCTTGTTACTTGTAACATTTCTAAATGAAACAGAATCCGTTGACAAGTCAGTACTTGTCACTAAATAAGTTCATCATTTGTAGAAATTGTCTTACGTTTAACTAAGTCGTTTTTAACTACAACTCATTCCAAAAACGTTCGGCATCCCCTAAGCAACTTGTGAGTTACTTGAACTAGATTCTGTCAGTTTTATAGCATGTATAAATCAAAATAAATGTACAAACATAAGAGATAATATATGATGAGCCGTTGTATTTGTATAGAACTGCTAAAGTTTAGTATTATGTGGGCAGAAATATGAGCTACGACTTTAAGCTACAATATATAGGAAGCAGGATTGTTGACGTAAATCCTGGCTGCAGATGTTAATTGTTATGTTGCTAATGACTCTCTCCTCACCACGACATAACACGGACACATAAACTTCAAGACAACATGGCCGCCACAACTAATTTCCCTACCTTGCTCTTTATTATGTCGTTAATATATATCTGTGTCGGTAATAAGAATATATCGTGCGTCGCGTTTTAATTTACCCAGCTATAAGTGGAATGATAACATCCAAACTATATCAATAAATTTTAAAGTTACGAATTCAAGTGGAAATTTTAACCAAGGTGAGAGTCTATTAGTTTTGATTATTACAATGTTATCTAATCATGTAGGCCTATGTGTAATATAGGAATTCTCACAGCGGGTCCGAAATGTTCTTTGACATTAAAATTAACAGCATTATTAATACAATGTAGTGAGACATTTACATTCATTCGTGTATTTAGAAAATAATAATACACTACATTTTGAGAATATAAATCAACTACTTTCGTTAATTATTAAAATTAAAACATAAAAAGTTTAAAAACACCAACATCGATCATGGTAAAATCTATATTTAAAATATGAACCCATATCGAAATCTCAGTTCAAAAATAAATAAAAATGTCATCAGAAAAAACCACTTGTAGTCAGTTTAATGTTTTGACTCTAGTATATGTACATAGTTATGTGATGGTTAAAAAAATATATGTAGAGTTTTTTCTACATATATCAGTTTTGTTGATACATTTTTTTTGGAATGGTGTCTCTCTGCCTGTCGTACGACCTAAACGAGTGAACTGAATTTAATAAAATGTGATATGTGGGCGGGCGTATCTTGGGTATTGTTTTCCATTTCCTCCATAAGTCCAAATTTGAAGGTAGCTGCTTTTAAAAGAACAAACAAAACTATAAGTTATCAAAAAAAGATCTCCTAATTTTGATAAATCTCTCCTCAAATATAGGCTCTAAGGGCTGAAACAAAACAAATTGATCACCATCTCCCCAAGATATACTTATTCATGAGTTACCTGTATAAACCAACAATTGGCCATAGGGTTATTATTATATTCTTATTATCTCAAAATCGTCACTACCGATTTAGATACAATTTTAGGGGAATTTGAAGATTAATGACACAAACCCGTGTCAAAAAACAATGTAAACAAATTACAATTCAGAAATAAATAATTATTAAAAACAAGTTGAACCATGGTTTCATTAGACCTTCACAAAAATCTATATTTCAATCAAATACAACTAACGGTTGAGGACATGATTATGGCTGAGGGCAAAAGCGAAGAATGTTTAGGCTCTTATTCAATTATATAAATAATTTTATTAAAGATTAAAAAATGGTTCTTTTACACATTTTTAATTGACATCTACCGAAAACACATTTTTTGTGTGTTTATTAATATAGGCTACTTGTTATAATGCTCTAGGGTAAGCCTAACCTATCCTTTTGTTGAAATATTAAAGTTGGCTTATGTATTCAGCTTGATGTTTATTATTATATTGGTTTCTTTTTTTTACTAAATGTGTACGAAAACTTACAAAAGAGACTTTTTTATTACTAAATTTTGTTTTCATTTTATTTAGTTTTGATGATGGGTCAATGGGAAAATTTGACGATTGTTTTCGCACATTGTATTTTTAGTATATAATCGTTTGGTAAATTTTAATTTTATCCTGGCTTTTATGTTTTAACATAACAGGTAAAGACGTTGTAAGGTTGTTTTTATGTTTAAATCGTAATTTACCAATTTAGTTGCTAGTCGGTGGCTATTAGATGGATTTTTGAAAGTTTGAAAATATTTTAGTGCTGACTGGTCAGTGAACATGTGTTTTTTCTCCCTAATAAATATTCTCTCCAATATTCGATTGCGTAAACTAGTCCTAACATTTCCTTTTCAACTGTAGAATATCTAGTTGCATGTGATTTTAACTTCCTTGACAAATATGCTATAGGGCATTCTTGGTTATTGTTTGGTTCAATTTGTGTTAATATAGCCCCTATCGCTGTATATGATGCATCTGTGTAAACTTGTGTATTTCTGTCTTCTTTAAAATGTAATAATAATGGTGAGGTAGTGAGAATTGTTTTTTTATTTTTTTATTTGTTCAAAGGTTTTGTTACAGCTTTCGGTCAAAACTATTTTTGTATTTTTTCAATGTTAGTTTTTGAGTAATTCAGTCAAAGGGTGTGTGATTTTTGCATAATTTTTTATAAATGTTTTGAAAAAGCCTGAAACTGTTAGAAAAGCTCTTATATTACGTAAAGTTGTTGGTTGTTTAAAATCTAATATTGGCTCTATGTTTGATTGTAGAGGCTCTACGCCTTCCGTTGAGATATGTCCCAATATCTCTATTTCTTTATAGAACAACTTACATTTTCGGTATTTAATTTTAAATTTGCTTTGTCTAATTCATATAATATGGCTTCTAAGTTGTTTACTTTATCTTCAAAGTTTGTTGCAAATACTATTGTGTCATCTAGATATGTTAGGCATTTTGAAAAAAAGTTGCTTTGCTAGAGTTTTCATTTAGGTTTTTCTGAAATATGGCACTTGACGCTTTCAATCCTTGTAGTTATCTAACATTTTATCTTGTGTCTAATGGTTAACATTGGTTTACTTTCCTCGTGTACTTGTAATTGAAAAAATGCGTTTTTAAAATCTAACTTTGTGAAATATTGTGAGTTGCTTAAACAGCTGAACAACAGTTGTAAACTTGGTATTGGAAAATCTTCATTTTTTTATTTTTTCAATGACTTTTCTAAAATCAGACACTAATCATTTCCGAGTATCATGTGTGCATTTATTCCCGATGCAGCATAAAATTTATGTGTGAAGTTTATGTAGTTTATTCTGAATAGTAGAGTTATCTGTTAATGATTTTTTAGATCATTATCTGTTGCTAATTTTATAAATGTTTTTGTTTGACTTGTTAACGGTTTTTGTGCTACTAGGTTATAATTACATATCGATACATTTGCTCCTGAATCTAAGATTGTTTCTATGTTTTGGTTGTCCAATATGTTAAATGTTATATTAATGTTCAGACTCTTGAATTTTCACTTTCGTTTGAAAATAGTGTGTTGTATACATCTAATGTTACATCGTTTTCTGATTTTCTACCCTTAGATACCCCTATTTGGTTTAAATACTTTTTATGAGAAATAGTGTACAAGTCGTAATTACTTTGTTTTTGTGAATTAAATAGGGGGGAAAAAACTTGATTAATTAGTTTAGGTGGATTTGTTTAGGTTAGAGATATACATAGAACAAGTAGTATTTGAATACAATTTAAAAGTTTTTTACCAATTTCCTGAACAGTATTATTATATCACTTGTGATGTAACACACGGATTTGGGTCATAGATATTCACATTTCATTAAAACATGAAGGAAATCCTTAAAACCAATTTTGATAAATCTAGTATTTCAAATCAGCCCCATAGTCCATTTTTTACAGGTATTTCACGAACCGCTATTTTTGAGAGATAATAACTAATAAGTTTTGATTGGGTCCTTAGACGTTCTATGAGAAAAATTCGATCAAAATCATTTGACCTAATTTTGTGTTTGTTTCTTATCCACCTACTTACACATTTTGAGTTATCAATAAATAAAATAAGCTTTATGAGATAAACAATGATATTTATAGTTAAATTAAATTTTATTACCATTTTGGAAAGTAAAAATATTAGAGTTTACGTATTTTCAATCAGTATTTACACAGAGGAGATATTTAAAAGTCTAAAATTCCTATATTATACATTTACTATTATGCAATATTATTCATTCTACAATCAAGACAAACTGTCACATGTGGTAAAATTAACATTTGACTTTGTAACTTATTTAATGATGTAGTTTTAATGTTAACATTTATAAATTGAAGGATTATAAATAAACTCCTCAAATTAAGTAAACATAAAAAATGAAAAACACCTACATAGTCTAGTGGCGTGTTGGAAAATAAAACTAAAACTATAACCTAAAAAAGGAACCCAAGGCATAAAGCAGAAGGATTATAATTTTAAAAATCGTAAACAATGCTCAAAATAATTATTACACTTATTAAAGTTTAGAAAGAGTGGTCCTAATGGTGTCCACTCCCGTAAACAGTTAGGACACTTTCCTAATACCTTTTAACAATCACTTGTATGTAGTATTATCTTATTTATCGTGGTTTTCCTGGTGTTCTAGTTTTAGTTTCGAACATGGTCCTAGTATAGTTGTCTTTCAATTTTGTTTTGCTCTAACACTTGATAACGGACGTTGATTTATACTCTTGAAACGTTGGGTATTAGTTTTAATAACAACAAATGATGGCAAACCCTTAATCAAATATTCTACTCTTATTTGAACGTTATTGTACATTTCGGACAGGCTTAATTTAAGAATTCTTATATTTACATATATATGATTAGATAACATTTTAATAATCAAAACTAATAGACTCTCACCTTGGTTAAAATTTCCACTTGAATTCGTAACTTTAAAATTTATTGATATAGTTTGGTTGTTATCATTCCACTTATAGCTCTGTAAATTGTAACGCGACGCACGATATATTCTCATTACCGACACAGATATATATTAACGACATAATAAAGAGCAAGGTAGGGAAATTAGTTGTGGCGGCCATGTTGTCTTGAAGTTTATGTGTCCGTGTTATGTCGTGGTGAGGAGAGAGTCATTAGCAACATAACAATTAACATCTGCAGCCAGGATTTACGTCAACAATCCTGCTTCCTATATTTTGTGGCTTAAAGTCATAGCTCATATTTCTGCCCACATAATACTAAACTTTAGCAGTTCTATGTAATAACACGGGACATCATATATTATCTCTTATGTTTGTACAGTCTTCATTTATTTTGATTTATACATGCTATAAAACTGACAGAGTCTAGTTCAAGTAACCCACAACTTGCATTGGGGTTTGGGATTACCGAAAGCTTTCCGTTTGACTTGTAGTTAAAAGCGAGTCAGTTACTATTTCACAAAAGGATAAGTGGTAAGGTCATTTAGTGACAAGTACAGACTTGTCAAGGATGTTCTGTTTGACAAAGCAAACTTGTAACATATGACAAGCTATTCACAAGTTACTGTTTCACACCGACTGGTGTTCAGTTTCACAAATGCCAGTTACATGATCATTAACACTTGTCAAAATAAATCCTTTTAGATTTACAAGTTTACCGACACTAGTCAAAAATAACTTTTTTTTTTTTTTAGTTTCATGTTCATTGACACTTGTCAAAATTAACATTTTCTTTTAGATATATGTTCACCGAGACTTGTCAAAATTAACACTTATTTTTTAGCTACAAGTTCACTGACACGTGTCAAAATTAACATTTTTTTAGTTAACTGTACACCAACACATGTCAAAATATCCATTTTTTTTAGTTACATGTTCACTGACACTTGTCAAAATTTAAATGTTTTATGTGATATGTTCACTAACATTTGTCACAACAAACTGTTTTTATAGTTACAAGTTCACTGACAAATTGTAAAAATATCATTTTTTTTTAGTTACATGTTCAATGACACTAGTCAAAATTAAGATTTTTCTTTAGTTACATGTTCACTGACACTTGTCACAATTAATTTTTTTGTAATGTTACAAATTCACTGACGCTTGTCAGTATTAACTTTATTTTTCTTTTTTTAATGTGAAAGGGATACAGTTTCTAAATTGTTTCACACTTTTCTATATTAGGCATAAAACGTGTCTTTTTGTTGTATTATTGGCTGACCGATGTAATCAGCTGGAATCAGTTGGTTGCTTTTCTGACTAAATCTGTACAAAAAGTGGCATAAGAGATGCTTTTTTTAATCCCATAAGAGAATAAAATATTAAGGAGTAAAGAGAATTTTGTGAATAAAGCTATACAATTAATTCTCCAAAATCATCCAATCGGTGCAATTTGTTTTTACCACTGTGAGGAGGTTACCAAATTTTATCACTTTCTAACATGAATTACAGTAATCTTTATCACCCCTAACCTATTTTTGTCTTTAATTATTAAAGCTTGTGGTTGAAATCAGCTATTGTAAGTTTGTATTTACTTTATTGGTTGCTATGGCGAATGAATGTGTACGTAATTGGCGAAAGAGATATTTTTCTAAATTTAAGAAGTAATAAATAATTAGTGAAGAAAAATTTGGATATAGAATTTAATTTTTTAAATGGTCCAGTGGTAGCCTATCTTTGTTTTGAATTATTAGAGCTGTTAATCATGGATTTTTATTTTTTATATAACGAGAAACTTCGACGGTCATCATCTCCTGAAAAGAGCATAAAATAACAACCCTTAATTCTCGAACAATCTAATGGCGACAGGGTCGGAAAAGAACAATGGTCCGTCAAGTGAGATCGGAAAAGATGAAAGAGAGCGAACTAACCAATGATTACATGAGGGAAGGTGTTAAACCAGGTAGAATACTTCGGGATTGCCAAGCCAGTACTCTATAAATTGTAAATTCTAGGTTATCATGTGTTACATATATTGTATTGTTTGCTATGGCGACCAAATGTGAACGACAACTAAAATAATAGATATTTTGTTTATTATTTTAAAGCACTGCATGACGTTGTTTATATTGAAGTAATAAATAATTCTTGATAAAACATTTATGGATAGAGACGTTAGTTATTTTCTTTAAATCAACAAATTCTTGATTTGGGATGAACTGAAGAATAATGAAAAGAAACAAACGCTTTTAGATATAGTACAAGAATGATCAAGGTTTGCTCAAAAAAGAGTGAAAGTGTACACAATTTTACAATTATCTGTTGTTTCCGAAATTTGTAACAGTACGTCAAAATTATCATTAATAATAAAATAATAATAAATCAAAACATAGATGAATGGTCAGTTATACTTTTCCAATCAATGTACGAAGTATTATTTTCGACATCCCGTCTGACAATTGTCGTTCTCTGTACTTAATACGACAGTGAATACAAAAATTAAGATGTGAACATCAAATTTGGTGTAGTGTGCTCATATAGAATCGTATTGAAATTAAAAAATTGAATTGAAAATGTCGGCCACTTTAAACAGTCTGTTGTTCACATCTTGTGTGTTATTTAATTCATAACACATTAAATTAGATAAAAATTTGCAGTTTTCAATTCTGCGTTAACAGTATCATCACCATTCCTCTACAACGTCAAATAGCGAAGTCGTTGTCAATAACGTAATTTCGATCATATAAAATTGAAATCTTTTTATAGTTACGAGATCCTGCAGGGCCGAGTCACCTACAGGAGTGTAAAGACTGGAGGCTATTCAGGACGAGGTAGGGACAAGACGAGCGAAGCAAATTAAAACTATATGCGGATCTACGAGGCCTATTACGACCTATCTCAAGTTAAGAGATCAGAAAACCTGTGTAACAACTGTTTTAAACAAGATTACCCTACTGGTTAAGAACCCTTAATCCACCAATACAATTTCACATTTTCTACAAGGCCAAAGAATTACGTTTTGGCTATTACATTTAGAGGAGCCGTATGTTTATATTGTACAATGGGTCTGGGTAAGTACTATAATGGTTTCATCTACTTGTTTTGTTTTTAGCACAGAAAAAACTTCTAAAACAAGATTTCGTCCATAATAAGATCAGGTCAATTATTTTATCATTTCAATAATTTTTAACGGAATCTGTGACGTGACTATTTACATTTGGTTTTGACTGATAAATCATCAATATATATTTTTGGAGAAATGGCGACCAATACGTTTTGTTTGGGATCTAGAGGTTACACTTGGGCATAAGTTGATCAAAATCTCTATTAAGTGGTTTTTTTTTCTTATAAGAGTTGAAGTTCTTCCTACATTTTCACTTATGAATTTTTTTTTAATACCAAGATACGACTAAAAATACCCACACACCAAATGTTCATAAAATTGGCTACAAAGACCTGCAGAAATGAATGATAGGCAGACAGTCAGACATCTTTACAAGAAGTACTTTCTTTTCTTATAGGACCTCCGTAAAAACTTAACACGGAGGTTTTACCGAATCACATAAATATACTAAGTATATTTATTTGAGAAGACAAATTTAGCATTTTAAATAAAAGGATATGTATCCCTATACATTTTATGTTTAAACTTTAAAATAAATCAAGACAAGAAGGAAACCTGCGAAATACCAAGCAAATAGCAATAGATAGGTTGAGGCTATAAAGTATCGGCAAGCTGCCCCAAGCCAGCCATAAGCTCCATTTAGTAAGACGACACTTCTTAGCGATTGTATGTAGCTGCCCTTGGGACAGGATGAACCAATGGGAACAAATGACCGTTATCTTGGACAATTTACAATGGACACAATAATGGATATTAGAACGGATCTGAGTTGTATGATGCTGTGCTCCATTATTGGGATTGCTTACCTTTGTAACACAAAGGTAACGTTAGAAGAATTATAATTTGCGGACATTGGCGTTATGTAAAATTAATACAAGACGTTTCATAATATCAGAAGCACATTAAATAATAAAAATATCTTTAGGCAAAATATCATAAAAACCGCACAAATATGAGACTCAGGACGTTAAACCTGTTCTCTTCTTATTTATGTTAATAAATATCAATTAATTGTATTGTCTCTTAATTTTCGTGAAATGTTTACCTATATACAAAGTGATTTTTAGGTATTGAATCGGCTTTATATGGATAAGTTAGCGGTACTTGAAGGCAGAAAGCAATGAGGATCTACATAGTTTAAAAAATTAACCATTTTTTAGGTTTAAAATTTGTTTCCGCCATCTTGGATTCGCCATATTGAATAAAACTTTATTTTTTTAAATAAAAAAGTCGTCATGTGATACATGATTTTTATGTAAAATTTTACAAGAAAACGATGGTTAAAGTAATTTTTCGATACATGCCTTCTATTTTGAGTTATAACCATTCAAAGTTGCTATGATGGTTTTGAATATTTATAACTTAAAAACGAAGGCATTTATCAAAAAACGGCTTTCACCATCGTTTTACTAGTAAAATTTTACATGAAAATCATGTATCACATGTCCATTTTAGTTTTTTTTTTTTTTTTTTTTTTTTTTTTTTTTTAAAGAACATTTTATTCAATAGGCGAATCGAAGAGGGCGAAAATTTTTTAAAACTACAGAAAAGTGTAATTTTTAAACTCAGTACATCTGCAATTATTTCTCCCTTCAAATACTTCTCAGTTATGCAGTATAAAACAGTCACCATACTTAAGAATCACCCTGTATAATTCAATGTGGAAGATTTCATTGGCCCATAGATCGTCGTTTTATTCAAGTAAAGCGATATGGTTATGTTAGCCCCTAAGTAACTTTTACCAAAGTTAGGAAATATCTAAATTTCTTTATTGTACTCGAAATTTAAAATTCACCCCATTTCAACGAAATCCATCTCCCCACTTTCAAAATAAAATTCACAAACCTACATTAATTGCTCCATTCGTGGCGTAACGCTTAAAGGGAGAGTTACAAAGTAAACATATGTCAGTTGTTCAAAATTATTCAAGTTTAGGTGGGGGGGGGAGTAAAGTGGTGAACAAATAGTTTTAGCGAAGAAGGTTAGCTTCGTTTTCTTATTTTTTCAAAATAATTTTTTTTTTTAATTCGTAGGTTTTGAAATAAGTATTAAAATATATCAATAAAAATAATTAAATATAAAAACTACTTTATAAAAATTCCGAGCAAAAATTTATGTAATCTCAGATTTGACATAATAAAAACTGTTCATATTATTAGCAATCGCTTGTACTTTGTTATATTGATGACTTTAATAAATTGTTCAGATAATAATGGCACAACATATTTCAAATTTCAATACTTTCAAAATTTTAAGAAAATTTAAAATATAACAATCTCACTGTAAAATGAATACATTACTAGTTTTACATCATATTAGTGTTTCAATTATTGTTTTATTTACGGCTTTTATTGCATGGAATTCAGACATTATTTGAGAAGGGATGTTTTACTGTAGGTTTTAAACTCCAATCAATCAATGCCACATTGGTGTTGCATACATTTACACCAATTATTATCTCGTACAAAGCAAATCATAGCAAAACTTGTGATTTATTTTCGATCAGTCATAAAATGAGAATTGAAATTCAAATGAGTCAACTGTGGATTTTCAACAAAAGTAAATGAAATCTCAGACAGAGGTGGATATTAGATCACAATCAAAATGTAAATCCAGTCAGAATGGGGCTGAACTTCAAAGTCCAAAGTATGACAGAGTTTGTTGTAGAACAACTTTAATTGCTTCAAAGTTGGGACAATAGCCCGTATTATTAAAGCCGAACAAATGCTGATATTACACATTTATTTTTAGCAAATCCTTCAAGTACATGAATCCATAAACAGTACACAAAAAATACGATTTACACTATTGACTGAAGGTACTGTGGTAGAATTCCATTTTAATGAAAAAAACAAACACAATATTTAGTAAATTCTACAATTTTATTGAGTCTTGCCGACCAGCAAGCAGCCTAACAAAGACTGAAGCTCATGTAAAATTGTAGAATTTACTAAATACTGTGTTAGCTTTTTCAGTACACAAAATCTCTCACACAACAATTTATTTTAGAAATACTAAAAAAAAAAAAGATTCGTAGTAAAAAAATCAGTTTAAAACCTGTAAACAGTTATTTTACATTGTGTAATCTGTTCACAAGAAGACCCATTACCATGTGGGATAAAAGAACAATTTTGTCTCATCAGAAAAATCTGTTCATAACGGTTAGTTGTTAGTTATATACAGAATCACTGTCTTTAACCTCAAACACTGAATATATTATGTCTGTTAAAGTTAACTGCATTGGTACTTAATACGTTTACTGCTAAATAGATCGAATGTTTCTGTAAACGTTTTTAATTTTGTCGTAGGATTTTCTAATTTCTAGCTTGGTGGTGTTTATTTTCATGTTTTGGTAAATGAACCTATTACTGAGTTAGTAAGGAATGTTGAAGGATGGCTCTCTACATATTTGGTTGGAAACCACCCTAACATTTAGGGGGATGAAAAATAGATGTTGCCCGATTTTCAGACCTAACGGATATGTACACAAAATTTCTCGAAAATCGGTGGAGCCATTTCGGTGGAGTATAATTAGGGGTGAACCACCCTTAACATTTAGGGGGGTGAAAAATAGATGTTGTCCGATTCTCAGGCCTAACGGATATGTACGCAAAATTTCACTAAAATCGGTCGAGCCATTTCGGAGGAGTATAACGACTAACACCGTGACATGAGAATTTTATATATAAGATAAATAAATTTTGTTACAATGAATCGCTCTTTAGAAAAGCAAATAACTCTAAATCCCAAAAAGAAAAGTTACTAAAACACAGTTACTGTACGAGTATTAATTCAAGAAAGTAAAAAGCGACAAACAGTTGATGTATGAACACGCTTGGATCTACTGTTTTAAAGGCGATAATGACCGAAGTGGTTTTACGCCTTAAAACTCAAAAATAAAAATCTACTGTTTTACCGGGTTGTTTTTTTGCCAGAAACCAAGATATGATATATGACTAGTGTATTCTTAAATAGAGGAAGGGAACTAGTGTCATATTTATTGCTGATCGCCGTTTCCATGTTTTATTAATTTTTTTGAACGTTTTGTTTTATGCTAAGCAATCTATCGTAACATCTTCTGGAGACTGAGTGTAGCATGTCTTGAGCGTTGTTTTGTTGTATGGAAATTTTATTGTTTCCCTGTTTATAAAGAAAGGTGTTAATTTTAAAAGAGATTTGTGTTTTTTTCACTTTTTTTGTTCATCTTTTATCTTTACTTGTGTATCGAAGCCTTAAATAATGTTCCTTTAAAATGCCAGTCAATGTTAAATCCATTATTCTTCACGAAAGAAAATAACCCAGATAAATAATAGACCTTCTCAGAAGGGCCTTCGCACCCATCAGTTTTTTGATCCAGGGATATTGAAGTTGTTAAGAAAACAATAAGTAGGTTACAGACAAAAATGGTTACTAATTAAACTATTTTAGCTGTTAATCATATGTCCAAGCTACAATACATGAAGACCACTTTTATTTTATCCATTATTCGTATGCAGCTTAAGTGATATATTTAAAAATGATAAAACTCAGTTTTTCGTAAACGTCGATTTTGTGTTGTCAGAACAAATATGAGTTAGGTGTCCAATATATCATAATCTCTTTTAGGTTCCGATGAAAATAATTATTATAAAATTTGTTTAAATTTGAAATTTTTTTGACATTTGAGGAGCTGGGTTTGAATTCAATATCAATTTAGGTCATTAAAAAAAATAAACATTAGGTAAAAAAGAGAAAATAAATTATCTATATTTGTGACAAACTGGGTAAATTGTTTCTGATATGTAGAAAATTTTCTTTTTTATCAAATTGTTTATTTATTAAAAATTTGACTTTTGTATTTCTGTAATGCCTAAACTCATCAGGCCATAATCATCATAACTTTCAAGTCTGGTGACATTTTTGAAGGTGATTTCTGCTCTGTCGTGGTACTGCTTGTCCCCTTGTCCACACATATATTTAGCGAGATTTATAATTTATAAATCGATATTTAAATTAATCAATTTAAAATTCCAAATTTAATTGGAATGTCCCAGATAAAATTACCAACTAGATTTTATGCGCTGCCGCTAAAGAATGGAAATTTAAATGAGTTTTGTCTCCGGAGTTTTTGACAAAGCGAAACTAATTCGGAGCCCGTGTTAACCGTTTAGTATTAAAATGTAAATTAAGTAACCCCGAGTTAAAGTGTGATGGAATCACAGAGCTGAATATTGTTTTAGAAATTTGATTGTTGAAAAGTTAAAAGCATCGGCGGAATTAAACTACCTTGCACTGTGCAGAAGTTCTGCACATTCGTTTTGGTTTAAAGGTAACCTCTAATAATAATTTTAACATATTGAGTGTGACTACAGTCGGTACTCGGTGAAATTCCATAATAAGGCAAAACAAAAATGAAAAAGCACTTATAATTTCACAAAAAAACAATTTATTGCTACAGCTGTTTCGCCGTTAGGCATCGTCAGACAACTAAGAACTAAAAACTAAAATACAGGTCAACTTAACACTAACATCTAGGAATGAAGGTGGGGATGAAAGCAGAGGTGGGACAATGACCTGGTTTTACCTGAAAGGGACATGGATAAGAGAAAGTATTTAAACAATAGGTTTTAACAAAGGGGATGGGTTATTGACTTGTTCATTCAGGTTAGAAGCATGGCATTTTAAAACAGATCTGTTAATTTCTAAAATTTCCAAACTATTTAATTTCCTACTTTTCTGTTCTATGTGTAAATTCTGCTGATGCCTAACGGCGAAACAGCTGTAGCAATAAATTGTTTTTTTGTGAAATTATAAGTGCTTTTTCATTTTTGTTTTGCCTTATAATTTTAACAGCTGATTGGAAATGTTAAATGGTAAAAATAATGTTTGGACATTGTTGTACTGCTGTAGTAATTACCTATATTAGTGGCGATTAACAAGATGTGTTTAATACATAACAAAATGCATATTATACTTTCTCCATGCATATAAAAATAACCAAATCTATTAGTCACTATGTAAATTCGACAGTAACCTGTTGTCAGTAAAAAAGTGAAAATGAATCATGAACTTCCACATTAGTAAAATATTTATATATTTAGTTTGGGATTAAATATAGTTTGGGATGAAACAAACAATTTTGTTTGTGCTATATACGCTTCCCCGAAGTAAATCGGTTATTATTAAAGTATATCTTTTAATGACGCGGTTTGGTTATGGTTCATTTATTTTTGTACTAATATTTTTAAACAGTTTAATCTTGAGTATAATTAGCAGAGGGTTTGGTCGATATTCTTCAAATTTCTTTAAAATTTTATCGAATTCTATAAAGCTAATCTTCAGAAATGAGTTTGATCTCAGGCCGATGACAGATTTTTTGTTTCTTATCAATAAAAAAACACATTATTTTATTATATCTATAAACATGGAAAATTAGAATGAAATGCCCTTTAGTAAAGCAAATAACAGTTCAACTCGTAAATCACTCCCAAAAAGAAAAGTTACTGAAACACAGTTATTGTAAGAATATTAATTCAAGATAAAGAGTAAAAGAACTACAAACAGTTGATGTATGTACACGCTTGGATCCAGTGTTTTAACGGGTTGTATTTTTTGTCCAGAACCAAGACATGATATATATGACTAGTGTATTCTTAAATAAAGGAAGGAAACTGGTGACATATTTATTGCTGTTCACCGTTTCCATGTTTTGCTAATTTCAGTCGCAAGGCCGCACTAATGTTGATGCTTTGAACGTTTTGTTTTTTGTAAAGTAATTTATCGTGACATCTTCCGGAGACTGAGCGTAGCTTATCTTGAGCCTTCAGTTCCCCTCCATCTCCTTCCCGATATTTTATTACGTTGCATATTTATTATTTTTCTGTTTAAAATGCCAGCACATAGATGAACCTAATTCGAAAAGAGATTTGTGATTTGTTCGTCTATACTTTAGTTGCACACTAAAAGATTTGAAAAAAAAGTTTAACTTTTACAAGTTGAGAGTCAATGTTAAATTAATTGCTCATCATGAAATAACATAACATCTATCTTGTCAGTTTTTGTACAAAAAAAAACTTTAATTTTAGTTCTTGATAACAATTAGACCTTCCCCAGAGGTCGGTATGAAATGCATACTTCAGAAGTCTATTTTGGAGATCAAGCGATATTGAAGATATTAAACAATTAATTATTAAATAGGTTACACACAATACTGTTATGAAGTAAACTAATATTGATATTACTAAAATTTAATTTATACCTTATTTATGGGTTTAATTTACATTATATATTTAAACCGGGAAAAACTGAGTTTTATACAAACGTAGATTTTATGTTGTGAGAGCAAATGATAGAGTTCGATGGACATTACGTGTCCAAACATTATTTTTCAGAATCATAGATGAAAAATTATTATTTTTAAAATTACGAAAATGTGTTACAGATTGGGTAAACTTTTCTGATTTGTAAAAAACAAAATCTGTCTTTGAAAATAATTATTTTTTAATAAGTAGTCTTTTTTTAATTTCAATACTGCCCAGCTCCATTAGGGCATAATCATCATATTTTTTTGGCCTGTAGGCCAAACATGTTTCTACTTTTGAGTCTAGTGATATTTTTGAAGGTCAGTTTTGCTTTGGCTTGTTGAGATAGAGCACAGCTTTTTCAAAATCCTGCGTATAAATAATTTAACACATAAAAAGTTAATATAAATTTTCAAATAATTGATTTCATTTAATTATTTTTAATTTTTACTGAGTCATTGTTTAAATTATCTAGATATTTACCTTTTGAATGAATTCACATAGTTTAATTACAATTTGCGTTGAGGGTGTGATTATGACAAAAAGCAAAGCTCGTTTAGAAACCCCATTTATTAAATATATACATTTTTTACAAATAAGGCGTCAATGGATCATTTTCACTTTGAGATTGACAAACAGACTTTTTGGTGATGTAAGGATCGAGTGAGAAATTATGTATAATATATCTGCACCTTTTAATTAAATATTATTTACACCATTTACAACACATATGTTTTAATTGAGATATTTCAGAATATTTGAAAGTCACTGAATCTGATGTAAGGTGGTCAATCAACGAATTACTTTATGATTATTTTAAAGTAGTATAGTAATGTTGCAATTCATTTTAAATTAAATGCATTAACTAAGGGAACACAGAGATTATGTAAGAAGGGGTTTTTGAGTTATAAACTAAAATCAATCAATGCAACATTGGTGTTGTATACATTCACTGACAATATTACCTCACTCAAAACAAATCATTGGAAAATTGTGATTTAATTTCCATCCGTCTTAAAACAACAATTTAAATTCTAATGAGTTAACTTTGGATTTTCAACAAAAGGAAATGAAATCTCAAACAAAGGTGGATATTAGATTACAATCAAAATGCAAATCCAACAAGAATGGGAGAAAACATCAAAGTCCAAAGTATGACAGAGCTTATTGTAGTACAAATCTAATTACTTCAAACTTGGGACAATGAGACGTATTATTAAATGCTCATACTTACCTTCTTCTAACTAATTTTCAAAATACATGAATAAATGATCAAATGTTCCAAATGTTTCGTCGTATAAAGATTTACCGAAACTTGTTTTTGAATTATTACTCACCCAGTATACAAAAAGTATAGAGTGAGTTTTTTTAATAGTCTACAAATATTAAATTCGGTATAGAGATTTATTGCTTACTCATGTTATTAATTTTTTAAGTTCTGAGTGAAATGTCAAAATATCGGTCATTTTAAACGTTTTTTTATTCATAACTCAGTTTTATTCAAGTCATCACAGAGTAAAGTTATAACAAAAGTACATATTTCAATTCTGGTAATGGTAATAAATCACAACACCTCTACAATGGTAAATAGTGAAATTCTGGTTAAAAATGTAACTTCAAAACCTGACATTCCAAGAAAATGTGGTATTCTTATATTTACGAAATCCAGCAAGGCCCAGTCACCGACATGAGTGTACCGAGTACATTTGGACAACTTAGAGGTTTGCCAGGAAAGAGAAAGATAATTAAATGGGAACTTTTAATATATGCATATCTACTCTAGGACCTAGTTAAAGTCAACAATATAACAATGAATAAAATTATTACGAGGTTCACAAAATCTGTGTAACAACGGTTTATAAAACTTACCACTTGTTCTACTAATACAATTCAACTTCTACAAAACCCAAGCAGCAATATTAAGTTTAGATGGTCTGCTTGTATAAGATTGGGCTGAATAAGTACCACGATGGCGAATATAACACTCTTATACCGTTATCGTGACAGTTTTGGAATGATTTACAAATTCATTGAGATGAAATTATTCGATTTGGTAATTTATTGTTTTTTAAATGAAATCATGAGGCGTTACTACCCCCACCATTAAATAAAACATAGAAATAATTTTGAAGTTTTTATCATATCGTAAACAATAATTCACGATCTTTTCGTAAACAAATGTCTAATATATCAAATAAATAACAAGATTTATCTTTTAGAATTAAAAGTAAACATTCCCAACAATAACTTCATTAAACATAATTATAACACAAGATTACATAAACCAACAAGACAATATGTTAAGGAGAAATATGAGCTATGACTTTAAGCCACAAAATATAGGACGCAGGATTGTTGACGTAAATCCTGGCTGCAGATGTTAATTGTTATGTTGCTAATGACTCTCTCCTCACCACGACATAACACGGACACATAAACTTCAAGACAACATGGCCGCCACAACTAATTTCCCTACCTTGCTCTTTATTATGTCGTTAATATATATCTGTGTCGGTAATAAGAATATACCGTGCGTCGCGTTACAATTTACAGAGCTATAAGTGGAATGATAACATCCAAACTATATCAATAAATTTTAAATTTACGAATTCAAGTGGAAATTTTACCCTTGGCGATTAGTTTTGATTATTTATTAATATTATCAAGTTTTTAATATTAATATTAGTTAATGATGTCCGAAAGTTCATTTAAATTAAAAATGAGTATTCATAAATTTGACACTGTTTAAAAATACGATTATTGGATAGTCATCATTATAAAATTATTAATGTTGTATAATCGTGAGTAACTAGTATGGGTATTTACATATAGAAACACTGATTCCAGAAACCAGAAATTAAGGCTATTTTAACCAAATTTTACCATTCCAAATATACAGTTTATTTTTAACAAAAGGGTTGCAATACCTTTTATGGTTAAAAAAATAATTTTAAAATTCATACTGTTTAAGAAAATATATATGGAAGGTACCATCCTCTGAAAACCACAAGAGTTTTGTATTATTATACTCACAAATTTCACTTAGGTTTATAACATTTTCTCTTAAATGTTGTTATAGAAATATTTGTTTTTAATAAATAAGTTTTTGAATGAATTTAATCAGCAGTTTAAAAATTTGTTTTAGGTATTACATTGATAAGCGACCAAGTCAAAGAATACCGGGTCTTTCAAAAGTAATTATTAACTAAATTAATCTATTTTTTATTTTTCACAGAGAACAAAATTCCTTTTGAATTAATTGGGATTTAATTAAAAATCTTAAGGTTAAGCCTAAATGAATTACTTAAGGTTACTTGTTATGGTTATAAATACAGGTGTGAGAAGTGGCAGCCATTTTATTTCTGAAGTAGCAGTAATTTTTTCCTCTATGCTATGCGCGGTATTTCTTAACGTGTTTGACAAATCTCGGCTACATTTTGATTTATTTTTTGTTTTTTGTTTTTTTCAATTCTTCAACAGACCTTCTATTACGATTAAAGGTCTTTCTTGTCTCTTGATTTCTCCAACGTACCCAGTTTTTTTCAAACTTACAAACAGGTTTTTTATACGCGACTTCACTGGATGGTTCCTCAAACTGTTCCGAGAACGAAGCTTTCTTAACCCACCTGATAAACTCAGTTCACATTCATAATAACACTGAATCAATGCAATAACAGTTTGTAAAAGTGATGTTCTGATGGAAAATCAATGTAGTTGATTGCACTACTACAAGTTTACCACCTTACTAGATTCCTGTGTTTGAAATAAATCAACAATGAGAAAGTCCGTTCCTGTGGGAAACAAATAAAAAGCATTAAAAAGAACAGCTCACGTTTTAATAAATCTGCATACAATAAAGAATTCTCCTGTCAAATTGGACGACACAAGGAAATCACAAACATTTCAAATTTTAACTTACTTATGAAAGACCCTGTATTTTCCGTAATACATCTACAAATTCGCCAAATGAATTAATCAAAATACGTATAATAAACCATATAGGTGGGAAAATAACATTTGACCTCTGACGCCATGAACCACTGATTTACCAGATCGCTCATGTAGTTAGTTCTTTTAAAATATTTAAGTAATAAGATTCTTATTTTACCACAATGAAACAACGGAGTAGCGTATTAAAAGTGTTGTAGCCTATATATTTATCATTGAGTGGTTGAAAACGGGTCTAGAGTTCGTATCCTTGTATACATCTACCGTTTTATAAAGATGGAATCAGAGAGAAAGAAATTTAATTGTCTCGACTTTGAAAAACTATATTAGGAGGTAAACACCCAGATTGGTTTCAATGAAATAATAATCTATTGCTAATTATATAAATGAAATAATCGAATAATTATAATTATAATAAATTTACAACTCGAACAAAAATTGAATTTGAACAGTAATTCATGAAAAACTCAAAATTTACCCCCTTGTCACGATTTATCAACGCCTAGGATACTCAATGTGTAAAGTTAAGAAAGGTTTGTATGTACCTTGTATTTCAGGTACTGTATAAATTTTGATAATAAATAATAATATACGAATGTAGTGTAGTGTTTCACTGAACTCAATAGGATGTTTTATATATCGGGGAGTGTTTATTCCCAAGTTATGTTTTTGCATGTCATGAAATAATAATTTTTTTAACGCTTTCATTCGTAACCAGTATGCATAGGGCTGCATTGTATCGATAGCTTTTTTTTCGTGTTTGATATAATGCAATTTTCATTGGAAAGTTCTAATTATAATGCAGACAAAAGCTGTAGATGTTTTCAATCTTCATTCTGCATTAATGTGACTGTAATACATTGCAAATATCCATCTTAATTATTTATACTTAGTATGAAAATATTCTTACATAACAGTAAATTATAAAAAAAAAAAAGAAAATACACAAAGCGATTCTTTACATAAATATTTTTGGTACTTAACTTTAAATACTGAAATATTAGCAAATTATAATTCTTTGAACGTTACCTGTGTGTTGTAACAGTAATAATAATTTTACATAACGCCAATGTCCGCAAATTATAATTCTTCTAACGTTACCTTTGTGTTACAAAGGTAAGCAATCCCAATAATGGAGCACAGCATCATACAACTCAGATCTGTTCTAATATCCATTATTGTGTCCATTGTAAATTGTCCAAGATAACGGTCATTTGTTCCCATTGGTTCATCCTGTCCCAAGGGCAGCTACATACAATCGCTAAGAAGTGTCGTCTTACTAAATGGAGCTTATGGCTGGCTTGGGGCAGCTTGCCGATACTTTATAGCCTCAACCTATCTATTGCTATTTGCTTGGTATTTCGCAGGTTTCCTTCTTGTCTTGATTTATTTTAAAGTTTAAACATCCTTAAATAATGTTCTATCCATATCCTTGTATTAAATAATACTTTTTTTCTTTTACACGATTTAAATATATTTTTATACTAAATAATCGATGTGTTTAATTTTATATATCACGAATAATTGTGAATTTCAATAATGTTTCACTCTATACATATAACTTGTCCAAGGAATGTTGTGAAATACATTAGTCGAAAAACAAAATGGTATACCTTATATACTGAAATATTATGTGATAAGTATAATATCATTCGGTTTGTTATACATTTAAATGGTCATATTACTGCAATGACGTTTTTATAAGGGGTGAATATGTGTAACGGTCCCAAATTTTATTATTTTCTAAATAATATTTGTATCAACTCCTAGAGTTCGAAGAAAGTTAGCAACGATGCTTTACAAATAAAAGTGTAAATCTTATTGAAACTGTGATTATGACATTGTAGTACTAAACAGCTGATTGTTTAACGTAATGCAGTTTAAAATAATGTTTGTAGTAATAAAGTAAAGTGATAAAAATATATAAAAATTCAGAAAGGGCTGATCAAAAAATCAGTGTGAGAATTGGAATAGTTATAAAATATTGTTTCAAAAGAAAACTATCTCTTAGGAAACAAATTTCAGCTTGCTGAATTTCTCTATTTCTCATAGTCTAAATCTCACAGCCACAGAGTATGATAAGGACTGCTTTTACAGAATATAACTATAGTGTTGCATTTCTTCTTATTTACACATTTAAAGATAATTAATATTGTATATAATCTTACACGTATGAAGAGACTCATGCAGTTTATTCATAGATGAAACTTGAATTGAGCCCTATTTCAAGATACTAACTTGAAAAGCGACAAGAGACTAGAAAAAACACCGACCGTGGTCATTTTGTACAACCAAAAAACTCAACTATACATGTGAAGTTCTAATAAAATATTTTAATAATTCAATATTCTACTATATTAGCAGCATTTTTTAAAGATATTTATCATACTCAAAATCAGAGAAAGACTACATTTTATAGTCACACTCTACACTAAATGAATAAGTAATAATCTGTCAATAAATGTGTCACAAAATCAACATTACTCTTCTTGTTGATAAAATATCAATTTGATAAGTGAATGTGAACATATAATTTACTTTTGTGAAATTGAAGACCAGTCAATACGACATCAGTGACTTGTCATTTGTTAACGTCGTGACAACAATCCTTCACAAAAATCAGTTCTTGTCAATATAAACTTTTCAATCGTCCTTTTGAAATAGGAACCAGAATGTTTGCAACTACAACTTCGAAAACTTTCGTCAACCCAAAAGTAATTTAGGGTTACTTGAACTAGAATTTTTGTCACTTTTATAGCAAGACTGTACAAACACATGAAATAATAATATGATGTCCAGTGTATTGTATACAGCTACCAGAGTTTAGTATTATGTGGGCAGAAATATGAGCTACGACTTTAAGCCACAAAATATAGGAACCATTATTGTTGACGTAAATCCTGGCTGCAGATGTTAATTGTTATGTTGCTAATGACTCTCTCCTCACCACGACATAACACGGACACATAAACTTCAAGACAACATGGCCGCCACAGCTAATTTCCCTACCTTGCTCTTTATTTTGTTGTTTATATCATATTTAGGTCGGTAATAAGAATATAATTTGAGTTGTGTTACAAATTACTAACATATATTTAGATTAATATTTGTAATTTTAAAGGTCGCATAAAGGATTTACTATGATACTTTGTGTTTGATAAGAAAAAGGGAAGAAAAATCCATATTATAAATTCAGTATTTTAGGAATAAAAAGGGAGGGTCAAATGGTCAGGTTGCACTTTAAACACAACTATCTTTTTGACCAGTGTGTTTTTGTTATGCACGAAATCGGTTTAGCGTTATGTAAGATATACGATAATATGTAAGCAGTTAGACAGGGAGAGCATTATTATTAAAACAAGTTGAATTAACTATTTAAACGACGCGAAAATTTATATCTGTGCTACTAACATATGGAAAGAAAATTTACTACTGCTGCGTTTGTATTTCAAATAAAATACCGATAGTTTGGATGTAGACAGACAACCACATCCTCAATAAACTTATTTTGTACTAAATCTATAAATAATTGTTGAAGTACTACTAATCACGTGCCGTAGGGATTCAGTAAAGACTAATTACCTATACGACATGAGCCACTCAACAATCATTAATGATATTTATCATTTAACACCTGAGGATTTTTTTATGAAATTGCAATGGAAATTATTCATGGTATCGTGTATAGGGTGTGTAAGAAAATTAGTGCAACATTTGTGTGGAGAATATTATGGTTCATGGGAATAATATGTAATCATGAATTAAATCTATAATAGTTTCGCACCATTTTCAGAGTATTCTACTTTATATCTAGTCTCTTTCTTCTTGCTTTTTATTATAAACTCAAAAAATAATTGTTACGATAAATTATAATTTAGGAAAACAAATAACAGTCTAACTCGTAAATCTCTCCCAAAAAGAAAAGATACTAAAACACAGTTATTGCGCGAATATTAATTCAAGATAAAAAGTAAAAAACTACAAACAGTTGATGTATGTACACGTTTGGATCCAGTGTTTTAACGCGTTGTATTTTTTGTCCAGAAATAAGACATGATATATATGACTAGTGTATTCTTAAATAGAGGAAGGAAACTGGTGACATATTTATTGCTGTTCGCGATTTTCATGTTTTGCTAATTTCAGTCGCAAGGCCGCACTAATGTTGATGCTTTGAACGTTTTGTTTTTTGCAAAGTAATTTATTGTGACATCTTCCGGAGACTGAGCGTAGCTTATCTTGAGGCTTCAGTTCCCCTCCATCTCCTTCCCGATATTTTATTACGTTGCAATATTATTGCTTTCCTATTTATGTGCATATAGATTCACTTAATTTTTAAATCGATTTTCTTTTTCGTCACTCTTTTCGTTTCGCTTTTATTAAACGCCCAATAAAAGATTCATTTAAGATGACTTTATATATATTTTTTTATTTTAAAATATTTAATTAAATTTACCCAGAATTGTTTTCTGGGTATGTAATAATGGACACATATAAACTGTTGTAAAATGTCCACCAATATCGGTACAATACTTTTGAAGTTAGATTCAAAGTACTTATGTCTAAGGATGCTGTCATCACCAGTGACTATAAAATATATAGAATTTACTTCCCTACAGAAAACACGACAAATATTTAGTATGGTTCCAAAGCACGGTTTTAGAGTTATAGACGTCAATATATTTTAAATAAATACTCCGTGTTAAGAGTGTATAGTATAAACTCTATTGAGGATGTAGTTTTTGGTCTGTATTTTAATAAGTGCGAGGGAGCAGTGGTTATTATTCGTTGGTATTTTAGTTGTCTAACAATACATTCACACGACGAATAATAGTTACGTTATTGTAAAAAAAGTTGATTGGGCCATCATGGTACTTACCCACCCTCATATACAATAGAAATAAGATATTCTAAATTTAATGCCAAAATTAGTTTCTGTAGCATGGTAAATCATGGGATCTTTCCATTATAATAGATTTGGTTTGCTATGAACCTACTTTCTTGACCTCGACTTGGCTATGACGAACCTTGTTTGTGTGGATATATAAAATAGCCTACATTCCCTTAACACGTGTCAGTATATTTGCCTTCGTTGTCTTCGAATCTGTATACAGGGTAAATCAGACCACCCTTGCGCAATATATAGCGACTGAACCAAATCAACTACAGCCTTCGTCTAACTTAAACCCACCTATTTCGTCCCTATTCAGTAAAATGTTTACAATCTTAAAAATACTCCCAAAATGCTTTTTTTGGCTTTGGAGGTCGTTTTTGGATAATTTACAAATCTAAAGGTAGATCGAGTGATATCTCATTTTAATGGTCTCTCTTCACTGATCATTTTGGAAAAAAAAGTTTTAACTTATCTTACTGCGTTCCAAAACATCAAAAAAGTAGTGTTTTACAGTTAGTTTTATTGCTAAGACATAACATAGCCTACATAAACCAAATTTTTATTCTAGATTCACGAGAAGATACTCTTTCCAATATTGTGCTTAAGTTTTTGCCCTTTACTAAAACATTTTCGAATTTAAAAAATACATAGAATTTTGGAAAAAAATAGATTAAAACTCAAAAACTACAAATAGTAATGTTAGTGGTGAATGACAAAATTGAAAAGGTATTTAAAAACAAACATTTTCTATTTAAAGTTTGATTTTAACTCTAACCGCTTCAAAATGGCGATTGGCAAACTAATTTTTCAACACTCTTTATTGCCAATAAACATTTTCTTTTTTTTGGGTGGGGTGGTAGGGGGGTATTGTATATGTAGGGGGGTATTATATATTTGGGGGGGGGGTATTGACACCAATCTTTCCTATTCACATTACTCTTACTCAAAAAATTTCTCATTAATATAAGCATTGCATTAAAAATACGGAAATTATTTAAAATTTTCCAACTACGATTAAAAACTATTTAGTAGCTTCCTTATCTTTAAGCAAATACAAATTGAAGTTCTCATTCATAACAGGTCAAAGACTTGCAAACAATGATATTCATGATTGATATTCATGATAATCACAATGGATATAGACTGTAATGACCTTTGTTCCATACTCAATAACGGTCTTCTTTACCCTGTATATGTAAAGTAATTTCCACTCAATACGCATTATTTTCCACTTAATAACTACAAATGATATTTTCTTGGTGGTTAGGGTACCAGATTACATTTTATTTTTTTAAACTTCACTTTTTGTTATCGTAGGGAATTGGAGTTGGTTCCATTATATGTAGAATTGAAATTTGCAAATTTTTAATTAATTTTATCTGTTATAAGTTAAATAATACAAAAACTAAAATATGAGCCATTTTGATATTTTAAATTCGATTATTCTGAATTTTAATAGTGTTCAATATGAGCACAATAAAATCTCCTATAATAGAATTTCATATTCCTGACTTAATAATTTTACACCCACCAACTTACTTACGTAAGACGACGACAACGACATACCGACAGCATGTCTCACTTATCCGGTTTCCTAAGCCTATGAAAAATCAATAAAAAAACGGAAGTTGAATTTTTTACGATTACCTAACTGACCCAATACTTCGTATACTGGGTGGATAATATTGTAATCTAAATAAATGAATATTGCAGCTGGTAGTTTTATCAAAGGTAGTATGACTTTGCAATAAAAAAAACTGTTCAAAAAAATTCCTTTAAATTCACTAAAAATGGATAAAGATAGTTAACCCATTAGTTGCCAACTTTAAGACAAATGCAGTCGCTATCATTCCTTGGATAAAGACTAGTAGCTAGTCACAAATGCATATATTGTTATATACAGCTAATTATCAATATATAACATCCTTCGCGTTTTAGAAACACCTTTGAGTGTTCGAGTCTGCGTCCTCTAAACCTAACGTCTGTTCTCACCCTCCCTATTAAAACACTGAATCTATATTTATTATAATTGTGATCTTTTCATCCCTTCTCTCTGTCACACGTTGCACAAAGTGCTCATATTAAACTACCCCTATAGTAACCCTTAAAATGATCAAATCGATCTAATTAAATGTCTGTGAATTGTAACGGGACGCAAACAATATATTCTAATTACCGACCCAGATATATATTAACGACATAATAAAGAGCAAGGTAGGGAAATTAGTTGTGGCGGCCATGTTGTCTTGAAGTTTATGTGTCCGTGTTATGTCGTGGTGAGGAGAGAGAGTCATTAGCAACATAACAATTAACATCTGCAGCCAGGATTTACGTCAACAATCCTGCTTCCTATATTTTGTGGCTTAAAGTCATAGCTCATATTTCTCCTTAACATATTGTCTTGTTGGTTTATGTAATCTTGCGTTATAACTATTTTAAATGATATAAGTATTGTCAATGGTTTATGTTAAATCTTGTTGTTTATTTAATATATTAACAGTTTTTTTTTAGAATATTCTGACCATATTTATGTTTAACTTTTATAAGTTGGTGTTATTAAAAGTGTAATAATTGTATTCCGTTTTATTCTGTAATTTCAGTCGAACACTACTACCTCTTAGTGATATCACATTCATGAGCTAATGAAGATAACACTTCCTCTTAATTCAGAAAACAATATCTGTATTTGTCTAAACAATTTAATTCCTGAAGTTTAATTTAATTGGCCATATTTTCCTCTATATTTTCTGCATCATAAAATACAATGACCAGGACATCAAAGACTGCAGTAAAGCAAGTTTCAAAGTTAATATATTTTAAAAGGATTCCCGTCATCATTACAACTCCATACGTTAAAAAAAACTCACATTTCTGTTATGTAATTTCTTGTAAAAACTTAGTTTTGTTATCTATTAGAACTATTAGAGGGTAAAGTATTAGAGGGTAGAACTATTAGAACTATTAGAGGGTATATAACAAAACAATAGATATAATATTTACGATAGACAAAGTTTCTAGAGAATGTGCTAGGGTTCTTGGTGGAGAATGTGGTAGGGTTCTTGGTGGAGAATGTGGTAGAGAATGTTCTTGGTGGAGAATGTGAAAGGGTGTTATTGCTTTGCCCAAGTGGTTACAACGGTGATCACAAAAAATAAAAGAATAATAACAAAAGAAATAACTTCCTTGACAATATCTGTTAATGCAAAAGGAGTTTATTTATACAATCTAATAATGCTTAGAGCTAATCTATATATTATTTAGAACACAATGAGTTATATAAATATCGGCACATAATTATTGAAATAATATCTTACCTCTAGTTCACAAAAACAAGACATCAAATAACACCCCTGAGCTTACACTTTTTACAAAAAAAACAAATAAACTCACTACGGTTCTATCTTCAAAATAATGTATAATGTTTCCCCCAATTTAGAAAGTAAAATATGTATTCGACTTTATAGAATTTGCTTTACACAAACTAAGGTTCTTCACATTTTCTTCCCTAGAATTTTCTTCACACAAACTAAGGAACTTCACATTTTCTTCCCTGAACTGCCTGGTTACTCGAATTTCAACCACACTATAGCGAAATATTCCACATTCGGGTGATTACCCAGAGAAATCCCCTTTTTGAAGCTTCCTGGTTATTTAAAGCGTTTCCACTAAGATTATCTACCTTAGTTAGGTTTATAATAGTTTTTTTTTTGTAATACGGCAATTGTCTTAGAATAAAACTAATCTCCGTCTCTTCGCCGTAACTCTGTGGTAAACTGTCGGTACAATTATACAACTCCCGGTCTTCACGGCAATTCTTGCTTCAATACAAATCTCTTTTATATTTAAAGCATTTATATGATTGTTTTTTTAAACATGGATACAATAAAACAACAGCGATAATTTGATGTAGACGGAGGGCGAAGCCTCAAGATAAGCTACGCTCAGTCTCCGGAAGATGTCACGATAAATTACTTTGCAAAAAACAAAACGTTCAAAGCATCAACATTAGTGCGGCCTTGCGACTGAAATTAGCAAAACATGGAAACGGTGAACAGCAATAAATATGTCACCAGTTTCCTTCCTTTATTTAAGAATACACTAGTCATATATATCATGTCTTAGTTCTGGACAAAAAATACAACCCGTTAAAACACTGGATCCAAGCGTGGATCAACTGTTTGAAGTTTTTTTACTTTTTATCTTGAATTAATATTCGCACAATAACTGTGTTTCAGTAACTTTTCTTTTGGAAGTGATTTACGAGTTGGACTGTTATTTGATTTTCTATAGGGCAATTCATTTTAACGATTTTTGTTGGAAGTTATTATAAAATTCAATATAAGTAAGTTTTTAATAAAAAAAAAGTTTTTAGAGATTGGAAGTGACAAAAATTAATATTACTTAATAAATTTAATAAATATAATAAATTTCTCACATACACATATGGACAAAATTACACAAAAATGGATACATATATTATAAAAGATCCTGGAACACATAGCAGGTTATAAAATAACATTTCTTTGTACAAATAATAATTTTTCTTTTCCGATAATTATTTTTTAAAAACCCTAAATAATAATAATAAAAACAATTTTTGAAACAATTTTTCAATTGATAACTAATTGATTTTGTATGTGTTTTGGACTTTGCAGTTTCTTTTAAACTTGAAATTAAAGTAAACCATTAAGAACTAATATCTATTTGTGAAATATATTAAGCAACTTACATTTTCCAACATTGCTTAAAACGTCCAGTAATCTTGTCCCTTTGGGTATATTATCCTTATCGTAGGATACTTTCGCAATATGTCGTTATCATATTGTTGTACACCTGATTAGTTTCTACGATTTGAATGGGTATTAGCGAAAACTCTCTTATAAGATAATTATAGATTACGACCTTAAGATATGTATCGCATTACTTAGTGTACAGCCGGCCTAATGCATAAATAGAAAGGACTTTAATAATTTTTGATTGGGTAATTATTACATTTACATTTAATTGAAGTGGTTTTCACGACTTTGTAACTTTCCAAATTTCCACTTGTGTGTTTCATAAAAAACAATATTTTCTACTTAAATATTGAATTAAAATTATATATATAAAGTTTTTAAAAATGGTATAATTAAACTCATATTAAATTCAAACTTATCTCTACAAAAGGAAAAAAAACTGAAAAAAAAATATTAGTTCATCCCGGAATCTTAACAGACTGTGATTTGAAATACAAACATAGCTTCAGACCCCAAATTTTATATAAAATATTTAATTGGTTTTCACAAAACACAAAATCGACTATTCAGTGGAAAACATCAAAGTTGTATCCCGTTGAAATATATTACCCAACCTGCACAAAATGAGTAAGCAAATATAAGTGATTTAACATATTAGAGACTGGAACTTATCCTGTTGAATGCAATCTAGTTCATGAATTTAATTTATTATAGGTAGTGTAGAGAAAGTTATGTAATGGGTAAAAATCTACGTGGAGTTTTTTTGCGGATATTTCTGTCAGATGTCTGTTGTCCTTTACTTTTAGTAGTCAAACACGAGGAACGATTTCCTTACTCTGTCCATCTGGACTTTACTCAAATTTTCTTAAATTAAAAATTTACGGTTAAATGAAAATATTCAAAAACGCCTCTAAAAATGTTGACCAAATTTTCCTCAAATAGACCCATCTTCTAAAGACCCCCCCCCCCCATGTATTATTCCCTATCTCTAGATAATTGCTAGTTAATGAGTTACCGGTAAAGAACAACAACAATATAAGGTTATAACAACCAAAGGTTGTTGTAAAAGATGTCATTTCTCAAAATCTCCTTTACTAATTTCGTTAAAATATTAATGAAAAGTAATGACACAAAACTGTGTAAAAATAGCAAGTAAAAATTATTACGGTTCTGGAATAATAAAAAATAAAAATCACGGTAGTTATAAAAGCTCAATTTTAATCAAATACGATTTAAGCTGAGAACGTGTTTATGACTCTTGTTAAGGGAAGCACTGTCAGCTACATATTTAAATATTTTCAAAGAAAATGGTTCATTTTCATTTTTTTGATTGACAACTACCGAACTGACATTTCAAATGTCGATTATTTTCAGTTGGATTTCGAGAATATTGAAGCGAGATAATTTGTGCAATTTTTTTTCTCTTTTTTTTTTCAAAAAAATATATCTGTGTAAAATACGTAAAAATCCCTTATTTAACATCCGTAGTGAAAGCAAAATTAAACTGCAATGGTTTTCTCACTTTTTGACTGACAATTACAGAATATTGCCGGCGATTAGTTTTTTATTGGTTAGGAAATAGAAAAGAGTAGAAGTTGGCGCAATGTTTTAGAACCGTTTATTATAAAAAACTTCTACGAACCCATATTGATTTAAAATGACACATCTCACAAGTGACGTGTGCATAGATAGCAAACGTACTCTACAATTCCACATCCAAACTAAAAAGATTCCCGGTAGTATTATAAACATCACAAGTTACAACAGCTTTCGTTGAACAAATCTCGACTGATGGCACAACTGCAATATACAACTGGATTTGTGGCAGACATGTTGTCTGTAAATTTGTATCTGTACTCTAACAATATCAAAATACCACGCCAAGGTAAATCTTGTATTATTCAGAGAAATAAAAATATACATCTGAAAAACTGACGTTTTATTTTATCGAAAACATTACCGTATAACACAATCGATATATCGATATATAATACGGAGAAAGAGTTGTTTTATTTCGTTTATGTATTGGAGCCACAGACAAAAGAGGGTAAACTATTTTTTTTTTTTTTTTACTTGTGAAAATTATCTCTGCATCATCGCTTTATAAATCATACATACAAATTTTATTTTTAAACATGCTTTGTAGTAATATCAATATTATCGCAAAGATAAGAGATGTTGCTCAGTTCAAGGTCTAACACATAGTATAATCAGTGATTAAGCCCCGTTGTCTGAATAAACGATTGGCTTCATTCATATCTGACCAACTCCTACATAGAAAACAACTGATCAGGTAACCTTGATTTGATTTTTACAAATATCGAAGTTAATTCTTCTTTTTTAATTAAACCTATCGAAATTTATCCAAATATATCGATAATATAACAAAGCATACTTGAGTTCATCAAATAAGCAAGTTCAAATATATTAACATATATCGAAATTTATTTATAGGGTATCAAATAAATCGTAATATATATATATATATATATATATATATATATATATATATATATATATATATATATATATATATATATATATATATATACAAAAAAATCGAAATGTAAAAAGTATATCTAGATTTTTAAAAGTAACAACACAATATTGTATTGTTAATTGACTTACGTTAGTGAGAAAATTTTAATTTTTTCTATGATGTTGGAATGTGAACTTGCAAGATTTGATGACGAAACAAATGAGATAATAAAAGGTTCTAAAAAAGGAATAAAATAAATAAATACCCTAGCATTCGAACACTCTAATAGCTTCAGATTCGGAAAAGAACAAGAGTAAGTCAAGAGAGGAAATAAGAAAGATGAAAGAATGAAAGAGAGTGATCTAAACAAAGCTACACGAAAAAGGTGTAAATACAGCTATATTAGCTAGGGATTGCTACGCCCGTTCACAATATATACACTTCTAACAGCTCAAATTTAAGTAATTTAGTGTCTATAAGTTTAAGCTCAAGTTTATGTACAAAAGAAAATATATTTTACCCCTTTAGCAGGACTTTAGAGTATCGATGTGTTTGACTCAGTACATCTGTATTGAAGAATCCCAAACCTAAAAACAAGCAAATTATATACAATTAATAATCATACATTAAAGAAATTTTTTTAATCATTTACAATTTTAATTTTGTTTAGAAATCGTTTATCTTCGTAGATACTAGAATAGGGAACTCAAATCATACACAACGTTCAACGCGTTTACTGTTACACTTGGATAAACGGTATCTATTGAGGTATAGACCCCGAAAGGGTTTAACGTGTTGGCATTTATCGGTATTGATTTAATATAAATTACAAAGTTAGGAAATAGTAAACAGTTTAATTATAAACTGAACAATCTGGTATTGTTGTAATGTAACGATTATCTTGCAACTTTCTGTGCTGACGTTTCGTCCGATTGAAGAAATTTCCCTTCAGAACTGTTTCTGACCAACAGAGTTTATTACTTGAATTGTCCTGTGCCGAATAGGCCGTTAGTGGTAGCATAAGCTTTTTAGAGAACTGTGGCGCAAGAATTCCAAACAGGTCTGTCCATTTAATCTATTTTACGCCACCTTTCATCTTCTACTCATCCAATACTGTCTATCCTGGAAATTAATATAAAAAATTGTTGTGGTTGAGGTGATAACTGGTAACCATTCTTCTTAGATCGAAACACTCAAATTTAATGCAGTGTTTTAATTTGTAAATACAATTATTAGTTTGGTTTTTCTTTTGGATGTCTTGTGTTTGTGTTTGTTCTCTTTCCAATATATCAAATTCCTTACCTCTGTAAGGGAATGCCACTCTTTGCCACGGGAATTTTTTTTTCTGTTTTCTTCAAGAGACGAAGGGACATTCGCTCATTTGTAGAGCGATTGGGTTTAGACTCAATCTACTTAGGACTGAACCTAGAGTTAATTCTTCTTTCTTTCAGCTTCAAGACTTTTAGCAGCGGATGGAGTGCTTAAGTTACGTATCTTGTACCATGTCATTAGTAATAACGCAAACAATAATCTACAACATTTAATTTAAGTGTAAGAGTAATTAAACAAATAGAGCAATGTTTTCAAACCAATTTCGTTTCTAAATAATAATAATAATAATAAAAATTTAAAAAATTATGAAATAAAATAAGTTTATAAAGTTTTTATATAAAATTGATGACAAAAAGTCCGATTCAACGCTATCGATAATTTAAAATAGTAACTAATAATACCAGTAAAATTAAAATAATCCAATCAATAAGCAAATGAAAAGAATTAAATTTTCAAAGTTGACAGACAATAAAAATATCAAATACCATTTAACAAACACAGGATATCTCTAACAGTGTTGCTAATTCCATATTGCTACAAGACACATATAGTAATTTTACTCACAGAATGGTTTTTATTACAAAGAAATATCACATAAATAAGAGACTAATCTGTGTAGAAAAACAAGACTTGATGATGATGAGAGAGGGGGGGAACTCCCGATTATATTTCCCTGCCGCAGTAAATATGTCCGGCAAGAAAATAACAGCCTCGACTGAGCGTAAAGCCAATCATAACATCAGTGGTGTAGATAGAGCTTGCTGGGGCTTTAAATTGTATGACGTTTGCTGATCAATAATTGCGCGCAAAAAAATACAATATAATAACAAAATGTTTATTTTTTACGTTTGTGTATGCAGGAAGTTATGTGATTGGTAAATTTAAAAAAATAACTTTCAGTATGTTTTGATGGTTGCAGATATTGATGGACTGTATTTCCGTAGGCTAATTGTTAAACACGTTACGGCACAGATTTTTAATTAATTAAATTTTTGCATATATATATATATATATGTATATATGGAAATCTGGTGTTTATGGATTCCTTTATTTTTTTTAAATTATACATCGTTCAAATACAAAACCAGCATCAATCAAAGAGCTAATGCTAATTATTTTGATGAAACTTTACTGAATAGCACATGCTAAAACCAAAAATTGGAGTCTGTAAAAATTACAATTTAAGAGCTATTGGTTAAAAACTAAATTGCAGTCAAAAGTTTCGAGTTGTTTAGTATAATTTTCGACTAGGAATTTTCTAGATAACAACGACTTTGGAATTACAGTAGTTGTTCATAGTTTAGTTTTGTAACGGAGACAGTGTTTTCATTATTTGGTCTTCTGTAACTATAATATAGTAGGGGCTGAATTTTTTTTAATGTTTGCAACTTATCTAGATCATATTTATTTCCTTAAACATCAGTTCAAGAAATATATATATACATATATCTGTATAAATATAATATATACTGTAACATACATACATAGTTCCATCAATATAAAACAACTTAACGATCGTTTAAAATATATCAGAATGGATTAATATCTCAGGTCTTAATTTAGATGAAAACATGAAAATACTTTGGATTTTCCTGAATTTTGCATAAATCGACGACTTCCTCTGTCTATTACTATTAGGTACTATTTACAGGATGTCCACAGACATTCTTAAAATGCTGCTTTGTTTCGGCTTTGTCTAATGGAGGCATGAAAAATATTTTTATGCATTCTTAAAGCAGAGCAAAACATACATTATTATTTTTGTAATTAAATGATTTTTTACATATTATAATGGTAATATATTATGATGGTAAATGTTGGCAATGCCGCGCATAGTACATAGGAAAGACTTTTGTTTCTACAGGAAGAGAATGGCGACCACTTCAAACAAATGTCTTAATACCACAACATGTAAGAATTTGACTTAATTTTAAGTTCTTCTATAATATCCTGAATAATTCCAAAGGGTTAAAAAATAATAAACATAATAAAAGATCCTGTATATTTGATTAACTGGACATGCTCTTTAAGCACTTGAATTACTAAATTAAAGACTTCACAAATTTACTTTGATGCTTGAATGAATTTGATGGCACTTATTTTATATATAAAACTTACTTATTAGCATACTTTTCGTATTTTTTCCCAGATTGTTATTGCCGTCTTCAATGCCGTCATTTACCCTTTCTATATAATTATATGTAATTATTGTTATTGCCTACCGATGGTTTCATTCGGTTGTCATTTGTGTAATAAAAAAATACACCGAAAAGAAAACCTATGATAACTGCTGACATTTGTAATGCTAACTCTGTCAAATCTTTCTCATGGAATTTCGCTTGCATGTATGAGAACGTCATTTTAACTTCCGAGTGTATAAAATTTAAATTTGATTTACATGAGACTACAGTATAATGCAATAGCTCTTGTGATAGTGTGAGGAAATTGTTCCCTAGTTATCAACCACAGTCCTTCAACGGTGATAAACTTCAAAACATTGTAGAAATATGAAACACTTTTCATTAATTACTTCAAAATTAAAAAAAAATTTTTTTTTTCGAAATCAAAATAATATTAAACCCTAATTATGGGGAAAATTCATAGTCAGTATTGCTTGATCTTTTCCAGATGATCATCAGAAGCATAACAAAGTTCATTGTGTTAAAGGACATTCAAAGTTGTTTTAACGAAACACGTGTTTGTCTTTACATAATGGAAGGCCTTTATGGAAACACATATAGCCAACTTTACAGCAAGAGAATACATACTGCCAACTTGACGGCAATTAAAGATACTCCCCCCACACCTACTCGTATTAAATTTACATTTGAATTACAAATCGTTAAATATCCAACACTGGCTTTGTCAAAACACATTTCAATTTCAATTCTTTTTCATCCGTTTGCAACTAATTTTTTCTGATCTGGTCCAAGTGAATTACAAGGTTTCAACTAGATTTATTTTAATCTTCGGGTTTTCCTTCATTAGATAATCTGCCATTATTAAATTGTTAACGTAATGGCGATTTACATTAAGATATCTTTAACAAGTTAATTTATTAATTATAATATTTAACTTCATAACCAAATGAAACAGCTTTACTAAAAATTACTGCTAATCCAAATGACAACTTGTACAATAGGTTAACTTCATTTTGTAATTAGGTCGTCATTTTGTCGAAGGATAAACGGTTATTACAAAAAACCTATTAATAATTTAGGGTACATGTTTAAAAAGCACATGTAAATTTTCAATCTGTTGCTCTACACAGCAAGATTAACTTAGAGACGTAAAGTCACAGTTTGATTAGATAATAAATTCATTTAAAACCAATTTAATAGTTTAAAAAAATTGAAATTCATTTAAAAATAAAAGCAAAATAATTAACCAAATGTTTAAGTGTTTTCGCCTTTTTATAACATGTTATAATTTCATCAAATTCCATTAATAAAAATAATTAAAACGAAGCGTTCTTTAGAAAAGCTAATAGCTCCTAATCACTACGAAAAAAATTACTTAATTACAGTAGTTATCTTACGAATATTATTCAAGAGAAAAATGAGAAAGCGACAAACAGTTGATGTATGTACAAGCTTGGATCCAGTCTTTTAACTGGTTCTATTTTTTCGCCAGAAGTAGGACATGATATATATGACTAGTGTATTCTTAAATAGAGGAAGGAAACTGGTGACATATTTATTGCTGTTCGCCATTTCCATGTTTTACTAATTTCAGTCGCAAGGCCGCACTAATGTTGATGCTTTGAACGTTTTGTTTTTTGCAAAGTAATTTATCGCGACATCTTCCGGAGACTGAGCGTAGCTTATCTTGAGGCTTCAGCCCCCGTTCCTCCCCCTCCTTCCCATTGTTTAATACATTGCAATTTTATTGTCTCTTCGTTTTAAAGGGAAGCATATAGATGCACCTAATCCTAGATTTGCATATTCGGCCTACTTATAATTGGTAATATCCAATTAGCGAGTTGACAATATTCATCGTAGATGGTGTTAAATATATTGATTGCTGCGCTATTTTATATAATCTTATATATTGGAGTGTATAATCGATAATCAAGATATACAAGAATTATTATATTCCTAATTAATAAACAATGATCAACAGTTGAAATTGAAATTATCGATACTGAAATTTTTATATTTCTTAAAGTTTTCAAATAATGACAATTAAATCAGTTTTCTATTTAACATGGGAAGTTGATTATACCGTTCAACAAATTTTGACACAGTTTCAAATATTAGTCTGAAATATAAAAACAACCTTTATCGTGTAACAGAAAACCCCGAGGTAAGGTACTCCTGCAATAGTTGCCATCTACAAACATCATCTAAAAACAATTAGATTTCAAACAATTTAGATCTTCGCACAACCACTATTTTATAGTGTAGTGAAATTTTAGTTTAAAAAAACATGCACTCACGATGTATATATCCAATTCAGAAAATCCTAACCAATTAAGGGATGGATGAAGGTGAGTATCCACCCTAAGGATAAAACTGCATATCCTTGCCTAAGCTAAAGTAACCCTAACAGAACTCTTCCTGGGTATGGCGTGGAGATAACAACCTAAAACTTTAAAACAAGCTCCGTCTAGTAACCGTACGGTTCGTCAGAGAATTTTTTGATAAGATCCTGAGACTGGAATTATTTTTGGAGGGAAAATAGTCCCTCTTCAGGGTGGGGCAGGATTGGGAGTTAACATAATAAGAGAAGATGTCGACCAAGGAAATTGTGCTGCAGGATTTTGAGTAGGATCTCTGGAGGTTGAGTATCGGGAATTAGGAATTAGATGGAGCGGATTAGAGGTAAACTAAATAATTATTGTAACACAATTTTGAATAATTTGATGTAAAATGACTTAAACCTATTTAGAAGTTACAAAGGAAAAACATTAATTATATTTTGTGTAAGTCTTTAGAATTTATGCATGTTTATTTAATCAGTTTATATTCATTAAAAAGTCTTCGAAAGATAAAACAATATAATAAATTATGTTAATAGTCCATTTTATTTTAATCAGATACTTATTTGTAGCGGAATTTTTGAATATAAAGCACGTTTCATAGGATAAATGGTGCGAAAATAGAAAATTAATTTTCCCTCCACAAAACCAATTCTATATAAATATTAAATATTAGTAATTATTTACTTGAAGGTTACAAGTCGGAAATTACAGTTTAAAATTTCTATATTTCAGGACTTTAAAATACGATTATTTAGATAACGAAAAATTATACACAATAATATTTTATTCTGTGAATATTTATCAAAATAATTAAAGTAGGTTCTTAGGTTAAAGAACGATTTGTATATGAGTTATAATTAAAATGAAAATGAAAAACGTTTCTGGGTATAAATATCGATTTCTAGATTATAACCTGAATTAAAATCTGGCAAAAACCTGTGCAGTAACTCATTGTTCGAATAGGTATAATTGGTACACATCCCATGAATAAACACAACCATCAAAACATAAATTAAACATCTCTTTTTTAATTTTAACAATCACGTAACCTCTATAACTTCTGCGAAAGTAAGAAATAAACATTGTGTTATTATATTGCATTTTTCGCCTGCAATTTTGGTCTCGGCAAACGTCATACAATTTAAAGCCCCAGCAAGCTCTATATTACCAATATACACCACTGATGTTATGATTGGCTTTACCCTCAGTCGAGGCTGTTATTTTCTTGCCGGACATATTTACTGCGGCAGGGAAATATAATCGGGAGGTTTTCCCCTCTCTCTCTCATCATCATCAAGTCATACCACAACACGTGTAATGCACAGATTAGCCTCTTGTTTATGTGATATTTCTTTGTAATAAAAACCATTCTGCGAGTTAAGACAAATGTGTTTAAACAATTTGGGAAAAAAGTTTGCTTAAGTAAGGTGTTGGAAATACAAATTGTATACAACTTCCTATTATTACGAAATCGATTTAATAAATTTTATTTTTTATTTTAAAATTATACATTTAAGTTGTAAATAGATGTTAGTAGACATATTTTTGACAATTAAACTCTTGGTCGAGTTGTCAATAACTTAAGCAAGAAACTAACTTGGGGTTTATTTGAATGAACATGTCTATCCTCCTCGAGGTTGGGGAACAGAAATTGTGCGTGAAGTAAGGCCCTGACGTGACGGAGAATATCATGTCCTTCAAGGGTTAAAGGAATTGATGTAGAGCGATATCATACGTAGGAAAGAAAAAGCCATAAACAAAACTTCTAAAAATAAAAAAAACCTGTCATTAATCATATTAAATTGCAGAACACTGAATTAGATTTGTACGATTGTATATTGCTGGTGTGCTACTGCATATCTCCCAGTCTATACTTGATTGTTGGACCATCGTCGGAATTACTCCCAACGTAAAGAGGACATCTTTCAGTTGGTCAAGACCATACTAGTTTGACCAGTATAGTATAACAAGTGTTTCTTTTTTTCCAGATTTTTAGTTTAAAGTAATTTTTTAATCTTTTAAATGGTAATAAAATTATACTCTTATTCCAATTAAATTGAACAGTCAATTAAAATGATCATTCACAAATTTTAAGAAAATTATAATGTTGTAATGAAAAAATACTTGGATTTACACGTAAATAATACAGGTTTATACTAAATAGATGTTATCACGGGACCACAATCAACCTTTTGCCTTACTATACTACCTTTACAAAATTAAATACACTCAAAACCATTCCAATCACAATTTTTTTTAAGTTCTTACAAAACCCTACTACAAATTATTATATGGGAAAAAAATTATTAAGGTATTAAAACAGAAAATATTTCAATAAGAATTGATGGATTTGTAATGCTTGTGAAGATAAACGATTTCAAAAGAAAATTTAAAATATACAAGGAAAAAAAAGTAATATTGTTTGCCCTGTTATATATGACTCAACACAAAACATCATGACATTACATTGTATTAAAGGTAATTCAAATTTATTTTAACAGAACACGTGTTTGCCTTTACACAATGAAAGGATTTTATGGAAACAAATATTGCCAACTTTACGGCATGAGAACACGTATTGCCAACTTGACAACAGTTAAAGATAGTCTCCACGCCTATGTTTTACTAAATTTACATTTTAATTGCAAATACAGTAGTTAAATATCTAACACGCGCTTTGTCAAAACTCATTTCAATTTCAATTATTTTTCATCCATTTTTACCCGGTATTTATCTATATATATTGCAACATCATTACAAGTTTTCAACTAGTTTTGTTTATTCAGGTTTTCTTTTATTTGAAACAAAAATGTTTATACAATTTCAATGGAAAATTATTGATGTAATAAAAATACCGGTTAAGATATATTGCTAAAAGTTTGTTTTATTATAACATTCCAACTGAACCTAGGTAAATATTGCAAAATATGTCCAAATTTAGAAACATCCATATTGAAATTTTCAACCAAAATAGCAACTTGTACAGTATTTATGTGAATGCATTTACAGTATGTAATAGTTTCTGGAAGCAAGGGTCATTGTATGCAACCTAATAGGATTTTATTTATTTTTGGTGTTAAAATAAGGAAAAATGTTACCGTGGCGGGACGGTAGAGAGCAGTGAAAACTTGTCAATTTCAAAAATTATTAATATTTTAAACTTTCAATAAATGTAATACAATTATTAATTATATTTTGCATTGATTATTAGTGTGACTTGATTAGATTTCTAGTTTTAATATATATGGGTAAGTGAGAAAGTTTGTGCAATATTTTTGCATTGATTTTAGTTTGACTATGTATATTAGATTGAGAAAGTTAGTGCAATATTTTTCGTAGATTTTTAGTTTTAATATATAACCGTTGTTTTACGTATACTGTTATTATTATTTTCGTGACTATTTTTCCTTTCACCACATCCATTTAACAGCACCAAAAAAATTGCCTACCGGACGTGAAGAAGTATTCACTTCAAAAACCGAGAGGTCATCATTACTTTATAATAAAAGGAAGACAAGAACATAAAATAACACCCTTAGCTCACGACCACAGCATCATGAACGGAAAAGAACAGGAGTTGGTAAAGAGACACCTGATGGGGCAGATGAAAGAGAGATATATAACTTAAAACTAAATGAAACAAAATATAGATACAGCTAAGTTTGTCGGGATTGCAAAGACTGCACTCAACACAGTAAGTCCGTGAGGGTATCAAGATTTTTTAAATATTATGTGTACTGAGATAAAACTATAAAACTAAGTAGCCTACATATATGGTCAAGCAGACAAATTTTTACAATTTAAAGAGTATACATATATTTTTGAATGTAAATATAGGAACCTGCGTTACTTCAATCTTTAGATTGAATTGATTTAATCGTGTATTAGATTTTGTTTAGCCTATGGATAAATACAAATACTTCATCCTAGCAGGTAGATAAGGTTTCCTTAATACCGACGTCTACATTGTTATCACTTTCTTATCAAAATATAAAGGATACACTGTAACAATTAGCGGAAATTTGTTCATAAAACATTCAAACAATCATTTGTAGAAAATAAAAATTGTAGTTGTTTATAGTTAATGATATTAATGGAAAGAAAATCACTACTTCAAGCTAAAGTAGTTGAACTCACCTGTAGTTGTTATGGTATATTTTTATATACAAATTTGTTTATACATGCACGTTTCTTAAATGTAAGGCAAGGTCGTGGAAGTAAAGTTTGCAAGCGATTTTCTAGGCACTATAACACGAAGAACCATAACGTTCTGCCGTTCAATCCCTATATTGGTGAGCACCCTTAGAGCCTAATTAAGGTTTTTAAGTAACAATTTACCACAATCATAACTTGTCGTTAGTTTTTCTAAAGATGGCACGTGATTCAGCATAGTTGATATTATCATCAGGTATTCAAAATGTACACATTACACACAGCGACGCATACTAATATAAAAGCAGATTACAAACTAAACGTTTGCTTTTGGTACTTTTAAAATTATTACAATAGGTGATTTAAGGGAGGCCATTTTAGACTCCCTCCAAACGCCTTTGGGTTTATAAATTTGAAACAAATCGCGTTTTTACCTCTTGATAAATCATGGTGATAATAAGTAGCCTAGATATTAGGTCGGATTCATTTGTTTCTGGGATAACCAGTACTACCCTTTTCTTTAAATCGTTTACAAATACCGACGTTAAGTTTGTAATTATGTTTATCTACGTATGTGAGGCAATGGGTGTAATACATCTCGTAGGTCTGATGGTGGTGTCAGGAACTGCGAAACAAGTGTAGTCAGAGGAAATCTCTAATCTTCTAAAATGTTACAAATACCCTCAGGTCCACTTATAGTGAGTATGGGTGTGGAATTTCTACATTTTTCATTTATTCTTGGATTAAAACTTTCACCTTTCCTATCAGGTCGCTATTAACCAACTCTTGTTCACTTCCGACCCTGATGCTGTTAGAGTATTCAAATGGAAGGGGAGAGGGTAGCTATACGGAATGTCTGTTCAGCGTAATACGAGACCTTAACTGAAAAGGTTAAAAAAGTTAAATCTTTCCCTTAAAAAAATATATTTTAAATTTTTCTTTCGTGTAAAATTATTTGCCTTAGTACGAAAATTACATGAAAGAATCCGTTTGTTACTTCCCCCCTCCATAAAACTAACAAATATGAGCCTTATACGGATTTTATAATTACATCACAAACGTTTTCCTCTCAGTATAAATCTATATATGTTAATATTTATTTAAATTTCCTAACACCTCTTTTATACACTATAAATCCACATGTTGCAATATATCGATATATCGCAAGACCTCCCATCAGTCGAGATTTGCTTAGACTGAGCAGTTGTAACTTTCGATGTTTATACGGCTGGCATGTAATCTTTTTGAGCCTCGCTACAGAATTATGGGGGATGTGTTGGATAGACAGGTCATAAAGGGTAAGATGCATGTCACCCTTAGCACATAGCTTAGCCAAGTCTCAGGAGTATTCATATTTCATTTGCAGTGTTTTATATTTTAAAACAACTGGAGTTGAAATATAGTTCGTCCAGTAAATCATTGATGTGAGATTTCTTTTTAATGTTTGAAATATCACTACATATTTTATATCAAAGAGCATTATTACATGTTATATTACCGACAATAGATTATACACAAAGTGTATTGGAAATAAACTGTGCATAAATTGAGTATGAATTATATTGTTTAAATATATCTCAAAATCAAACTGAAATAAATTATTACTAAAAATGTGAATTCGGTTGTTGTCAATGAAAAAATCAAAATGTAACGTAGATGCCTTCATTAAAAAACCTTTACGTATTTAAATAGAACTTAAACGTGCTTCCTTTAAACTATAAAAGCCTCCTCAGCGTAAATGCATTTGATTAAAATCGGGCTTTTAACGACTGCGGATAAAGTAATTTTGGTTTTGTATCAAATATTTCTGAATCGTATTATTTTTTTACTTGCTATTATGTGTACAAGGTTTGGTTATTAATGTTCATAATTCACTATAATTTTATCGAAATCGGTAGAGTAGATTTTAAAAAATGAAGTCTTTTTAGGACCCAAACGAAACGTGTTGGTCTCCATCTCTACAAAAATACCGGAATTATCTGTCAAAAAAATCGGTCATGACGCTGTTATAAATGGGGTCCATTGCCGGTTTTTGACAATAATTTTAAATTGTTTTGAGATATGGGGAAAAATACGCTTCGTTTGAGTGCTAACAGATTTTAATAAATTGAATAAAATCGTTGAATATTATTTTGAAAAAATTGTAAGTTTGTGTTTTTTATGACAGCTACACCTTAATTTTGATTTATAAAAAAACGAAAACCAATTCCCGATACGTGGTCATGCATATATTATATTACGGCCATGTACCAAAATTTCGTTAACATTGATTTTCACTCTTGGGTTTACACTCTTGGCCGTTGCTCATACTAAAGAAGCCAGTCATCATTTAAAAAATCACTTTTTTGGAATCAGAGAACCTCAACACGTATCCTTATTTTCGACTCATACCTTTTATTTACGCGAAAACAATAAAATTGTTCGATAAAAACTGAATACATTATTCAACAATAATAACAGTATAATAAAACCTGTATTAAAACACACAGACAGCTTACTATGTACACTGTTCTATGGACTAAACAAATATTTCAGATTACAAAGAAAATGAACATTTCTACTAGGCAAAGGCAAGTAGTCTATATGCAGTGGGATTAAACAAGGATTTCCCTTGTCGATACTTTCATCAACTGCGCCGCCATCTTGGTATCTTGGCTGGCGTAGATTAACTTGAATTTATAAAATATAGGCAGTTTGTCCCAGACTTGGCCTTATTAGTTTTAGTAGTTGAGAATTCTTCTCAACATCTTCAATAAGATTTCAGATTGTGAAATAACAAACATAATACTAACTAACTAAAAAATATTCGTCAAAATTTCTCCAAAAGGTGAGTTAAGGGCTGTCAATAAATTTAGAAAAATATAGCCGCAACTTAGATAATTAAATATCTAAAAATTGACAATAGTGTAAATTTAATTTTACATATACCTCGCACAAAAATGACAGTGCCAGTGAACGATGGCAAAGCTCATGTTTCAAAAATGTCTGTTTATAAGAGAGTGAAAGATATGAACGTGGTTGTACCTCTATTCTTCAGGATAGACGTAAAAAAGATAGGAAGATGATAAAAAATATATTTATTTTAACCTAAAATAAATCAAAACCAAATTTGAAATGACTAATTTCTGTTGGTTTTAGAACTAGACATATGCGTCTTCAAAAGTTCACGATCCGCTTCATAATATGTCCTTGTAGGTTTGACTACCCTGTACATACTCTACTTTGGACTCTTTGTCAGAGAAACTTTTTCCCTCTAGTACCGAGGCGATTTCAGAGTGATATTCCCTCAGTAAGGCGACACCTGCACAAGTATAAATTATTGATTACAGGACGACGGGCATCATTTCGTACCTCCAATACAACATACTGAAACCGTTCGCCACCCGACAAGAAAGACCGACTGTGATTATACAGTTTGCAATAAAACCAATACTTAACAATATTCCTTAACTGTTTTTTTTTTTAAATTATATTACTTTTTATACATACTTTTGGTGTCTAATAAAGGAAAACCTGAATATTAAAACAAACTATTTTAAAACGTCATTTGGAATGTACCAGACCAATACCGGGTACAAAGGGATAAGAAAGAATTGAAATTGAAATGAGTTTTGACAAAGCCAGTATTATATATAACATGATTTGTAATTAAAATGTAAATTTAGTACGAGTAGGCGTGGGGGATATCTTTAACTGCCGTCAAGTTGGCAATACAACAGTATATGTGTTCTCATACCGTAAAGTTGACATTATTTGTTTCCATAAAAGACTTTAAATGTGAAAAAAAAATGTGTTCTGTTAAAATAAATTTGACTATCGTTTAACACCAATTGATATTGTAGTGCTTTTTGATGAGAGGTACAGAAGAAAGCAAACAATATTACCAACCTTTCTTTATTTTCTGACATTGTACAGTGAACGTTATGTGACGAGTCGAAACGTTTTAATTTGGGTTTTTTTTATAAAATATTAGTTTTAAGTCAGCAAAGAAATTTGGAATTTTTGTCTGCCTGTTTCTTGTCCGTGTGGTGCCCTATGGTAAAATGTGTAAACTATTTTTTCCAAATGTACTCGTATGTAGGTATATGTTTGTCTTACTTTCAGGTATCGTACGGTCAAAAAGTCTTTCCTCAGTTCTATATCATTGACTGCACGCCCCCTACCTCTTTATGCTCTTAGACAATATTACTCTTGCTTATGTTGCCCTTTCAGTTACTGTAGTTAGTTGAGAGAGTTGTATTGCTCATATTTACTCTGTCAATCTATTATCTGGTAATCATTTATGTTTTTTTCCTGAGAACTTTCTCCGAGCTGATGATAAGTAGACAGATGCCATTATACAAATGTTTAATAAAATGTCTCCTAATTCTATCTTTTCACTGCACGGAGTTTGATAAGGAAATTTCGGAACATTGACTCACTGAAAACGGTAGCGGTAGTGTTCTGGTAATTTGTTATGGTTGCTGTTGTTGCTCAATTTCGGATAAGTAGTTGTCACCTCTCAAAGTTGTTACGAGTCATAACAAAAAAAGGAAACAACAAGAATCTAAAAAGACTGTTAATAGTGTTTAATAGAATCCCTTAACAAATAAATCATATATTGGAATGTTTGGAGGTATGTTATGTATAATATCGAGAGATATAGAAATAATTTTTTACACCCTGTTCTATCCAAAACCCTAAAATACGTTTTAAATTGCACTCTTTTGGAATGCTGCACAAAATTATTTTAACAGCTATTGCTAAGTAGTGTATACTGCTTGTGAAGAAAAGATATATAATTGTAGGAGTTATTCCTTTCTTCCATTCATCCAGTTTTTATCAGCTTTTTTTTATACAGTAACTATTGTTGAAAATAATTATTTCTCTAATCCAAGAAATAAATTTCCAAGCAGATCTTCTTATAATGAAGTAATCACAAGTTAGTTTTTAGGCCTTGCAGGAAATGTTAAATTGTATTGGTAGATCAAGTGGTTTCACTAGTAGGGTAAGTTTGTTTAAAACCATTATTACACAGGTTTCTGAAACTCATAGTTTCAATTCTTTCTCTTGACGTCGACTAAGCCATGGTGGGCCTCATAGATGTGAATATGAGTATATAAGTGTATATTAAAAAGTCTCTACTCGCTTCGCTTAAAAAGTCTCTATTCCCTTCGCTCGTGTCAGTGTCTTGTCTCTAGTGAACCTTGAAAGCTGTAAATATATGAAAGAGTCTCCACTTGCTACGATCTCGTTGCTTTACGAAAATCACAATTTCAGGTTCGAAATTACGTTATTAACAATAATTTAGCTATTTGTCACCTTAAGAGGTGTGGGGTTAGTACCATTACATGCAGAATTGAAAGTTGAAAATTTGTGTGCTATAAGTGATAAAAAAAAACTGTATACAATGTCCATCGTCTGGACATTTTCAATAATTTTTTTAATGTCAATAAGGTTCTGTATGAGCACCCTATAGCTTGCTACAACAATTCCATGTTCTTATTTTAATTTTTGTGACCGCTATCGTGCTTACATACAAACGACAACTACAACGATGACGTATGGTCGTCTAAAACTACTTTTTTGTATTTCCTGAGGTTATGAAACGTGAATTTTTAACAATTACCAAACATACCCTATACTGGGTAATTGTACTACTAACAAAGAATATGATAATCTCAGTTTTAAAAATAATCAAATTGTAATTATTCCAATATACAAACGTTAGGTAACTTAATTTATATAATATGATAAAATGTATTTTAACTGTTGTGCCACTCTTTGAGGTTAGATATAGGTGCATCGAATCTCTCTTTATTTTATTACATATACATAGTATAGAGACAGTTATGTGATCAATCAAAACCAATAAGACTGAAATCCTACACCCTAAATATATTTGATCTCACATCTCATACCGATGTACATGATCAGCTGACATTTCACAACCAACACAGTTGTATAACTCGTAGTGTTTATATGTGAGGAAACTCATTTTTTATATTTCATGTTCAGATTTATCGCTGTGTTACGAAGTACACAGACATTTTTCACTCCCATTTTATATTTTATTGAATATAAACTCATCTTATCACTTCAACATATCAGATTGAACTGTATATAAATAAACTAGCTTCAGACGGAAATGAACGGGAAACATATTACCAGTCTATTTTGTTATATTTATTTTATATTTTAAATAAATAAGAACAAAAAGGCATAAACTGTGTCATTAAACATCTATCTCGCTTCATAAATTTAAGAAATAAGTACAGATTATAGTTAATCTTTATGTTTCTATTGAGTAATCCAACCAATAAATTAACCTACTAAAAATAAATAATTTACATTTGTACTACTTACTTTACCGAACGTCCATCCTTGGAAATCTCTGCCATCCGATGTTGTACTTCCCGGTAGGCATAGGTGAAGGTGGCGCAGGTCCGTCTTCCATTGTTACAAGTGGGCAGACGTCATAATCCGTGATTCCGATTCTATGAAGATTGGTCTACAAGTAATCGTGGGCTGTTAAATGTCTGAAGTCCTCTATGCCCTCCGTTCTTAGTTTATCCCTTGATAAGCGACCTTACAATATTAGCCGTTTTCATTTCCTTCCATACGTTTACCAACAGTAGTGATATACCAACGTGTTTACTACCACCCTCGCAGATATTAGAGATATTTCAACTGCAGGTTTAACAAGAGCTGCTCCTTCTTTTACTAGGATGTTAGCCCGTTGGTTACCAGCTTTTCGACGTGGCTAGGGGTCTATTGTATTACTGTGGTGTGTTACGTCATACCAAGTTGTGATAGTTGTTACCTGCAGGTCACAATAAATGTTGGAGCACTGTCACAAATCGAATTTAAGGTGGGCTGAGTGTCACTAAAAATAACGCATTTACATTTAAAGTAGTAACTTTTTGATTAGCCTCCACCACTTCAAAATTGCTTCTTTAGTCTCCTACGAGTATGACATCTTTTAGGTTTTTGCTGTAGTAGTCGGCATCTGTATTTCCTACCTGTGAATTATAGGATCCTTCTGTGTATATGTGAATCAATCATCTCCTGAATACAGCATGTGGATAGTATGTAAAATCGCAGCAGGAAGTTTCAGATTACATACAGTCGGCCTTCTTTCCATGATGATTGAGCAGGGTGAGACACATTTCTGATAGGTTTTGGTAGTTTTGGTAGATCCTACGTGAGGTAACTAATGGTGCTGGTGATACATTTAGTCCTTGTGTCTGATCCCCCTCCACATTTGCCTCGAGTTCCTCCGCCTTTATGATAGGGTGACTTGAGTTTTGAATCTTCCTGCCGCAGTTCGCTATGTCCGCCAATAGTTCGTACATATCCTGGAGTTTCAGTTCTAGATTACAAATAGGTATTTTTCTCTTCGAACATTGAATGGTTGGACATTTGCTTGGAGTTCCATGACTGTAATTGCGGTGGACCCTATCTAGGTAATTCTGCTTGGGATTACTTGCAGAGATTGTAACTTTCTGCCATACTCCATTTATAGACAGACGTAAGTTTTGTAAGCTACACTCCATAATACAGTTACACTATCGTTACTAGCAGAAATGCGTTTTAGCACTCTGAATCAATTGAATTTGTGGCTTAGTCTACACGCCATTTCCTATTTAATTTTCAGTCGTAAGAGACGCTGAAGTATGTATGCAGTTGGTCTTCTCGAAGGTTGTTACCTGCACAGCCTTAAAGGTTGGGTGGCTCATTAGACATAGAGAATAATTGATATACCGTTTTCTGGAAGTCATCTTGTTTGTATTCATCCATCTTTTAAAGGTTTTCATAACTATGTTCTTGGTGGATTCAAGACCTGTGTTACTTCTATTTGTCCAGAACATCGGATCATCTGTATAACTTATGGGTTCAGATCCTGGAATAGTTATAATACTGGAGAGGATGTCATATATCATCAAGTTAAAACCATGCAGCTAAGACAGCGTCCTGCGGTAAAACTTGTTGTTGTACTCTATATACTTCCTATCCCATTGAAAAAGATATCTTGAAAAATACGATTAGATACTTTGGAGGAAAAGCTGTCTCCAGATTCGTTTGGTCCAGCTTGTTTCCTGCCTTTAGTTCTCGCAAGGCTAGTTCTAATTATTAAGATCTAAATTGGCTCTTCCTGTCATGTGAGGCAACTTAGCTTTTTCCTCAACCACGTCTATCGTATTGCGCTTTACGTGTCCCATTGATAGTGCTAAATTATCAACAATTAATCGCTTTTTATTACCGTGCTTCAACAAAAACTATATATTTTACAGTTCTGCTTAAAATTGTAATTAAAAATAAATTTTGATTTAATGATTTATGAAAAAAAAATTGAAATATTCTTTGCTAAAAACAACAATGTCTGTAGTCTGATTAATTTGAATTTTTGAGATTTTACAAATAAATTTCTGTTATTAATGTTTATATTTTACCAAAATTTTAACAAAATCGGTAAAACAGGAATTTTGTGGAGATGGAGACAATTTTTTTTGGTTCTTTAGCGACTACATTTTACCAAATTGTTATATCTGATTTGGAACAATGCAGTATTTTTAGTATTCTTAAATTTTTAGTTAATAAGTAATAATGTAAATGAAAGAAAACTTCTTAGATGTGGCAAAAATAAACTGTATTTAAAAAAAAATAAGTGCTCAAAAGTGTGAGTAAGTTAAAGACAATCCCGAGTGGTCGTAGCTGGATGTACACTATTTCCATGCAGTCTTGCGACAAATCCCTTCCATAGATTATTCCTATCAAGTCTCTTTATGGTCGTAACGCTATTATAGTAAGTTTCTTAATTTTATGTTCTTTTTTATAAGGCGATGATGATCAAGACAGCATCCAAATAGTTGATATACTAGTTAGCTCAACTGTCAATCGTAGTGCTTAAACATTTACGGTGTTTAAACAGCATCATGAGGTAAATATCAAGATAAAATTGGTGGCGAACAGAATAACGGCGACGAGAAAATGTTTCAGCAAGCGACAGACAGACATAATTCCAAAAATAACTTTCTCGGCTTAGAAGATATCAAAACGGATATATCTAAGAAAAACACAAAATCTAATTTTTTACTCAGTACATAACTTTCTACTACGTATTTGTGAGAATGTAAAGCGTCAGAAATCTCTTGAAATGTTACGTATTAATGTTTTAAAAGTATTAATTTAACATTTAACGTTTAAACATGTACTTAAGCGCCTTCATTAGCTAAGCTATGTAACGGAACCTACTGGGTAATATTGTTGTATAATAAATTTTAAGCTGTGTAAGTGAATGATGTTAACTGTCAAATCCTAACTCGGCACATTTCGAACTTGTAGATATTTCAAATAAAAAATCAATTTTAAACGAAGTTCCACCACCTACCTACAATTAAACCTAATAAAATATAAACTACAATAAATAAATTGGTTGATATTGTAACAACAGTATTGCCCAGTTGATCAACAAGGCGACATCTGCTTCTAACGATACAGATATTGGAAGGGGTCTGGATGCTGCAATGGACCAGTGATAACAATATCTCACACAACACTCCTGTTATGTCTGTACTAAACTCATTTTTGACCAATCATTAATTTAGAAATTTTACAAAATATGTGAACACCGCGTGGTAACAACGGTTATGTGTTACCATTAGCTGAACGTTAAAAACAACAGATGTAAAGTTTATTTAGTCATGAATGTTGGATAACAGAATAAACTGTTGTTTTAATCTGACCCGCTCTGTCGAACTGGATGTACAAATTTAGTCGTTAAATTAATAATTTTTCGAGATATGTATGCAGATCGTGGAGTAGTAGCCTAATAAATAAATTAGTGTGCTTTTACTATTTTTACGCGAGCAGATATCTTGGCAATTGTTTGAAACAATGCCGGCTTGAGTAGACGATAACAAAACTTTACAGAAATTAAGAAAATACAAATATTAATCTCCGATGGTTCGAACGAAAGGTAAATCCCGAACGCGAAATGTTTGGAGAGATAGGGTTAAATACGTCTCTATACTATATAATAGAACGATACCTGTTAAGAATACAGAGCTATGATAAAATACCTGCCAATAATCCAAGGTCCTTTCTTTCTGAACCTGTAAGCAATCTACCTCTTTCGTCATCAAATATTTGTTGAAATACTGTTTTCAGTCTGCCATCTCTCTGAACCAATAGATCCTATGGACTATACACTTGTTATCCTTCTATGCCTATCTAAATGTTTAGATCGAATTGTCCATCAGCAGTTGACGAAATATTTGTAAGAAAGTATCCCTCTCAGTAAGACTAAATTGGACTGATATGAAACTGAGATATGTAATAAAATATTTGCAGGTCTCAAGTTATATTTACAATCTAAAATCAATGAAATTGGCAGTGCTGTTGAAGTATGATATTAAATATCTACTTATGGCTTGATCAATACAATTTAAGACCAAACAATCAAGCCATATTATAGGTTTCTCCCGTCTAATTGAACACAATGGACAGACACTTTATCCAAACTTAACGTCGACGGCGACGAGAACTTGTTAGAATATCGTAGCATCGTTAGAAATCTGGGACTGACAATTTTGTAAGACTATTAAGACTAAATTACTACTAAAGTTGTAATTTATTTAGTAATACTAAATTGAACTGATATGAAACTGAGACATGTAATATTGTTTTTTGCAAGCAATTCAATGTTTAAAAACATGATTTTTCAATATAGCGCCCTCTTTTAAATCGATAATTTTTTTCTTATTTTTTCTATGACACTGTAGTCAATTAAGTGACTGCCTAACAAACATCAATGGTTCATAATTATTGTACACAATTTATTTTGAATTCAAAGTAAAATGATTACGTTAGTCCATAATATAAACAGTTATTTCTTTTAAAACTCAAGTACTTTTCATATTATAACCGTTATGGAAGCTGTTCTTCAAACAAGAGTACCGAATTTCATGGCAAAATTTGCTTTCACCTAAGTACTAAGAGCACAAGAAAGAAACAACAATGCTAATTACACTAAATCACAAAGCAGTTATGTGTAATAAATTATAGCCTATATTGTATCGGAATAACGTTTATGGAACGTGTTGCCAAAATCTCTTAAATTGCATTTGATGAATGACACAGATTTAGGATCTTTGTTCGAGGTGGGAGAGGTAAGGAATTTTTTGTATGGATTGTCAGTTATTTGAAAGTGATCTTGAATATTTATATAAGTATTTTATTAATATAACTGATTATTTTATTTAATATTTTGATTTAAAATTGTTTCGAAATAAAATTTTTTGTAATTTGCATATTTAATCTGTGGTTTTTAATGTTTTTTCTTCTATTTCTTATGTTATCTTATGTTTTTTTCTCTCTCTCTCCCCCCTCTCTCCCTCTCCCCCTCTATCTCTTCCCCCTATCTCTCTCCCCCTCTCTCTCCCCCCCTCTCTCTTTCTCTCTCTCTCTCTCTCTCTCTCCTCTCTCTCTCTCTCTCTCTCTCTCTCTCTCTCTCTCTCTCTCTCTCTCTCTCTCTCTCTCTCTCTCTCTCTCTCTCTCTCTCTCTCTCTCTCTCTCTCTCTCTCTCTCTCTTTCTCTCTCTCTCTCTCTCTCTCTCTCTCTTTCTATCTATCTATCTATCTCTCTCTCTCTCTCTATCTATCTATCTATCTATCTATCTCCGCTACTTCGCTACTCCGCTACTTCGCGGACCAATTCCTAGTCATTCTCTTACCTGATTGGACCTTAGAGCATACAATGTCAAGCGCTTGGTTCAAACCCGTTAACATGTGCTCATTTTATCATCGCATCTTTCACTCAAATATTAACCTCAAAACGCACAGAACTGTCCGGCATCATATTAAATTGTTAACCTTAGGAACGCACCTTCTTTAGACGTACATTGCACAATACCACATGCTTCTGTAACATCATCATCAGCCTAAAAAGGGAAGTTTAATTTAAATAATCGATAACGATGACAAACAATCGATACGCTTATTACATTATGACTGACGGTGTCAATAATTAGTTAACTAGAACCGATATATCACACCAAAAGTTGTTCATTACTCTGACACTTAATTTGCATAATGAATAGCTTCTTATTAGATTTATCGCATCTTCAATGTATTTATGTGTTTAAAATTTCGGTTGTTTTAATTTTTAATTAACAACATTAATCGTTATTAATTTATTCAATGACATGGAGACGGGAAATGTAGTGGTAGATTTATCTGTATATTGTTATTAATTTATCTCAGAGATTTAGCGAAACGTTTACCTTAGTTATTATTTTACCTTTGCTGTTGTTGTTTTTGAGCAAAAATCATTCCGTCATCATCTCTTTAAAAAAAGAAAATATCATAAAATAGAGACTTCTAGCAATAAAATACTTATTAGCATCGAAAGGAAACAAGAATAAATCAAGAGAAATCCATTAAAAAAAGTTGAAAAAAGCTCTAACTTAAGACATGCAGTCTCAAGACTGCATAAAGAGGAGTGTAAATCCAGTTAGGGCCCTTGGAATTGCCACACCTGTACTCGTTATAAGTGAGCCCCTGAGGGGTTACGCTATTATTAAGAAATTGTCTTATTTAAATTGCCTTCCGTCACATACTTTAACCTAAGATATGTGTAACACAGCAAGCCTAATCTATAAACTTCAAGTTTTATTTATAAAATAGGATTAAACTAATTATGCCATTGTGTAAAGGGCCTTAACAAAACTAGTATAGTTGGTGTTAGTAGGTCTAATGTATAAATTGTTGTTTCTATTAGCAACGAAAATGTTTAATATCAAACATTGCCTAAACTCCGACATAGGTTTTTGGTTACGTTAAGCAAACGCAGATTTAAGGCCTTTAAATTTACAATACATAAAATGATATTGATAAAACTAATCATTTTTAATATCTGATAACAAGGAAGGTAAATTAATATAACCTATAAAACAAACTTATTTGGTGGTAATCATTTTAAATATCTTTTAACATGGAAGATAAATTAATATTAACTCCAAAAAAAATTAATTGGTGATAAAACTAATCATTTTAAATATCTGATAACATGGAAGGTGAATTAATATAACCTCCAAAACAAACTTATTTGGTGATAAAATTAATCATTTTAATATTTGATAACATGGAAGATAAATTATTATAACCTCCAAAACAAACTTATTCAGTGATAATCATTTTAAATATCTGATAACATGAAAGATAAATTAATATAACCTGCAAAACAAACTTATTTGGTGATAATCATTTTAAATATCTGATAACATAGAAGGTGAATTAATATAACCTCCAAAACAAACTTATTTGTTGATAAAATTAATCATTTTAAATATCTGATAACATGGAAGATACATTAATATACCCTCCAAAACAAACTTATTTGGTGATAATCATTTTAAATATCTGATAACATGGAAGGTGAATTAATATAACCTCCAAAACAAACTTATTCAGTGATAATCATTTTAAATATCTGATAACATGAAAGATAAATTAATATAACCTCCAAAACAAACTTATTTGGTGATAATCATTTTAAATATCTGATAACATGGAAGGTAAATTAATATAACCTCCAAAACAAACTTATTCAGTGATAATCATTTTAAATATCTGATAACATGAAAGATAAATTAATATAACCTCCAAAACAAACTTATTTGGTGATAATCATTTTAAATATCTGATAACATGGAAGATACATTAATATACCCTCCAAAACAAACTTATTTGGTGATAATCATTTTAAATATCTGATAACATGGAAGGTGAATTAATATAACCTCCAAAACAAACTTATTTGTTGATAAAATTAATTATTTTAATATCTGATAACATGGAAGATACATTAATATACCCTCCAAAACAAACTTATTTGGTGATAATCATTTTAAATATCTGATAACATGGAAGGTGAATTAATATAACCTCCAAAACAAACTTATTTGTTGATAAAATTAATCATTTAAATATCTGATAACATGGAAGATTCATTAATATACCCTCCAAAACAAACTTATTTGGTGATAATCATTTTAAATATCTGATAACATGAAAGATAAATTAATATAACCTCCAAAACAAACTTATTTCGTGATAATCATTTTAAATATCTGATAACATGGAAGATACATTAATATACCCTCCAAAACAAACTTATTTGGTGATAATCATTTTAAATATTTGATAACATGGAAGGTGAATTAATATAACCTCCAAAACAAACTTATTTGTTGATAAAATTAATCATTTTAAATATCTGATAACATGGGAGATACATTAATATACCCTCCAAAACAAACTTATTTGGTGATAATCATTTTAAATATCTGATAACATGGAAGGTGAATTAATATAACCTCCAAAACAAACTTATTCAGTGATAATCATTTTAAATATCCGATAACATGAAAGATAAATTAATATAACCTCCAAAACAAACTTATTTGGTGATAATCATTTTAAATATCTGATAACATGGAAGGTAAATTAATATAACCTCCAAAACAAACTTATTCAGTGATAATCATTTTAAATATCTGATAACATGAAAGATAAATTAATATAACCTCCAAAACAAACTTATTTGGTGATAATCATTTTAAATATCTGATAACATGGAAGATACATTAATATACCCTCCAAAACAAACTTATTTGGTGATAATCATTTTAAATATCTGATAACATGGAAGGTGAATTAATATAACCTCCAAAACAAACTTATTTGGTGATAATCATTTTAAATATCTGATAACATGGAAGGTGAATTAATAAAACCTCCAAAACAAACTTATTTGTTGATAAAATTAATCATTTTAAATATCTGATAACATGGAAGATACATTAATATACCCTCCAAAACAAACTTATTTGATGATAATCATTTTAAATATCTGATAACATGGAAGGTAAATTAATATAACCTATAAAACAAACTTATTTGGTGGTAATCATTAAAAATATCTTTTAACATGGAAGATAAATTAATATAACCTCCAAAAAAACTTAATTGGTGATAAAACTAATCATTTTAAATATCTGATAACATGGAAGGTGAATTAATATAACCTCCAAAACAAACTTATTTGGTGATAAAATTAATCATTTTAATATTTGATAACATGGAAGATAAATTAATATAACCTCCAAAACAAACTTATTCACTGATAATCATTTTAAATATCTGATAACATGAAAGATAAATTAATATAACCTCCAAAACAAACGTATTTGGTGATAATCATTTTAAATATCTGATAACATGGAAGATACATTAATATACCCTCCAAAACAAACTTATTTGGTGATAATCATTTTAAATATCTGATAACATGGAAGGTGAATTAATATAACCTCCAAAACAAACTTATTTGTTGATATAATTAATTATTTTAATATCTGATAACATGGAAGATACATTAATATACCCTCCAAAACAAACTTATTTGGTGATAATCATTTTAAATATCTGATAACATGGAAGGTGAATTAATATAACCTCCAAAACAAACTTATTTGTTGATAAAATTAATCATTTTAATATCTGATAACATGGAAGATAAATTATTATAACCTCCAAAACAAACTTATTTGGTGATAATCATTTTAAATATCTGATAACATGGAAGGTAAATTAATATAACCTATAAAATAAACTTATTTGGTGGTAATCATTTTAAATATTTTTTAACATGGAAGATAAATTAATATAACCTCCAAAAAAACTTAGTTGGTGATAATCATTTTAAATATCTGATAACATGGAAGGTGAATTAATATATCCTCGAAAACAAACTTATTTGTTGATAAAATTAATCATTTTAATATTTGATAACATGGAAGATAAATTGATATAACCTCCAAAACAAACTTATTTGGTGATGATCATTTTAAATATCTGATAACATGGAAGATAAATTAATATAAATTCCAAAACAAACTTATTTGGTGATAATGATTTTAAATATATGATAACATTGAAGGTAAATTAATATAACCTCCAAAACAAACTTATTTGATGATAAAACTAATCATTTTAATATCTGATAACATGGAAGATAAATTAATATAACTTCCAAACCAAACTTATTTAGTGAAAACAAACTCATCTTTGAACGAATTTTGTTCAAACTCGCAACTACCTTAACCAGTTTACATCTCTATATCCATGTATGCTTACAAAATAAACCAATCATGGATCAGTTCACAACATTTAAATAGCATTTGATTTCCGTACTTACTAAAATCTTTTCCTAAATATTTTAAACGTGGTTCATTGAAAATTCGGCTAAAAAGGGCATACAATGTTCTTCCTTTTTCGCATTACACGGAGAACACAATTTTCAATTTGTTGTAATGCAATATTTCTAAATAGATCAGTACAGACAAGTTTATACTCACTCCGTCTTGTGACGTCGCTATAAGCGTTTTGAAATATATATTTTGTTAAAATCAGTGACTTGGATACTATCATTAAAATAAGTTTCAAGTTCTATTCTTGTGAAACAACTTGACCACGGAATAGTTCTCATTACTGTACACTGACTAGTCGTTTAGGTTCAGTTCTTTGCATCGCGAGCGTGTATTGTTTCTGAGTCTTGAGAGTGTCCTGCAAATTATTTTTGGTGCCCTTTAGAATATCATATAATTTAAAATCCCAAATATATTTCTTATAACCTATCTATGAAATTTGTTTTGCTTCGTTACTAAACTTGACTTTAATTTTTTCGTATTCGACTTAAATTACGTTTCCAATGACAACGGTCAAGATTGGTGTTGTTTTTTTTTAAATAATTTACATGAACTATCGTTTTCTTTTACTTGAAATTTGGTTTAGTGGTTTGATTTTTAGACAATACAGTAGTTCGTTCCATGGGTAATTTTTTGTAGGTTTTTTTTTTTTTTTACCAATTACGCCGAAAATAACTTTTCTATAAGATGGCGACCAATACGTTGTATTTAAGTCCTTAGACATGTACATCTTGGCCACATTTAAGCACTATCTTTAAAGACAATTTTGAACAAATCTGAATTATTACTTTTATTATAAATTTGAGTTATTAAAAACAAATTATATCTCGATATACAATTGTCCACTCTTTTTTGTATTTACTATAATCTATAATGACGACAGAAATCACTCGAAAAACCACCAAATTGTCATTCAGGAAACCTTAAATTCGATATTTCCCCCTCCCCAAAGATATGGATTTTATGACTTGTCACGTACCATTCTATACGGCATAGAGAACCTTACAAACAACGAAAAATACTTATCAAAGTGTTTTGTTTTTATACAAATATTTTACTGGAATTATATCTAAAGGGTAAACAAAAATATAATTTAATAAAATATTTAAAACTTTCTCGTTTGATTTAAATTTTCATTTTAAACAAAAAATTACACTGGAAAAAATAATATAACTATTGTTTTATTTATATTGTAAATATGATTGCGTTTTTTATATTAAAATGTTCAATAATGTTTGCAATTTTGTAGATGAACATGGCGTCATATTGGAATAACTGTGCACATATCGTTAATGTTATCCTGTGTAACATAACTCTACCAGCAACGTTTTATTGTTATTACGTTATCATAAGGGTGTTATTACGCAATAATTAAATTAATAACTTTGCTGGATATTCCGGAGAATCGTTGGGGGAAGGGGTTGCAAACAGACCAGGTGAGGGAAATATTGTATCCTCTTGATTATTTATACTTAATAAAGATTATCTAATAACACAGTTATAATTAGAGATGTTTTTAAGTCAAATCATTTATTGTTTCGTTAGACACTCTCATTACAACTTTTAACCCTTTCAAGAACGTGAACTCACTGGATTTAATATAAGGAGATTGGTCCTGGAGGTATCTCCTGCTAATATACACTTCAGATTTTCTAAATATCAAAGCTGAGAAATAGGAAAGTTACAATAAATTGAGCAGTCTCTGATGTCCAATTAGTAACTCTTTTATAGAGGTATACTCATAGATTGTCGGAAATAATCATTTTTGAAGGAGTGTTCTGATTACGAGAGCATTCGACAGGAGGAGTTTTGAGTTGTGGAACCGACAAGGATCTTCATAGTAGCATCCAGAATCAGATGATTTACCCAAGGACCAAAGACAGGTTCTCTGTGGAAGTGGTGTATGTATGTAGACTCAATATTACCCAGTACGTGTAGTTTAGGGTAAGTTGATAATCCCAGAAATGTTGACTCAGTTTTTTGACTGATCTTCACGTTTCATGACCAGTGGAAACTGGAAAAGTTATTTTCGACTGTGTCTGTGCATAAGCACGATATTGACAACAAAAGTTATTAAAGGAACATGCATTTGTTATAGAGAATTTATTGTGCTCATATAGAACTATTATTGGAATTCAGAAAAGCCAAATTAAAAATATAGAAATTGCTGGCATTTTAAATAGTTTTTCTTCATATCACATGTAATTCAACTTATAACACACTAAATTAAATAAAAATCTGTACATTTCAATTATGCGTTTAGTAGTAGGCTTACCAAATCCACTTCTCTACGTTCACACATAGTTATGTTATTGTCACAAATGTAATGTACTGCCCTGGCCTCTCGAAGAAATGTGATATTTTGTAATTACAAGATCTGTCAGGGTTGAATCACCGACTCGAGTGGTGACACCTTCACGTAAATACAGCTTCGAGGCCCGACACAGACGAGCGAACCAAGTGAAGCCGACGTTCAAGGACGTAGTGATGTACACAATTACTGCACCTCCCAAGGAATGCTAATAGTTACGAAGGCCACATTACTGGACACGAGCGTATAAGATCCTTCACGTGTGCACAGCTTTGAAGCCCGCCTTGATTGAAGTACTTAAACGAGCGAAGCGAGTGGAAACGTTTTAATATACATACACATCTACAACGTTAATAGATTAGTAATATACACGATTATGTGGTTCAGAAACCTTTTCCAGTCAGAAAACCAACTGTTTTGCTTTACATTTGGAGTATCTCTTTGTTAAGGTGCACATCAGTTTGCTTTAAAGTAGTCAATTATTATGAATGTATTTTAAAACAGGGGGTTCAATTATAGTTTTGACGTTGGACTTGAATATTTAAAAATACACAACAATTTTGAATTATTTTGTCATTAAGAGATCTTAATGAATTTGCTAATGTTTATGACTTTCAGAGTGCAGATTTCGAATTTAACATCAGTTGTGAAATAAATAAATTAGTGGTTATTATATAACGCATATCTTAAAACAAAATATGTAATTAAAAAAATTTAATTTATTATTAATCTGTCTCTTAAAATAAAAAAAATCAGTCGGTACTTGGTGAGAATGCATGTTAGAGTAGATTACTCAAAATTAACTTTACACACGTTACTCTGACCATCACCAAGTTACTGAAATAAAACAGACGTCACAGCTTTAAATAAAGGAGAACGGAGAAGAATAAAATAAAATAAGCAAAGATAATAAGAGAGGCAGTTACATAAGAAGGTAAGGAAATTATCATTACGGTGGCTGTGGACGTAGATGGTAGACCGACGTAAAGGGGGTAGTATAGAGAAGTTATGGAATGGGTAAACATTCCATTTTGAGGTTCTTTAAAGCCAAAAACATGGGTTTTGAAAAGAAGTTTGCCGTGTGTAGTCTGTTTAGAGTAAAACTGGATAACCGATTTTAGTGAAATTTTCTAACAAAAATATTTCGGTCAAATCTGGACACCTTTATTTCATTGAACTTTAAGGAATTAATTGTGATAAAACAAAATCTCAAAAATACGATTACATCAAAATCAGGTAAAAGCTTTTAAAAAACCTTTATTGGAATAAAATTTCCAAGGACAGAAACAAAAGGTACTAGATGTTAACCGCCACAAAAATGCTGGTTTAGGAATTTATGATTAAAAAAATAAAATATCCATGTTAACTTCCGTTTTATTTCAGTAACCCGATAACTACTTACTGCAAAACATGTAACTTAATAAAGTTTTCTTTTTCAGAATTACTGTTTTGGTTAGAATATTTATTAATATATCATTAAAAAATACATCCAATTTATTGTACATTCCCAAAAATTAAATCAGATCGATTTTTATATATGCGCGTAATTTTTTAATGGATATGCGCATTATTACCCAAGAAAAATATTACTTCTAAATTGCATGTTATCTCTCATATCAGTGCTTAATTAAACTTTGAAACACTTTTTAATACAAACTTTCATATAAAACATTTTCCAATGATTTTGTTTTATATCAGTAACCTGATGATGACTAACGGCAAAACATGTAAAACTAATAAATTTAATTATGTGACTACTGCTGTACCGGTTAATTTCTTCACTGACGTGTCATTTAAAAAGGAAAAAAATCAATTATAATTGTGCAAACTGTTATTGCACTGTTTATTGCTGATAATCCTACAAAAATATTACTTCTTAATAATTTATGTCAATCTCTGCTATAGCAGTGCATTAACTGGACTTTGTATCACTCTTTCACACAAACTTTCAAACATACAAGAAATAAATCAGGTTTATTTTCAAAAACTTTAAACCATAAGATATCTACGAGCGTCAAAACGTTATCGACTGTAAAACATAAGAGATAATACTTCGTCAATAACATGTTCTGTAACTGAAGAGAAGGGGGGGGGGTCAGGTGAGACCCAAAGTCCTCGAGAGAGTTAAATGGCGTGGAATATATAGTCTTCAGTAGGAACAACTTTGAGTCCACTTAAGTGTACGCCATTTTGTGTCGTTTATTCTGTGTAATATCCTCTTCACTTAGCAGTACGAGCCATTTGCTTCGCTTAATTAGTGAAATTTAGTATCGGTGTGGGGCTTATGTGGCACCCTTGTGTCCAGAACTTTCTGACCTCCCCTCATTCAAGAAAACAACAAAACTTGTTGAGTTATTGCCAGAGACATTTAGCCAACAAGTTTACATCTCTCCTTTGTATACTGTAATCAATTGAGTGCCTCTAATTAAATTTAATATTCAATCAGACAAATTACAGTAGATTATGTGTTACCAATGTTAATATTTTATAAACAGTTTCAAGGATAAGTTAACATATTTTATTTTCACGCATAGACTATACAATGTTATGGGATTAGTCAAAAATATCTAAGTGGAGTTTTAAAAATATATATTTGTTTTAAAGTCCATTGAGCCCAAATATATATTTTTTAATTACGTCCATTATTTTTCGTCTGTCCTCTTCTATGCAGTGCAAACCAAAGGCGAGGACCGATTTTAATATCATTTTTTATGTGGATATATTTTGGTTATATCTTGGGAATATAATTTTTTATTTAATTTTTATTTATCCGATACGGTGACATGAGAAAAAAATACAAAATTACTAGTATCTCAAAGTCAGTTATAATATTTTTAATAAAATGTGTCCATTTAACAGAACAACAACCATCGAAGTTTATATTTGTGAATATGGGCTTGTAAATCGCTTGAGAATCCATACCTTATTTCAAGTACTCTTGGGTTAAATCCCTCTATTACATCTTTTATATCATGACTCTTGACCATCTCTCTCTCTCTCTCTCTCTCTCTCTCTCTCTCTCTCTCTCTCTCTCTCTCTCTCTCTCTCTCTCTCTCTCTCTCTCTTTTTCCTTTTTCTTTCTCAAACCTGACTATTAGAGTATTCAAGACCTAATGATGTTTGATGTTTAGTTATTATTATTATTTTTTTAAGTTGATAATGACGAAGAGGTTTTCATTTTATAAATACAAGATAACATTTTGATTTCGCACGTTTGCAGTATCCAGTCACATATATTGCTAAATAAGTTATAATTAACTGAGTATATATCCATCACGTGGCTTTTTTGTCGTATTAAAGAAACGATAGGTTTCGGAGACTTAACCCCATCATCAGATCCTTACTTAATATTACATTACACTGAAGTGATCGTCGCACATTAAAGCAAAAGTACACACTATATAGGTTACACACAACTATCACACAAAACACTCGTAAGGTTAGGCGCGCACCTCGAGAAGGACGACGATGAAATGTCGAAAGCATTACGGCCTTTCGATTGTGGTCTCTAATTATCATATTTAAAAGATTTATACAGGGTAAATTAGACCAACCGTGCGCAATGTATAGCGACTGAACCCAATGAGTTACAGCCTTAGTTTTAACTTCAGCTCCTCCATTTCGACCCAAGATAATTCAGTAAAAATGTTTTCAAATCTCAAAAATGCCCCAAAAGTATTTATGGGGGGGGTGGGGGTCGTTTAGGGAAAATTTCCAAATGTACCCATTAGTCGTGACATAAAAGTAATGGGAATGGAATGACAATTGTCCGTTTAAAATGTTATCTGGTTCACTTTGGTAGTATCTGTATATTTCATATTCTTCAGTAACGTTCAATAGCCTCCCTTTATCTCGTCTGTATATGACTTTTACAGTTGAATATAAGTCTCGCACCATTAAATTAAAAACTGAAACCTGAAAATATTTATACAATATACTGTAAATAACTAGATAAGATATATATATATATATATATATATATATATATATATATATATATATAAACAATAAATTATGTAAAATATCCGTCATTTTTACATTTTTATTTGATTTTTCTGAATTTCAATAGGGTTTTTAAGAGCACACTATCCTGTAGTGTCCTCTACACCAAATTTACTGTTCCTAACTTAATATTTATGTGTCCTCTAACAAGTTTTCATACAGACGACAACGACATTTCGACTTTTTCGTTACGACAGATGTCACAATTTATGATTACCAAACTTCGTAGAATGGGTAAGCAAAACCAAATAATAGTCACACATAGGGTTCCTTTGCACTCGTTATTTGGTGCATAATGTTTATGAACACATCTGCCTGTATGAACATTATCCACAAGACACTTGTTTAATTACAGGTTATGTTGTAAGATGCGTTAAACGATTGTAACGCGGAGTGAGGGAACTTGATGTTCATTAGACATGAATAATCAAGTTTACATTATAACATACACATGTCTGCAGCAATATCTTTTAGAGTTAATTTCATTTGTTTTGTATCGTAACAAGTGTCTTCAATCCTGTTAGACACAATTTAATATTCAATAAAGGTAATAAATTCCACTTAATAAATAGATTATGAAAACAAATAATGTGGTTTAAGAATATTTGGCAAAATAATGAAATTTAACTTCTGTTATTAATAGGTGGATTTTAATTAAATATAATGTACACTAAAAACACGTTTACGGACAAAAGCAATTTTACATCCTATTTTTTCAATGACACTTCATATACATGATGTTTCGGAACTCTTCTAGGATATTTAGGGGATTGGTTCTGGGGTTGAAGTTAACACAAAGCGAGCATTAATTTGTTTGCACAAATGAATGCATGTTCTGTGTATATTTAATCCCAAGAACAATCCACTAAATATCCGACAAGAGTTCTGAAACATCCTGTATATTGTTTTAAGGTTCATTTTGACAGTGAACCTAACTGACGTTTTTACTGGTTTAAAAACGTTTTTATTAGTTATGGTTAGTTTTTATTTGGTTTTTGGAATGGGCGAGTGAGAAAGTTTGAGGAATGTTTTTGCACCGTGTGGTTTTGACGAAATGTTCCCTAAGAGATTTTAAAAAGTCGTTTATTAGTTTGTATGATGGTAAATGTCCAAATAATCAAAATCAAAATTATAGTTTTGGCGATTCTACTCCTTTGTCTCGGCCATCATCTATCCTACGATATATCGTTAAGGTATAGAATGTCTTTCTTAACTGGGTCACAATTGGAATCTATGAAATTATAAGATCGACAGAAAACTTCAATCAGGAACCTTATATACTTTTATCCTCTGTAAAAAAATTGTTAGTTCAATTTAAAAAAATCAATTTTTCAATATGGCTTCCAACTTTAAAACTTTTATTGAATTTGGATTTTGAACAGGATTTTAAAAGTTTTTATTCTTTGATATTTTTTAAATTCTTACTCGTTTACGCCAGAGTTACAATTTCGTCAAAGTTCCATTTAAAATACATTGGAAATAGAACCACTTTCTTTATACCTTTATTATAAATTCTGATTTACAAGTATTTTTTTATGAATACAGTTGGATTTTATAGTTTATAAAGTTTTAAAAATTATAGTTATACGTATTATGGGGATGTATTGTCTATTGTCTATATACAGCCCCATTTCATGGAGTAATTTATCAAATTTGGTACTTTAGAGCATACGTTTCCCGAGTGCTCATATTGAGATATTTAATAACTTCGAAACAGCCCCATGGCCTGTATCTCACGAACAATTATTATTAAACCGATGACAAAAATAGTTTTTATTGAATCTTTAGAGGCTACGGTTGATACAAAGGTTTGGTGGTAGTTTCATAAGAAAAAAACCAAATTATATTTTCCTATAATTTGGCTCAAACTATTTTGACAAAATTATGATGTAGCCTAGTATATAACGACCTAAATACGAAATTAGTTTCCATCTCTCTAAAAATGGCGGTTTTAAGTTTGTGAATGGTGCGAGATGTAGTTATGTTTAACTACCATTTGCTATTGCGCCTGCTTTACTTTTCATAATAAATTTTAATTATATAAGTTAAACGTCCTGACAGTAATGACATCTGTACATACCGACAGACGAGAAAAAAAAACATGATTACTGTTGTGTAAACCTCTCCCCGTCTAAAAAAAAACCCCCGATCAATTACTAAAAAAAAAAAAATCTGACTTGTGAGATGTTTGAAATTAAATAATACTTGAAGAAATAATACGTTTATTGACTTAAATGTGTTTTACCTACAATGTTGCCATCTTCAGTAATCCAGAGCGATAATAACTAAACTATAACTAACAATTATTGTAACAACACTGAAGATGGAAACTTTATGATTGAAACCGCGTTCAAGACAATAAACGTATTTGTGAGATATTATTCAATTACTAACACTAAAATCCAACTGAAAACCTACTTACAAATCTTATTAATTAATGAATTCACAGCTCACTAAAGTCCATTCTAGAGGAAAAATTCCTTTTGAAAAGTAAAGGATCAGAAAGAAGGGAGAACAGGGCTCAATTAGTGGAGCTGTTGTTTAGAAGGGTTCTTCAAGGCTAGGGAATGATGAAATTTTAATCTTTGCTGTTGGCATATTTAGTTATGAGTGATGGGCAAGGCAGGATCATTGTCAATACCGCCCGATCCTGCCAATTAATAAGAACTTCTTGGCAGGATGGATTATAAAGGTAAATGCTTACTGCGGTCATTATTTAATTAAATGTCATTTAGAGTAGATATCTATATTCATCTCTCTCGCTCACTCAATGTTGACGTATTTCAATTTTATACTTTCTACCTCTTGTAAAAACAGTGAAAGTTTTTAGCAAATAAAAATAAAAATATTTTCATAAAGTTAGAGTTTGAGTAATTCGCAGTTGTTTTAAGATATATGTTTAATAAAATTTAGTAAAAGATTAACAAATTTCTTTGTCCTTTTCTACTACTATTCTTAGAATATGTCCGAACAAGAAATTTTTCTGCTTGATAGATTCTTTTATATCTGTTTATATCTCATTTCTTCAATCCGCCATCATCATGACGTGCCTGAATCATTACAAACATTTCGTCTCGATTTTCTCTTCAACCTCAAGCCTTCCCAAAGTTTTGCGTTCCTTAATATATATCTCCTAACATTTGTATTAGTACTCTCTTACATTTATAATGGCCCCTACATTTCATCTATCACTACTTTATAGGTATAATTAGATACTCTTCAACCGTCTGATATCACAAACATCTGTAGACAACAACTATTCCAAAACAAGGTTTCGGGGATAGTAACTGTAACACCAAGTAGTACAAAGCTTATTATCTAAACGTACCATTCTTTAAACACCGCGCACAACAGTTAGTCTCTACAAGGAAGCTCATGTACACTCATACGACCATCTAGGGAGGTACGATACATAATAGACAAATAAATACGGCCGATATCACAGACAAACGATGTGTGAGCCCTGGTGTGATTTATTTGTAAAAATTACTAACATAACTGTTTTTATGTTTTAAAAAGCTATAAGAGCGATACGGCATGAGGCATTTCTTTCAGTAACCTTTTTCTCATCAGCATAATAGAATGTTTGCAACTTCAATAACATTTTCACTTGTTAATGCAGCTCACAGTGGGCAGTTGCTATCAGCGTGACACTTTTGCAGGTTTATTTCAGTTTCTGGTAGGCAGCAGAAGATGTTCCACGTAGCGCTGTTCACAGTGAACTCACTAAAGTGAAGTGTTCGTAACGTAACTCCCATCCTTCACCTTGCACGTCATCATCTTCATCTGGGTTTAAGCATGATCTGTAGAGAGGTATTTTAGACCGGCTTCTTTCCCGACTAGACCTTTAATTACACCCTTTACGCGGATATAGCGTTCCGCACTCTAAACTAATCGTGTCGACTGAACCATGAATGGAGCGCCTTGACACATGGAAAACTTTTCTGAATAGTTATCGTACACGATAGGGATACTAATAGGAAGAAAACTGGGTTTTAGTAGGTAAGATCTTACAATATTAGGAATAGCCTACCGGATTTTCTTTATCTAAAATATAACATTTTCAAAAATAAAATAAAGATTACTCTAAAAATTTCGTCTCCATCTGCTGTCTGGTCAGATCACTCTTTGTCTTTGATACAAATCGGTATTGGTACGGTATTTGTATTCCAAAAAAATAATGATTTAAAACAACCACAAATTTTCTCACTGACCCAACCTCAAAACCAAATAAATTTGAACCAAACATAATTGCTACAAAAAATTTCGTTTCGGTAGGTGTCAAAATCCATGGACGCCGTTTAAAAAAAAGTATTTATGTATTTAAACACGGACGAAAGTTACATAATTTGTTCCATAAAATCGTCCTCAGTATAATTAGTATTTTATTGAGTTAATTTTTTTCAATTATTCTTAAATCTTCACATTCATGAACTTACGATTTTGCACAAGTATTTTTGATTATTCATTTTTACATTTGACTAAAATTTTAACGAAATCGGAATGCGAATTTTGAGAAATTACGTCTTATAAAATAACTCCATAGCCGACTTTTGTTGTTGTTTTTTACAGATAACTCAAGAACCAGCATTTTTGAGCGATATCGACTAATACGTTTTGGTTATGTCCTTATAACAATATTTCAATCAAAATTATAACAGTCAAAACAATTTTGTGTTTTTTCTTTATTGCAGCCACCTAAAATTTTGAGTTAGAAGAAATTTGAAAATAATCCCGAGTTAGGACCAAAATTTGTTCGATTATGAAAGTCTATGTGTTTGACTGTAGAACACTATACATACGAAATATTATATAGACAGACATACATCATTCCAAAAACCACGTTTTTGAACCAAGATAACCTGAAAACGAACATATTCGTCCAAAAATCAACAAAGAAAAACACGCCATAGATTTTTCGCTTAAATATAACACTTGATTACCAAAACTAAACAAATCTCTCATAAATAGCTCACCGTTTCACTGCTAAATCTCGCTACAAAACAAACTTTAAGGTTAAGTACTTAGAGATTATCAACCACGAAACCTGCCACCGTGCAATCCATCATTCTTCTGATCGGCGTAAAAAATAAATTACCTATGAAAAATACAATTCGAATAAAGAGATGACTTGATTTCCTTAGAAAGCTCTTGCGCACCCCACATCATTAATCCTACATTGTTTACCTCAGACCAATTACAGCTGCTTTTGACAGATTTCATATTCATTCCGATGATTTTTCTTTGCACAGATTTTTATAAATTAATTATAACCGCGGATTGATTAATTATCTGTGGCTACATTTCGTCTTTCATAACTCAAAGTATCAGTTTTGAATTGCCTGATATTAATTCAATATCAATCAAGACCAGTAAGTCTTCAAGTTTGAATATTGCTTGATCCAATCAAAACAACCAGATCTCCCAGCCTCCAACTCCACAGTTTTATTTAGAGAAAGTCATTTGTTAGGTGAAAAAATAGATGTCGAGTTTTTGGGAATATATCAGTTTTGAAAGCTCTTAAAGAACCAAAAATATTTTTCGAAATTATGTCTATCCTTCTAACGTCTGTCTGTCGTGCCCAGGTATACAGCGTCTCCAGAAATTAATCCACCAAACTTCAGCATCTAATTGGGTAGAAAAAAATATACAAGAAGTCATATCTTGTTCTGTTTTCTGTCCATTTGACATTATTGTTATTATTTATTTATTTATTTAATACAAAAAACTGTTATAACTTTGAAGAATATTCAGTTCAGATTTTGTATATAAAATTTTTAACGTGTACTAAAATCAAAACAAACAAAAATTCGTATGTTTTCAAATTGCTTCTTTTTAAAATTTGTCATGTTGAACATTTCGAAAATTTTTTAATTTTATTACAAAAAAGTACAACAGACAAAAAAGTTCCCATTTTTAATGAAAACGAATGGTTGTTTTTTTTTTTTAATTGATCTATTTTATTAATATTGTTTTTCTTTCAATGTATGCGTAAAAAGCACTACTGTAATATCACAACTTAAACGTAATTGATAAGAGCAGCTTATCAATGGAGGGATTTATCTTTACTGAGACTAAGTTTATGTAGGCCTAATTGAACTTGGATGCATAAATTTAGTTATTGTTATTAAAAATTGGAAGTTGGTTATCTTACTGCCAATTCGACAAAACATTTCTCACGACTGTACTAGGTTCCTGACGTATGTACTTGGAAAAAAAGTCTGAGAAATATGATAGCTTTGCTACTTCTATGGTCACGAAATCGAACGTTTATTGTGCAATTATTTTGATTACTATTACTAGGTTTTATTTAAAGCGTGAAGTTAGTAGTATCACTAACAAAATTCCTCCCTAGTTGGATTGTACGAATCAAACTTTTTTTTAACAGAATAGAACAAGAATTAATGCGGAACAAAACCCGTAATAAAATTTGAAAATAATACATTAATGTTGTGTTGCAAATTCACAGACGTTACCAAACAGTTGGGTTTAGCAAAACGTGTTTATAATGAAAACGTATTTTTTATTGAATTCAGTATAAACGGTAACAACTAAATATTTATTTAATTATTTCATTTCAAGTTTTTTCATCATTCATAAACTTTTGTATATCCTAATATTTTAGCCATTTTAGGCTAAGTAGAATTTTGGAAAACAACTTTTTGCGAATGTCTAAACCATAAGATAAACATGTAAAAGTAAATTACAGCCCTCAATGTGAAGGAATAAAAATAAAATGTAAATTTAGTTATAAATTTTCTGTCTTATCGAATTATTTATTATTAAAAAAAATTAAATACTGCTACAATTAAATGATAACCAAAGAATTCTTGTCGGGAAAATAAATAAATAATGCAGCAACTGAACTCAGCAGTTACAACCAACACGTAAACATTTTAACGTTTAAAAATTCGTTCAATTCAATATATGCACCCTGTATATAATTACACATTTAAATAGCAATACATTACAATAAAGCATCCTGTGTCTAACACGGTTTCCTGAATTGATTTTATTTATGACTTTCACCTCTATAGTTTAAAATAAAATGTTAAAAATAAATGTTTACCCCAAAGAGAATTACAAAATAACTTTAACTAATGAGCCAAGGTAATAAATAATATCCAAAAACTAGAGGTGCATTAGAATTCCTTTCTTAGAGGAATATATATATTATAATGACCTTCCTTGACCTGTAGTTCTTTCAAGGTCTGGTTAGGTAACCATCTAGACTGGTAATTTTCCATTTAATTTGACAGTTGTTCTTAAAACAACTATTTTAATGGATGAACAAAAACACAAAAACAACGTTAGATTTTACCTAAAATTGATAAAATATTTTTCCAAATAACCTCAAAATGCCATGAAATAGTTATTTTAAATCGATTTTTTCGGACAGAAATAATGAATTGTGAAAGATAAAAAGTGACATACGGTGTAAAGAAGTATCGAAATGATAGGGAAAAACCTGTTTGGAAGACGAATTGACGATATTTTGCACTAAAATCACTTTGACAATATCAATACATATTTACAATTAATTATATTTCATTTATGCCAACTCATAAAGAAAATAATTTCATCAACAACCGAAATCGCTCAACAAAGAAAAATAGCAATATAGCATAGGTAGGCCTACTTACTTGAAATTCAGAACATCAAACCAAGCTTTATATTAGAATAAACACCACAGAATAAATTAACACAACACAATGCACTTTATACACAAATATAAAATCACTTTGAACGGAAAAACACGCATCACACTATGATTTACAAGAAAAATAAACATAACCTATAAATCCGATAGATCACGAACGACAGCTGGTAACAAACTAAGTCAGTAACTAAGGTAGAGTTGCTGTAACGGCTGGGCTTTGATTAGAAGAGATAAGGAATTGTCAAGACAGTGGCTACGTAGTCAAGACCTTATCACTATTTATCAGTTCATTGAAGTAAACTAACATTGATGTTGTCGCATAAAACAAAGCCATAGTTCTGAGGTTGTAATAGAACTAAACGAAGTAGTATAAATAAATTATGCATGAAAATGACACAACCTTTCACTCTTAATTAAAAACCTAAACAAATAAAGAGTGCAATAAAGTAATACTAAAATACGGCGGTGAAGATTTTCCTTATTGTTTCTTAACGTTCTTCTTTTTCTCCTGTGTTATTTAAAGACGAAAAACTACTCGTTCATCATCGCTTAACACAAATAGGAAGAAAATAAAAATGAAACAAAATCCCCCTCGGCCTCGAATATTTCAATAGAGTCAAAGTTGTAAAAGTACAAGTGTTGGGAAAGAGATACCGAAAGCAAAGATGAAAGAGAGGGACATAACTCAAGACTACAGGGGAAAAGTGTATATCCAGCTAGGATAATTTGGGATTGACAAATCCTTACTCATGTTAAATGGGCCCTTGAGGTAAACACGAATTTTCATGTATATACTGTACATTTTTAGATACAATTAAAGATAAAAGCTCTTATATGCCGATACATCGAAGTTTTGTGTGGTTGTTGATCTTCATACAAAGCATATTTTTTAAAGTTTAAAATAAAATCCAAAAATAATTTCTAAGCTAATACTTAATTTTTAAAATAAGTGTGAGTGAACTTTAAGGTTATGTACCAACATACTGAATGGAACAAGAGAATTAATCTACCTATTTTTTAAAAATAATTAACACATTTCTACGTAGTTATTTTTTTAGTAATAGATGCAGAAACAAAGTTATTTTCTTCCATAATTAATTAATATATGTTTTCATAACTCTAAAACTATTGATCAGATATAACTAATTTTACAAGATGATTTACTGTAATTTGTCTGATTGAATATTAAATTAAATTAGAGGCACTCAATTGATTACAGTATACAAAGGAGAGATGTAAACTTGTTGGCTAAATGTCTCTGGCAATAACTCAACAAGTTTTGTTGTTTTCTTGAATGAGGGGAGGTCAGAAAGTTCTGGACACAAGGGTGCCACATAAGCCCCACACCGATACTAAATTTCACTAATTAAGCGAAGCAAATGGCTCGTACTGCTAAGTGAAGAGGATATTACACAGAATAAACGACACAAAATGGCGTACACTTAAGTGGACTCAAAGTTGTTCCTACTGAAGACTATATATTCCACGCCATTTAACTCTATCGGGGACTTTGGGTCTCACCTGACCCCCCTCCTCTTCTGTTACAGAACATGTTATTGACGAAGTACTATCTCTTATGTTTTACAGTCGATAACGTTTTGACGCTCGTAGATGTCTTATGGTTTAAAGTTTTTGAAAATAAAACTGATTTATTTCTTGTATGTTTGAAAGTTTGTGTGAATGAGTGATACAAGTCCAGTTAAAGCACTGATAACTCTGGGATGGACATAAAATATTAAGAATTAATATTTTTGTAGGATTATCAGTAAGTAAGACGCAGCGACAATTTGCGCATATCTTAAAAATTTCAGAATTTATAATTGATTTTTTTTTTCATTTAAATGACCCGATAGCGAAGAAACCTATTTTACAAGTTTCCCCGTTAGTCATCATTAAGTTACTGATATCGAAAGAAAGCATTGGAAATACTAGGGTTTTAAATTGTATGTGATAACTTTAAATTTGAAAACATTTCCGAGTTCTTTGTCTATCGTTGTTCATCCATTTCGTTACGTCTAATCAGTGGTAACGAAAGAGTTGAAATACAGAATATTCATAAGGAAAGCCACGAAGAGGATGATTAGATTGCTTAAATCTTAATTTTTTTTTCAAAAATCCTTCAAGATTTTACAATATTTTGCCTATTAAATTATAAAATATAGCCCGTCTAATTAGGTTTAAATCTAAGCTAAGAAATATAGTAAATTTTTCGATTTGTTGTAGAAGTTAAAAACGTGTTCGGTATTATGTAATAGTAAACATTTTTCAAACTTTGTATAAATGGAGACTGAATGATTGTATTCTTAAAATTGTTATTTATGTTTCTTTCTAATGTTTGTTATAGTTTGTCTGTCCATTCCATGGTGTGAGTGTCTTATGCTTGAGGTTCTCACACAGGTACAAGGGCAATAACTGCCCTTCTGTCTGTGCGTGTATTGTACGTTCTTCATTGAATATGTTTTTTATTTTTCGATGTTTATTTGTTATCATTAGGCTTATTTGTATTCTAGAATACGTTGTATTTTATGTTAGGATTTTGTTATTGATCTTTTGAGTGTGGAGAATGAAGATAATTAAGTTAATTAGAAAAAATAAGTGGTCCCATAATTATCGTTAATTGTATTTTTTATTTTTTTTTTAAAGTTGATATTTAACACTTGAATAGAGCCAAAGTTTGCTTCTCTTGTGCTATACACTCGTCCTAAGGATATGTAATTTTGATCAAATTCTAGTTTTTCCGAACCCTTATTTTATTTCACCTTTATTAGCACATTGATGTGAGATATTAATCTTTACTTAGCACCAGATTGTTTAAGGTTCGTTTTGAAATTATTAGGTTTTTTAAAACAAATCCATGGACGACCCCCCCCTCCCCCCTGAAAACTTCCGAACCAGATTGATGCCAGCAAACATCTCTCGCTTTGGTCCTTGATGGCCCAATATACAATTTGATCAAAAACATAAAACTTTTTCCATTTAAAAAATGTACAATAAAAGTCTTGCTTTTCCGGTGTACATAAATAATGTGTATTATCTTTGATCAACTGTCTTATTTTATTTCTAGGATCAGCTTTCGAAATATCTCCATGAAGTTTTAAACCATCCTGTATACAAATATCAAACCTACCTATCAACTTGGCGTAGATAATATGATCCAGGATCCCAATGCTCCTTATATGTAAGTCTGTCCCACAGATCCATTGAATGCTCTCATAATCGCAACAGACTTTCAATAAATTACTTGATGTCTCGTTATTTCCTTCGAGATCTGCGCAAAAAAGTTACATAGATGTTATTATTATCTGATTGATAGCACTCTTAACTATGTTGAATGATGGAGTATGGATTACGCAAGGCTCAGTTCTTGGAGCAATACTATTCTAGTTTATATAAATAGTCTCAAACGATCACCACACAACAAAAGTTTCATCAAGTTGCAAATAATACAACCTTGTGTTACAAAAGAGGCGATTGGAGCCTATGTTGAATAATTACAAACCTTAGTAAATTAAGGCAATTTTTACACTAAAACTATCTAGTTCTAATTTCTAAAACTAATAAATCTATTTTGATGTAAGTGGTCAAGGTTTCCATGGCAATGTTATACTTTTCAAATGTTAGGAATATTTTAAAACGTGCTGCAGACTAAACTGTTCTCTCAGTCATCTTGTCGTTTTAAAAAAGAATACGAAATAAAGACCCCTTGAATACTTTAATAGCGTCAGAATTGGAAGCGAACAAGAATTGGTCAAGAGAGAGGTATCTAACACAAGACTACATGAAACGTGTAGATCAAGCTATCTTTTCTCGGGATTGGCATTCACTATAAATCCGATTAGGTTAAGTTAGGTTATGGAGTGTGTAGATCAAATGAAATACCTAGGGTTTTTGCCAAAATTTACACTTTAATGTTTAAAAATTATAAAAGAACAATTGCCAGTCTACTATTATTGTACTTTTAATCAATACTGTCTATTTTTGATTCTCAGGCTTATTTACTTTTGAATTTCAGAATATATTTAACCTAAATTCATTAAAGTATAACATATGGCCTGGTTTGTTAGGTTGGGGCGTATACTTCCATGCTAAAACAAATAAATATTATAATTAATAAAATTATTAAAGAAATAAGCAGGCAGCTTCAACAAGTATCACATTTTCCTTTTTTTAAATTAAAAATATTTATTTGTTTTTACATTTTTATAAAGGTATTTTTCAACCACAGACAAATTTAATATCGCCAAAGTTATATTTCCATATACCTCTAAATGAAGCTCACTGTAAAAGCAAATGAAGCTCTTCAGAAAATAGATTTTCTAAAGGTAATGAAGGACCAAATTTGGTTTCTTGGGATTTGTAGAAAATGGTAAATTGAATTGGTAGGTCAAGGAGTCTTATCCAGTACAGTAAGATGGTTTTAAACCGTTGTTACTGGTTTGAACCTTGTAATTGTTTATATCACTACTTTCTTAACGTATTCTAGACCCTAAGGAGCCTCGAAGATGTGTATATATTAAATCAGTCTCAAACTGCTTCGCTCGTGTCAGTGTTGCTGTCCTGTAGGGCCTCGAAGCATTACATTTGTGGCGGATCCTCCACGTGAAACACTCGTGATTCGGCCCTGTTAGATCTTTTAAAATGTATAACACATTTTCTTAAGAGGTCTGGGTTTGAAATTATATTTTAAACAATAAATTCGCTATTTTTAATCGTATAGATGTCAGTTAGATACCATTAAATGAAGAATTGAAATCTCAATATTATTATCTAATAAGTTTATTATATCTTGAATAACGTACGAGGAATGTAGTCTACAAATAACTAAATGACTACCATTTTAACGTTTTCTTTTCGATTTTCCGAACATCAATCGAGTCTCAAATAAGCACACTATAGTCCCTTCGGTTTTATTAGGCCATGATAACGATTGTTCAAAATAAATCGCGGAGGTCGACGTTTGTTTTGGTTACGCTATACTTCGTATAGTGAGTTATATAAAAGGGTAATAACTCAAAAGATAATTACGTATCTCACCTAAAACTTTTTTTTCTTTAAAAACAGGAATATAGAAGAAATCTTTTACGTTAAAAGATAATTTGATATTAATAATTAATCTATATTTATTTACATTTGTTAGGTGTGAATGTATAACTTTTTTTAATTTGTAATGTATTAATGTGAATGTACGACAGAGTACAATTTTCTTTTACTGTAAATAAAATGAATTCTCAATATTGATGAAACGAGGAAATTTGTTTAGAACAATACAATTTATATTTATTAATATTAATATGAAATTACACTTATTGTTTGGCTAGCCTTTTTTTTTCCTTTTGGAAATCTTAAATAAATATTTAATTTATTAAAATATAAATGTTTCTTTGGTTTTGTTAGTCTAACTCTATTCCTCTGAGCTCCAAAAAAAAAATGAAAGTATCTTACAACTTTATATAATTAACACACTTAAACTAAAAGGATAAATAATTCGTGAATGTAGAAATGATTAAAATCAATATGGATGCCTTTTTGGAATTTAAAATAATTAATCGATGGGAGATTTCACTATTGTTTTTTCGTTTCTTTGAAAATTTAGACTTTTTGTAAATTATTCAACTTCAAAACTTTTAGCGATTGCCCAACTTCCGTTATCTGTAAATAACCTAAAAATTTAAGATAGAAACATGATATTTGGTATAGTGTGTACTCATTTAGAGGCATATTGAAATAAAGAACACTGAATTGAAAATGTCAAAGCTGCGTCAATTTTAGAGGTTTTCTCTTCATATATCTCGTCTGTTATTTAATTAACTTATAACACACAAAGTTATATAAAAACTCGGAGATTTCAATTCTGTATGTAATTATATATACCCTACAACTCTACGATGGCCAACCGCAAAGTTATTGTCGAAGATATTAATGTGCACCCAAACTTCAAAAACAAAATGATATTCGTTACTAGTTCTGTGTCAAAATATCGATTTCGAATTTATTTTTCTAATTCTTTGAATCTAAAAAAAGTCGTCTGTTCAGTCCCTATACCCCCAAACGCGTTGACCAATTTCAATCAAATTTGATGTGTCAATATATTTGATCAAAATTGGCGACATTAAAATTTTTTCTTCAACGTAAAATTTTGTAGGGGTTGCCATATTACAAACACAAAATTCCATAGTCCCAAAATCGATGACAATTATGAAAATTATTTTAAAAAATAACGAGCAAAAATAAAAATGAACATTTACCACCACCATTAAAAGCTCAAAATGCTATTTAAGTAGATGACTCGTTTATGGCACAATATATGTCATAGTTACTCAAGTATGACGTCACTAGTTTATTTTCACTTTGAACTGAATGTTTTGGAGTAATAATTTTTTTAAATAAAGCAATCAAGCTAAAGTTTCAAAATTATTTTAATAATAAAATGAGCCAATAGTTTCGCCTTGCAGTATCATCGGGCAACTGATAATTAACAAGTATTGACAACTATGTATACATACACAAGCAACAGGAAACTGAAATACAATAAGAGAAATCAAGAAGGGTAGGAGGAAAGACCTTGCAGGTAGATGAAGGTTGATTAACTATGTTAAGGATGGGTATATAGAGTTTCAACAAGAAATATCTGCTGTTACATTAAATTTAATAATTTTTGATGGATATTATTTGTTCAAGGGATTAGGTGGTCGAGAAATTGTGTGCAATAGTTTTGCACCCTTTACTTGTTATGACTGCTACAATAGTATTGCATACCTAAATTTAAGTATACCATTGCAACACAATGTTACTCTTTAGACTCAACTTGACTGGAAAACTTCATAAACATAAGTTAAATGTTAACTACTCCCAAGTGCGTGTGATTACTGTGTACCTAACCTAACCTAACCTAAATGTAGCTAAACTCTTAAACATGTTGGTGGTGGCCTTCTCGTATTTAAACCTATTCGAGTATCACATTGCTGTCTGTCCAGTATGAATTGTACGAATCAATTCCGAAAATATCTACACGCGTCCAAATAGTTATTGGGCCTACTCCACCATCTGCACACATATCTAAAAAAATTATCAATTTAACGACTAAATTCGTACATCCAGCTCGACAGATATTTTTAATATATAATAAAGAGAGACGTATTTAACCCTATCTCTCCAAACATTTCGCGTTCGGGATTTACCTTTCCTTCGAACCATCGGAGATTAATATTTGTGTTTTCTTAATTTCTGTAAAGTTTTGTTATCGTCTACTTCCAGTCGGCATTGCTTCAAACAATTGCCAAGATAACTGCGCGCGTCCAAATAGTAAAAGCATACTAATTTATTTATTAGGCTACTACTCCACGATCTGCATACATATCTCGAAAAATTATTAATTTAACGACTAAATTAGTACATCCAGCTCAACAGAGCGGGTCAGATTAAAACAACAGTTTATTCTGTTACCCAACATTCATGACTAAATAAACTTTACATCTGTTGTTTTTAACGTTCAGCTAATGGTAACACATAACCGTTGTTACCACGCGGTGTTCACATATTTTGTAAAATTTCTAAATTAATGATTGGTCAAAAATGAGTTTAGTACAGACATAACAGGAGTGTTTTGTGAGATATTGTTATCACTGGTCCATTGCAGCATCCATACCCCTTCCAATATCTGTATCGTTATAAGCAGATGTCGCCTTGATCAACTGGGAAATACTGTTGTTACAATCACAACCAATTTTATTTATTGTAGTTTATATTTTATTAGTTTTAATTATAGGTAAGCTGTGGAACTTCATGTTAAAAAATTTTTTTTTTTTTATATCTACAAAATGTTTTTAAAACTTTCATATCTACATTTTGTTAGTTGCTGTGTGCTTTTAGGCACCTTCGATATTCTGTTCACAACATTTGAATAGTATGATTCCAATTTAAGTATAACCAATTGTAACAAAAATTCCATAATGTATAGTAAATAACAAGGGTTGGGAAAGTTCTTTAATATAAAAGTAATTATTATGATGAAAATTAGGTGCTATGTTCAGAAATACAACACAATAGCAATTTATTTGGAAGACGTATGAAACATTTGGGATTTTTAAGTACCATTACCAATCTGCACAAATATCCCGTTAAGTATATTTTCATTTGGCTATTTTTCAAAATCAATATCAATATCAAAAAGATAAAATTGTGTAAAAGTGCCTAATAAATTATTCTATTACTCAATAACTTTGACGTATTTAGTAGAATATATACGCCCGTTGTTGAACTTCTAAATACTTTTAAAAATTAATGTCATTCATAATTATTTGTTTATTTTTTTACTAACATATTCAAGTAAAACTTTGTATAGTCCGCATACAAAATAAAAACCAAAAATTTAATAGTTAAGTTGTTTTTTCTATTTACTACTACTATTGATTTTACATACTAAAAAAGTTATGTATGTAATGGATTGAAGCCCTGAAATTAATGGTTCTAGTACTGCCATTTAACGACCCACTCGAGGTAACGTTAAGAACAGCAAGGCCTATTCCTTGCTCCGACCTTTGCCCATAAAACTACAACTGTACAACCGATATTGAGCCTCACATTATCTTATACTATACGATTGTTATTCTTATATATAAATTTAATAGTATCCACATAAATATAACAACTATTATGAGTTATGATTGGTACAAAATCGACGCTTATGTGTAGGATCGCTGGCAATTTAATAATCTAATGAAAGCAATCTTCACACGACTTATGGTAGTTGCTCTATAATAAAATTATAAATTGATAGTGGAAGCTTTTAGCCTACTTCTACAACCTCAAACGTTTTTACGGTTATATTGTCCTCGAAATTTAACATATTTGTTATCGATCGTGAAAAGCCAATTTACTCAAATAATTCATTCAAATCCATCAATAATTTTCAAAAGTGTATGCAATTGTTAAATACATATGAGGAACTCATATATATGTAAAACACTCTCTACATATATATATATATATATATATATATATATATATATATATATAATAAATCAATTTCAAATAAATTTAATTTTCTTTATAAAGAACAAATTTATTTTCGTAGAAAATATAGAAAGGTAGAAAATATTTAAAAAAATGAAAAACCTTATAAATTTTCGACTTAAATTTTTACCACCAAAACAAAGACACCTCTAAAGATTGAAAACTTTAATGTTTAACGTAAAAATATTCCGAATACCCCCTCCCCCCACTACCAGACCAAATATATTTCGTGTCTTATTTTATTGGATTATATAGTTATCATAGAGTGAATGTACGACAAAGCCGGCAAAGACAGAGCACGATTAGGTGATGAGAATTCATATTAAATCAACTAAACTGATGATCTAATCCTCGACAATGAATGCAAAGTCTTCAGCTAAAGACGTTCCTGATGGGATAATCCTTCTGTACTCAAGGACATTGCTTATTCAGACGCCGTCTTTAATCCTGCGCCGTCATTACAGATCACTTACAGATTCCGATTGTTTAATCTTCTACTCGTAGGTTTTTTTACGACTTAAGAGAGATCAAGGACAGATTATAAGGATAAAAACAGGGTTGAAACTTTCCTGGGTTCCTGAGCAAGATGAGAGTTTACTCTTAAGCTGTATTTACGCACGTGACTTTTATATTTTAATTTTTACGTTTCTGCAGTGAAAAACGTGTTGCGTAGTGGTATGATTATAACCTAAAAATGAAACTAATAATAAATTCAAAACAGCTTTTTTATAAAAAATCAGGTAGTAATTGACATTGCACTAAGTTTTATTGTACATTTAATTCTTAAAATCATGAACACGGTTCAAGTTAGTCGCTATTCTTTGAAGCATCATACAAAGGCAATTTATCTGGAAGATATCACCAAATTTGTTGTACGTTTAATGTTCTGAAAATAATTTCCTGTTTTTCTCATTTCAAAACACGATTTTTCAAAATCAAAACAAAAATTCCTTAAAATGGCCATCAACATTTTCATTTACCACGCTAACATTGGTTTTCGTTTTTGATTTTCCCCCAGAATTATTGAAAGATAAAAAAAAAAAAAAATCGGTTATCATTGCATTGTAAAAGAAAGAAGAAAAGACTATAGAATATTGACATATAATAATAATAATGAATAATAACATATACCACTATCTGTATGCAGCAGAAAAAATAAGAGGAAAGGACCTGGTATAAAGTGAGAAAAGGAATGAAAGTTTTATAAAACTTTGACCTAATAAGACAGCTTCAACTGAATACTGATATACAACAGCTGATATCGAACCTAGAAATTTTTTGAAAATAAAAAAAAAATAACTACATCTGCGTCAAAAAGAAGACAAACATGCTATGGAGCCTTTAAGAGGATGGAAAAGGAGAGGTCGGGCGAAGAAGATCCTTTGTTATCGAAGAGGCAAAAAGACACAATTCCAATATATGGAGGTAAGTTGGTTAGAAAATAGAAAATTTGGCTTGACAGAAGAAGAGATTGCGACAGGGATTGATTCTGAAGAAAGGGTTGATAAAGTCTCAAAAAAGAAGAAGAAGAAGAAGAAAAAAAGTTGTTTTTCGATGAAGAAAAAGCTCGCCGCCAGAGGATGAAATATTACTGGCACAAAAAGACTGTATCAAATTAAAACAAAAATTTAAAATACCCATAATCTTCAAAATATTCTAATAGCGCCAAACAAGATTTCGTTAAGATTGACATTATAGGAAAGAGAGGGATTTAATCCAAGAGTAGATGAAGAAAGGTTTAGAGCAAGCTAAGTTGTGTACCACAATAATATAAAGGAAATTACATGATGGGTCTTTTAAAAAGCTATGTCGATATAAGTTTTGAGGTCCTTTGGATATGTGTACTTATGTACAGCCAAAAAAATGTGGACAGATTTTATTCAAATTTGGTATACGCACAATTTATACAAATCTCAGACTTTTTTTTTTAACTGAAAACTTGGGGGTTTATATACAGAGTGATTTGGAACTGCGCCACAATCTCTCCGGAAAAGATTCTATAGCTAAAAATAAGATAACAAGTTCATATAAAGATAGTTCGGAAACTGTTTTGTTTCCCGATTTTAGATTTTTGAGACACAACATAACGTATTGTTAGCATCCTTCCAAAAATTATGGTTCGTGAATTATCAATAAGAGTTTCAAAAATCAACAATTAGACAGTGTAAATTCATCAAAATCAACTTTATAGATTTATTTATGTAGTGAAACATAAATTTAAAACATAAAAATATGTTTTTTAGAATAATTGGCAAAAAATGACTGCCGTAATTAAAACGTCAGTTTTAATTAAATACTATCTACGTTATTGCACCGTCTAAGTAAGTTTACACTATATTTAAATATATTTTCAAAAACGGCGATCATACTTCCATTTTCACTCTTTGATTGACAACTTTTAGTATCTATTTACCGAAAATCCCCTAAAGAGTGTTGTAGAAATTATGCAAGAAGAGTTTTAATTTTCAACAAAAAGTAACCCTTTTCAACCACGATCTGGTCAAATAGAGATAAACCCCAGTATTATTAGGAGAGACAGTTTACTTTTAAAAAATTTTAAACGAGGGATAAACTTAAATAAACATACGACGATTAGCACGAAGTACCAATATAACAGACCATAATATCCCTTCGTATTCTTTGCTTTTCATAACGCGAAAAGCTGTTAGTAAATTAATTAATATGTTCACAGTAACCCTGCAATGAAAATAATAAGAGGAAACCATTTTAAACAACTTTTAAAATTCATATTCATAAACGCGATGGGAAGCAATAAAGGGTGTAAGCTAGGGGTTTATCTCGAGGGGGTGAGGATTTCTTACTCTAATCCACTCTTTCACTGACCACTACCCTTCCTTGTTCTGTAAACATATGTAATGGTTATAGTGTAAAAAAAAAAAAGTTGTGAATTTTTATTGAGCGTTACATTGTGTCCTTATAAAAATAAACGGAATTAGTTCTTTGCAGAATAAGCGTCACGTTAGACCAATTAGTGTGAGAGAGGGAGATATGATGACACTGTGATTTCAATATGGGATTTGGATTTTTTGATTGCACGCAGTTATCGTTCTTTGTTTTTGTTATTTTTAGATTTTTGTATTAATAAATATAAAATAATATTGATTTATTTTCTCCTTAGAGTACTAGGTTGGTCTAGTAGTTAAAAGGTCGCTTGTATTGCCTTGTATAAGAGAGGTTCAGGGTTCGATTATTACTACAAGGGTTAAAATATATTACGGTGTTAACCTTCCATCGTGGGGTAGTGGATAACTACGTTTAGTAGCCAATACTGGTCACGATAGTTAGAATTACGGTCTAGGAAATTCAATGTAACACATCAACGTATGAAAATCTGTATAAATGGCCTAAACTAGACTCTTGGTTTTAAAATTTTATATTTCATCCTTTACAAAAATGGAATATGACCTTTCGTTTGCAACTATGAGAAGTATATTTATATGTGTATGAATATATTTCTGTATGTATCTATTCTTAAGGTTTTCGTTTTTGTTGATTTTTTATAGATTGCTTGTCTTTTTGACATAGCTGTCGGGAAAGATTTTATAATTTTATACTTTTTATAAAAGGTTTAAGTGACCGGAACTTAAAAGTTTCTTTTTTATTGTGTATTTTGTTAATCATAACTACTCATAAAAATTGGCTCCTAATGAAAATGATATACATAAACAATTGTATTTATTATAACATAGATAAATATACTTATAATATTTAAATCTTGTACTACGTTTTACAGTGTTTTTCGGCCTACTAAGACCCAAAATATTAAAATTCTTAAATAATTATATATGTATACATGTATTTATAATATTGTTTTGAAAATAGAGCTAAACTATTTTGTTAATTTTTTCAATTTGTCAGAAATATACCTTTTTTACTTTTGCTTGGAAAGTAGATTTAGTTAAATTAAGCACTTTAACATGAACGAGTAAAATTGTTTTTCTTATTTTGTTTTTTATTAAAGTAGTTTTGATTGCAGCTATTTTGTTATTTTTGGATCTCTCAATGTTGCTTTAAATAGTTTAACAAGCTGTATCTATATCTGTTAAACTAAACTAAAAGTATTTTAAAAACAAGAAAAATCTGAAGCTTTTTTAAATAAACACAAAAAGCTTCAAATTGAATGTTGACTATGGACATTTTAAAATATTTTTCATTATAAATATTTAACTAGATTGATGAAACTGTTAAACTGAACCGTAAAAGCTTAGAAGTGTTTCTTTTTATTTTAAGTAAAAATTTCGAAGGAGGGATACATCAAACCATGTTCGTATTTATTTCCTAACCTCTCCCTTAAATAGTCAAAAATAGAAGTACTATTTGAATCGTCTTTTGATTCAAAAATAAAATTATTTTTCAAGGAAAGAATGTTTGTATGTTCATGGTAGTTATTAGTTTTTTTTTAAAGCAAAATACTTGCGATCATTATCGCCTTATTAAAAGCAAAAGGAAAAAAATAACAAAAACGATGACCTGGAATAGTATCAACGTAAGGGTCAGAAAGGAACAAGAGTTGATCAAAATAATCCTGATAGGGTAGAGAAGGGTCTATCCCAAGACTAGATGAAACCAGGTGTAGGACCCAAGATTCCCCGGGATTGTCAAGTTCATACTCACTAAAGTGAACCTCTTGGAGTTATTGTAGCGATAATTAATTAATATTAATGTTATACACAAGTTTAAAAAATTGTTTATTACTACTTGTTGTTTTATTCTATGTTTATGTACAATAAAGATCTTTTAATGTATATTTACAGTGTTCAGAAAATTTCTTGTCAAATTTTGAGCGGTGGTTATTAGAGTCAAAATAATTTTTTTTTAAATCGTCAAGTATATGTCAGGAAACGCTTAGTTTTCCATATGTCGCCCATTTTCTGTTTTTTGAAAAATAATCATTACTTTTGAAATTTTTAACATTTCAAGTCGAAATTTGGTACACGTATTTTTAATTTTACATTTTTATCAGTATATTAAGAATCAAAACTTTATCTTACAAATTGTCAAAATGGCGACTGTTTAAAATAATTAATGTTGAATATCTCTAAAACTATTAACTTTACAAAAAAAAGTAAACGGCCGACATTTTGAAAATTTATGAGATAAGGATTTGATTCTAGGTAAACTGGCTAACCGTTGCATAAAAAATGTGTGTAAAAAATTACGACACGAAATTTTAATAATTTCTAAAGCTATTAATTTTTTTTAACACAAAAATATCCGACAGATGGAAAACGAAACTTTTCCAGAAATATGTTTATAGGAACGTTTCTCTTTATTTGACCTATATAACCACCACATAAAGTGTAGCACGATATTTTCTGAATACTCTCTATATATGTAACTTTATTTAATATAAATAAACATAAAATATTAATCTACATATATTTAAAAATGATCCTCTTTCATCACTAACGCCGATACTGCTAGAATTCTAAATTTGACACGTTTTTTCCTTATAGTGTTCATTTATAAATTAGGCCGTTTTGTGGTGCTCTTACCCCTTCCCTCTAACCATTTGCAAATGTTTATAAAATGACACATCAATATCTCTTAGGTTTATTTGAGATATCGATACATATTTTGCTTTAAAAAAATTACCATTACAAATGTTTAAACTATGTTCTCCTAATCAAACCCTAAAAAGGGGATTTTGGATTCGAAGATGACTTCTGTAGGTTACTTTTTCACACTAAAACGGCTAGACGGATTCCGATAATATTTTGTATATACATATACAGGCTTATATTTTATTAAAATTTGAGCCCTAGGGCTGAAAAGAGTTATAATGTGATTTGAAAGATTTCACAGCATCTGTTTGATGTGAAGATAAATTCAACATAATATTTTATCAAAATTATAAAGTCAAAAATCATGATTTTGAATAAAGTTACACCTAAAGTGAAGAAAATATTGATTTGTTTTCAAAATTCAACCCCTCCAGGTGTGAAAAGTGATAAAACCAGATTTTGCTATTTCATCAATATTTCATAAATCTTATGAATTATCCACTCTATTATTTTCTTACAAAAAATTATCCTTGCAAATGGCTAAAGGAAAGATTCAGGATTTTCAAATCAACAACTAATAAATCTTAATAAATCAAGGTGTGAAAAGGAGTGAAACGGGTTTTCAATTATTCCTTAATATCTCTTAAATGTAATGTAATATCGACTTTTATTTCCTCCTTTAAATATTTTGATATTTATGTATTGTTCATATTATTATGGTTTAATCGGACATTTACCAACACATGACGTTTCGCCAGTATAAATCCACTCACGTTATCGAGTTTTAAACCTATAGTTACCATCTACAGTATTTTTATCACTTGATAAAGTGAGTTGATTTTTACTTCACGTTTTCTTACAAAAATTATTCTAATATCTGAAGATAAGATTCAGGATTTTTCTCAAATCAACTCATAAAGGAGCGAACTAATAATGTTATAAAATAAATAAATCGAGCTTTAATAATTTTAATAATGTTTAAGAAACGAAATTTCATAAATAAATATTTGTATTTAAACTACTTAAGTAAAAACAAAACTAAAGGTGTAAACGAGACAGAGGTAATGCGGCTAAGGGGTAGAAAGGGGGTGGGGGTGTAATGAAGCAGACCTGGAAGCTCTCTAATTCGACCCTGTGACGTAATAACTTACCTTTATGTAAGCAGAGGAACTGTGCTCAGCAGAATAATAATTGGAAACGGACACCTCCCCCTCCCCCATAACCCTCCTTGTTTTAATCCCCGCTATAAAACGGAGGCCCTCGCTGAATTGCTTGCAAGAAGAATGACTCAAATAGGGGATTTGCATACGGGTATACAAACGGAGGATTTCTATCCCTTTTCCCCCTTTACTTTGGTAAAAAAAGTTTTGTTGTTTTTTTAACACCAGAAGCCCTGCGGTTTACACAAATCACTTTTAGTGTCTTTTGTAAATAATAGAATGCGCTGGGACGAGGGCAATGCTTCACACTTGCTTGTAATAATACTAGCCAATATGGGGATTAGGAGACATTGTACTGGGCAATAACAGTGCTCGGTAATTCATGCGTTAAGTCCTGCATTAAATATGGTTGTGCGTTGCGGAATTATGTATACTAAGACAAAAAGAGAACATTAATTATACTTTCTTATTTTACTTTCTCGCATAATATAGAAAGAGTTTTGTGGTGGGTCAATGTTGGTATTTAACAAAAACTGTTTCATTTCTCGTAAATCCGTCAGAAGTGTGCGACAGCCTAGAAAATTTGTATGGAATTTTAAATAAGGGCTTTCCAATCACTGTCGAGTAATTTGGTTTTGAGGAAGTGAAGTAAGTGAAGGTTTTTGGGAATAATGTCTATCTGACATCTGTCTGTCTGTCGTATGTCTAACTTTCAGTATTCTACAACTCAAACGCTTCGTCTGGTTTTAATCAAATTTGATCTGTAGGGATATTTTGGCCACATCTAATGCACTATTTATTTCATAAATATAAATTTGGGCGTATGTGACAAAACAATAAAGTACAAATTTACAATTTACTGAAACTCGACTGCAACCGTTTTGATCAAGCTTTGCTCAAGTATACCATTTAACCCTAGATGGGTACTGTGAGTAATTTTTACGCATATAAGGTATATTTTTAGTTATCTCTCGGCCCATTGGCAACTCTCACCTATGAACTGCTAGGAGTGCTTCCTCCACTTAGTGATTCCCCCACCGGTCCAAGTGTTTTCTGTGTGCAGTGAGTTATAGTGTCCACATCAATTATTGTGAACTCATCTTCAACTGTATTCGTAAATTTTACGTACAAGTAGCTATCAACGCCTTATTGTTGGTGGTACGCCTAAATACCTGTTAGAGTTACTTTTTTCATTTTTTTAAAGACTGGAGTCGTCAATTTGAATTATCAAAGTTTAAATTAAATTAAAATTAAAAATTAAAGATCAAATGTGTAGTAACCATAGGAGAAAAACCAAAACATGGTCTCTTGCTTTTTTTTAACATGATGAACACTGTAACAATAAATGCTTATATAATTTATGCTCATAACTTGCTCAGAGTTGGGCAAATACCTCAATCTAGAGTGAATTTCATGCTCTCTCTGCATAAAAAGTTGAAGGAATCATTTCAAAGAAAACGTCTACAAAATGCAAATATGAATCACACATTGAAGCAATCCATTTCAAAAATCGTTGGCGCACCCGAAGAAGAAAATAAAGGTGGAGAAGATCAACAGGGACCCAGAAGGTATTGTAAATTTTGTAATTATTCAAAAAGAAGATATACAACCACTTACCGCAAATGTTGTATACCAATCTGCCGCGAACATGCAGTAAAAAGATGCAGCAATTGTGTTTAAAAACTAAAAGAGTTTAAATATTTAATTACATTTTTTTCAATTACATATTCTGCATTTTACATTTTTTTAATGAATTATTCTTTAATTTTACTATATTATTTCTTTTTATTTTACTGTCCAAATAAAGATAATATAGTTCTTAATTAAAAAAATTACTGTGTTTTTTGACATAATTAACTAGTGAGTAAAATTTACGCATATTTACCTATAAATACCCACAAAATAGCAGTACCCTTCTAGGGTTTAAGGACCTAAATCAAAACAGATGGAAGGTCATTTATTTAAAAATTTCAGTTTGCGTTTTCTGCGTAAAATAACCAAAACAATTAGGCAGAGGCTGTTATAAAATTATACATGTCTCGCAATCAGCTCTACCGATTTCAATAATCGATCTAAAAACACTACAGAAAGCTTCTCACTTACCCATCCTCAAAACTAAATAAAAACTATACAAAACTACCACCACTAAAAATGTCAGTTCAGTAGTAGTAAATGAAAATTTTTAAATAAACAATATATATGTTAAAAATTTTTTATTTATTTAAATACGGCCTCAACATGTTTCACTTGTTCCATAAAAGCGCCATTGGCGTAAATTTATTTGATTTAACGACGGCGTCAAGGTTTTTTATTGTTGCCAATTATTTCTGTAATCATAATATTTTGTTACTTAAAATTTTAACGATATAGGTAGACAAATTTTATAACAATACCATGAATTTATAGGTTTTTCTGATAACTTACAAACCAATATTTTGGGAGAGATTGCAACCATTAAGTTTTATTTCGGTTTTTAAAGGCTTCACTTTAGCAAATTATAATCAAAGCCGATTTTGATAAAATCGTAAATTTGCCATTTTTTGTTTGTATGTTATAAAATATTTTGCGTTACCAACAAATGAAAAAACGTCCCAAGATTTGGTTAAAATGTGATTACAAAGTACGTCCCAAATTACAAATTATATTAAAATCGGTCCACACGTTTTGGCTGCACTACACATTCGACAGACATCATTCCAAAGTAATTTTTTGAGACTCAAGTGACCTTAAAACGGACATATCTTCTACAAACAGACATCAATTATCTCATCCATCACATTCCTTCCTCAATACTACGTGCATGTTGGAAAGTTAGAATATTGTAATCTCCAAATGCAACATAGAATTATTATATCAAATAAAAATATGAAAGGCTGATATTTAAAGAACTTTAAAAACAAAAAAGGTTCACAAAAGGACTACGCCTACAAATTGGCTCTATAGGCAACTAGCGATACTGTTGAGGGTTAGCATACCCCAAGCGCCGTGTTATTGCGGGTGGACTAACTAATATTATCTTGTGTATTTAGTACAGCCTTGAACATACATAAAGGTTTTTACCGACACATTCGGAAGGAAACATATATTCAAACATACATTTTGTAAAATTCAAAATTTAATTATTCACATTTACGTTTCATTATAGAGAACGTTTATTTGATGGGTGAACAAAAATCAATGTTTAAAGTGGTTTTTTAGGTCCGTCGTCTATGCATTCAACCAAAAAGCTTAGGTAAATATTTATTAAATTTTGCGTATCTGTACCTAAAAATACAACGTAATTATCGTAATATGTTTAAAACATTTCCGGTCGGCAGTTGTTGGGCACGAAGTGAACATGAACTATAGATTTGTGAAATTTCAATAATCTCTAAATTGCCCATAACTCCATGGATCAATTTCTTAAGAAATTAAAAAGCATAAAACCCAAATAATGAATCAAACTTCACATTATAGAGAGCTACGATGTATACAGCTGTTGTGTCATTTTGGTATAGTCTAAACTAATCCTTAATATTTTACCAAAGTTTTATCTTGATTTCCCGATTCGGAGAGATTTTAATCGTTTAGTTTCAACTTCATAACTACTATTTTATTATTATGGTGGATTTAAATAAAAAAATCTGTTATATAGTATTTTCTTTTAGTTGTAAGAAAGTTTATCTAACGTTCATTTTACTGAGGTAAGAAGTTTTCATTGATAAATGTCAAGATTTGTTATTTCATATAATTCTATGAAATACTGTTCTAACCGTGAGACCTTAACATAACAGTGAACATTTAAATATTTTTTTATAAATATATATGTTGTACACCAGCTGTCCTAAACGTCCCGCCGGTCCCTTTTCATTTTTAAGGAGAAATTAAAACACAGCAATTTAGGAAAATGTCGTAGGATAAATGAAATTAACTTCCCCCCCCTCCCCGACCAAGTTGCCAAACTAGATTAAAACTCAAAAATGTTACATAATTAATCGAGCAATATTAAAAAGTTTAAAAAATATTTTTTGCAGTGTGTGGTCTAACTAAATGATATTTCAACTAATTGGAAAGCTCTTAAACCTAAAAAATAGTACAGTAAACAATGAGTGTTTTATAGCTACTAGCGTCAAATTCTTATCACAAGCCGTAATTTTAACTCGGGTCTTTAGTACTCTATTCAAATGAAACTTCCACCTACTCTACCTCAAAACAAACTCTTGAACTTCGAGGCTCAACAGGATTTTCCTAGCAAGAGATAAATTGTTCTATAATTTATTAATCTCCTTCGTAATCAAAATTCTTTCAATATTTATTAAAATATAGGAGTACATTTTTAGTAAATTTCTATTGGTTATAGTTTTGAATAAAAATAACAACGATCTTTGAATTTTGTGCTACTTGTCTACTCGTCATTTCCTGTGAAATGATATATTACGTCATGGGGTTACCACAGTTAAGTTGCCCCAACAAATCAATTTTAAATATAGGTCAATATTTGTTAAGTAGTATTGCATTATTGAATTAAAACTAATTACTATTTTAAACTCTACATCGATTAAGAATAAGGCTGACCCCTGGGTGAAATCCTTTCTCAAATTCGTCTTGTTTTAAAAGTAAATTATCGTTACCCACTTGGGGATTAGGAATCCGTTAAAATGCCAAACGTCGTGACCCCAATTGTTTAACTAGCCATTGTTAATTTTAAAATTAAATATAAAAAGCCAAAAAATAAAACATGACTTCACTTCACAAAACGATTGATTGACTGGGCGGTCGGAATAATTCCCTCTGGTTTGACTATTGTGGTCTACTAAACATAGCTATAGACAGATCGGCTGTTCCCTGTCGTAAGGCAAAATGTATAAGTCCTTAAGGTAGCGACCTTAAGTGACCCTCACAGGTGAAAACATAAATTATGCACTTTGCTTCGATCCAGTAAGAAAGAAAATGTTTTTTCACAGATCAAATATAATAATTATAATTTTTTTTCTAGTAGCAGTAGCTACATATTTTTTTTTACAAAATATTTCCAAATTCAATAACTGATTTACGATGAAACTTAAATACTACAAAATAACATACTTTGCTACACATCCTTGCTCTAATAACTATGCTGCGCCACCAAGGCTGAGATTGTTTATTTTTACAAAATCGCAATAAATCTTGAACCAACATGGGTAACAAACTAATATAAAAAACGAAAACAGTATAGCATTCTCTACATACATCTACTCTCACTGATATACTCTGCTTAAGATCAAAGATGAGCTATACAATGAAAAACCTAACTTAACTACCCTTCTATTCATGAAGTTCCAATTAAGACTTAGAGAAGTATTAGGACTTATTATAATAAAATGTAGACACCAAAAATTAACAGGACACAGTCATTACACACCACGTCTGCCTACGTGTATGGACGGATCCACTTTTCTGCCCTTGTGTCGCGTGGTCTGCTCAATATAGCTACCCACCAAGTTCCGGTCAGCTGTTTCCTACGATAATCAAAACAGGCTGACCTAAAGTAAATCTAATTCAACTATCAGACTCGATCATAGTGACACCGTCATAATTCCTGAAACAGTATAATTACACAAGTTCTCTCTCCCCCCCCCCATTATTATCAGATGACATTTTACTACTTTTAAGTAATTGTCAATTTCGTTTTTTCATCATATACCAGATTTTAACTATTTTTAACTACTTTCCTTGATATGACCTATTATAAAATTATTATTTTATTTAATAAAATTAATCCTCTAAACCACGTTTTATTAATATTAGCTCTTCTTATTTAAGCCTTGAATATGGGTTCAATTTGGAAAATAATTCTCTGTAACGTTATTACTACATATTTTTATAAAATATTCTTGGGACATTAAAAACAAGAAGATGTTACACGATTAAATGAAGAGTGGAAATTATTTGTATGTGAAATAATTATAGTAAAATATTTTTGATTAGATAGAAACGTCGACACATTCCCGCTCGTAATTGGAAATTAGAGTAACCGAAAGCCAAAAGTACTCACCAATTCTCCATTACTGTCAACAATCTACATCCATAGCGAAAAAAACAATTATAATTATCAACAGTTTAAAAGACAGCTTATTTGTCAGTGAAAATAATGAGTTAATTTAATGTAAATACTTAAAAAAGTTGGAAGAAAGTTGTAGAGGGTAAGGCAAGGGTTGGCGATGTAATCTCACGGCTCGTTTGATCCCCTTTAACACAAGTTAAGGCAGCGCCTTGCCGCGACATGACCGACAAAAGCAGGGGTTGACGAGTGACGCGCGCATGTGTACAGTGAAAAGTAGAAATTACAGTTTGTAAGAATTGTGTTACACAAAGTTTTATTCAATTGTGACACTCCAATAATAGGCAAAACATATGTTAGAAGCAAATTGTAAATAAACAAAAGATTACAGAAATATTTGTTTTTCATTGAAAAAGTTACTGATATATTTTAAGAATACCTGATTGGGATTATCATTCTGATGTATTTCAATGCTTGGTAAAAGTAAGCAGTCGTTACATTATACAATAAACTGAGAAATCTGTTTTTGGTGCTCAAATAATTTGTAGCTCTATTGTGTACAGTAGGTGTCAACTGAGAAGAACGTCTTTCTGAAGCTTTCGCTCAAATACTCAAGCTTGTACAGAGTATCCAGACTTCTATACAAATAGAGCATATCTCTTCCAAGCTTTTAAAAGCTAACCATTCCTATTACGGGTCTACTTCACTCATTCCTTATCTTACCTTTCCACTGCATCCTTTATTCTTGCCTATTTTGGAAGTTGAAATACTAAAATCTCAGTGTTGCAGAGGTTGTAACCGGACACCCGGACTTTTATATATTTTTTAATGTTTTAAAATTATAAACACCATAAGCACCTCTTTAAAAACATGTTGCATTATCAATAAATTAACTGTAATATAGAAAACATGTCAATTGGGGTAACGTGATGTAAACTGTCCACTTACTATTAAAACGATTTTTTAAGTATTTCCTTCACTTAGTACCAACTAATACATTAATCCCCAAAAACATTCAAGAAACTACTTCTATTTAAAATCCAACATGTGTGAGGGCTAATTTCATGTACACCATATCTTTTTTAATTTCCATTGCTTCTTTTTACTAGATTTCTATCAAGTAATAACCACTCTGTCTCTTTTATTGTAGAAAAATTTCTTGAAGAAACTACTTCTCTTTTAATGGTACAATCTCAGTGGTACACATATATGTATAAAGTTAGTTTAAAACTATTACCTTTACTGTAGAGAAACATTATCAAATAGTTATAAATCTATATTTTTATATTTGTAACATATACTCGTTCATTTGAGTAATTAAGTATAAAAACAAAAAATAATGTAACATACACCTTTATGTATAGTAGGATTAAATTGATTATACATATACAGTAAAATTTAAAAGGGTACCGAAATAGTTATATATTTAAGAAACATATATTTCAAACACATTTAAATTTCAAGAAATCTTCCTTGTTTTTGTGAATGTGTCGGATAAAAAAGTGTTTATATGTTGTACAGAGAAACAAAACAAAAAAAATAGTATTATAAATATATACTATCTTAAATACAATAACTGTTTTATTAGTTATTTTGGTTTTGATTTTTTTTTGTGTTTTGTCGTGTTTGACGAAGACCTTTAGAAATATAATATATCATAGCCATATACACTATATATAAACTTTTAATCACCCCACTATACGCCCTAAACTGCCTTCCAAAATTATTACATTACCGCCTTTAAGTTAAGTTTGGAGATTCAATTTTCTATTGAACTATCTTCGTATAATTTTGTTACCTGTTGCCGATTTATTATATTTTTTTCCTTCTTGTGTGGAAAAGAAAAACTTCTAGGTCATTTTCACCTTACAAAAAAATAAGATAAAATAAATACCTTCAAGCACTCGAATATTCTAATAAGGTCAATGTCGGAAGAGAACAAGAATTAGCCATAATAGAGTTAATAGGAAAGATGAAAGGCAGGGTTTAAAAAGTTGTTAACGATAAAACGTTAGTTAACTATTCCGCTATCACTAGATCCTTGTTCTGTTGGTTGACCAGTGTGTGGTCACTTCGTCCCCCCCCTCATGATGTTAAAGCTCTCTGTCATGTACGCCTTAAACAAAGAAAAAAAAGAACAAAAGTAAAAACTTCTAGTCTTAGAATATTTTAATAGTGCCACGATTGGAAGAGAACAAGATTTGGTCAAGAGAGACTTGATAAGTAAATGAAAGACAGGGTACAAAAAGTTGTCCACCACGGTGAAAAGCTAGCTAATTATTCCGCTGGCACTATGTCATTTTTCTGTTGTTGAGTAGAGTAATGTCACCCCCCCTCTTTTTAATGTTAAACCTCTTAGTCATTTCCGCCTTAAACAAACGAAAAGAGAGAATAAAATAAAACTTCTAGCACTAGAATATTTTTACTATCAGGATTGAAAGAGAAAAAGAGCTGGTCAAGAGAGAATTGATAAGTAAAATGTAAGACAGGGTACGAGGTTGTTCACCAAGATAAAAATTAGGTAACTATTCCGCTGGCACTAGATCCTTTTTTTATTGGTTGACCAGTGTATGTTCATTCTCCCCTCTCTGTTTCTTGATGGTAAACATCTCAGTCACATACGTCTTAAACAAAATTAAAGAGCACAACTTAAACGACAATTCAATATTTTACTAGTGTCCAGGTTGGGAGAGTTGAGAAAAGAGTTGGTAAAGAGATATTAGATAATGAAGATGGAAGAGAAGTATCTAACACAATCCATGACAAAAGTGTAGATACAGCTACAATCCATCGGAATTGCCATACCTGTACTCACTATATTTGGGTCTAAGAGCGTGGCTGTCAATTTAGTTACAGCACTCCAAACAAATTTCTTCATGTTGTTTCTAAAAAATCCCTTTATAATGATATGTTGTGACCATATAATATTGAAATTATTGATTTAACTTGCACTTCCATATTGCGAAATATAAATTTCCAAAAAGTCCGCTCACAGATGCTTACTACAAAGAAGGTCACAGCAATACTTGTTTAGTTCAGAAGTTAGGAGGGGGGGGGAGTTTATTTGCAGCCACACTGTACATATAATTTTAAAGGGAAACAGTAACCAACGAACTATCCTAACATCATAAAACTTGACTATCCAACATGCACACGTAAGTCAGAAATGCAGTTAAAGTAGAAGAGATAGTTTGATTTTAATGCTACAAGGGTGAAAGGGGAGGCAACAATATAAGGGAGATATTGCAGCTATAAAGGATCCTCTTATTGTAACACTGGACAATACACATGAATAAACGAGACAAAGCTGGGGTCGTGTTAAGGCTTCGTGCAATGCTTTGTTAATCTTTATATATTTCTCGTGTAATTATAACATTTACATACGTGGGTTGCTGCTTGGAATCGTGACGCTTTGGTGCACAGACTTATTGGAAGATGGTTTTAGATAAATGTTTCCTAATAAATGACCGAAGGAAGCGAGGGTTTTAGTTCACTATTTCATTTGCATGTTTGTCTTTATTAATATTGACAACGTTTTTTAAGAACATCTACCGTCTAGCTAGACTTGTCGTAAAGTCTACTGTATTGAAACATCAGAGAAGTACATTGTTATAAAAAAGTAGAGGAACTGATAGTGATAACACATACTGATGTCATGGCATGGGGAAAGATATGGGCTTTTCATATGCACGATAGGATATAATTTTGGAAGAGAGTATGATATTAAAGATGGACAGAAAGAAATAAAGCAATAAACGATGCAAAATATTGCAGAAACTTTCTCATTTACCCTTCCACAAAACCAAATAGGTATCAACTACAACTATTCGTCACCAAAAATGAATTTCAAAGTCATCTTTAAAAAACAAAATTATATATTTAACAGACCAATTTTTTCTGGTATTTACTGATAAATCATATACCGGCATTTTGGAGGAGATGGCGACCAATACATTTAAAGGGACGCTTGGTTGGCTTAGAGCAAAAGTTATAGCCGATTTAAAAACATAATTTTAAAAATCTTAATTTTGTGTTTTTTTATTACAGCTATTCTAAAATTTTGAAATAAAAAAAAATTAAAAAGATAATAGAAAAAAAAACATTTTGAGATATTATTAAAGTTTGCACGCACACTGAATTTGATTGAAATAGATTCACGCCTTTGGTCTGTAGATCGCTTACGATAAACGTCAGACACCGCACTTATAGACAAGTAGATAGACGGACATAAAATCAAAAACAACGTGTTGCACTTTTAATACGGACACCCGTAATAAACTAAACATCATTTGTTTGACACATTACATAACTATCTTTATACTATGTATATGTAAGATAGGATTAGGATTTCGGAAGAGAATATGAGTTTAATTACCATCAATAGAAACACACAAAAAAGAGATAGATCAGTTTAACAACATGGTGAAAGATATAGCATGGTGATAGAATTTATGCAAAGGAGCCACCACGATGCTGAACAAATTGCACTATCAACAAATTTTAACATATGGATGAAACACTAGGACGTGGACGAAGTAAACTTCAGACATTGAATTTACATTTAATAGAATACTTACCATAATATAAGATAATATAAGGGTAGAATTTGTGAGTCAAACCGTTAGTGGGTTCCGTCAAGACTGTGCTAGTGTGGAAGGATTTGGATCATGAAATAATACATGATGTCCTTAAAGTTACCAGAGGAGGGCAGCACTTAAGCCTCTACTTTTTGTATCATAGAATGGAAATGGATTATCTATTTTGGATGTAAAACCAATGCTGCAGTTTTTAGAAAAATAGTAAAGACCTTCTCGACAGGGTTGAGTTTAAAACGCTGAATGGGACATTCAACAGGAAACGTTTGGAAATAAATCCTCATTTCTAGAAGAAAAATAGTAAACCGAAAAAGAAAAAGACCTAAAGAAAGGTTCTGAATAAGTTGGAGAATGTGCAGACAAAGGGAGTAGAGTAAAGATTGGTGTAATAAGAGCAGTTGTTGAGAGATCGTCGGAAATGGAAGAGATTGTGTCAGTCGACCTGCCGTGACGTAAACGTCAAAGGATGATGATTTTTGTGTTTTATGCAATTACAGTCAAACGACACCACGAACTGTTGTGAAATTAAGAATAAGTTTCTGTGTAATTTGGCAGAAAGATGTACATTCAAGGTATTTAATTTTCCATTTGAAAAAGGCCCCCATCAGGTTATTGCAATGTACCAAGGAATGGAAGCGAGTGTTTCAACTTCCCAGTTGTAATGTTCCGAACTATTAAATATATTTTTGTAAAGGAAGCATAACGGGAAGTAGTACAAATTGTTAGTACTATCGAAATCTCTGTCCCACTTAACTCATAACAAAGTAACACTACTCTTTCCTCTTAGACGTCCTTTAATAACGCATTTATATTTGTTAAATTACAAACCCTGTGTTACTCTGAGATTATCAATTACTGGAAATGTGACAGTTAGACATTGCCTGAGGAACGTCTTTGTGTCGTCCATCTCAAGTCAGACTATTGCCTTTGTTGTCACCACAGAGACTTCTCTTGCTGATATCATAAACAAATACTTTAACAATTCCTTGTGTCCTGTGAAATTACGCTACAACAATTTATTATCAAAAGTACAACAGGAGATTTCGTTTGATTATTAGGAATTAGTTTGTTGATAAAATTACTAAGGCGGTGAGATATAGTTTCAGTAATAGCGTTTTACTTACGTTATATAAACATACTTCAACCTCCGTTTTTGACTGTTTTTCACACTTCGTGGCTTCAGGAAAGTGAAGAAGTGAGTTCAACAGTCTCTCCGTTGTCGTTGTCCTCGTCTGTACAATAGCGGACGTAACTACAGCGTCTTCATATAGAACCCTATTGAAATTCAGAAACATCAAACTATTAAGGTCAAAACGACCGCCATTTTATTGGTTTTTTAGTTCAAATTTTGTGTATTATTCAACTCGTATATAATACTGAATTAGAATCAATTTTACAGATTTTACTTTTAAATGTAATAGTACCAACAATAACAAGTAGCAAAAGTACTGTTCAAAATGTAATTTCGTAGAATAACCGTTCAAGAAAATGTATTATCACTTCCAGTACGAGATCTAGAGCGTAGTCACCGACACAAGCTCGGTGGAGGTTTCTTTGCATATCTACAACGCCGCCAAGGGCTGAGACACTAATACAAGGTAAACAACCCTTGATCTTTCAAAACAATTTAACACATCCTACAAGGCTCAAGAAATAAAATTGTGTGGATTACATTTAGAAGATCAGTTTGTATTACATTGTATGATAGGGCTGAGTATGTACTATAATGGCGCCCATTAATTTGTTTACTATTGTATAAAGAGATAATAATATGATGGTGAGATTTCGAGCAGCTTTGAGTTTTCATGGGTTCAAATATATAGTTTTTATACAATGTCGAAGACAGTGTTAGCCAATCAACAGTGATTTTGTTCGTAATTAGTCAAGTTAAAAATAATTACTATAACTTAAAATTTGAGAGTACTTGAATTTATAAATTTTAGAAACGGGTCTAGTTTTTAATACCGAACAAAACGTATTGGTCGAGATCATCCAACGCTGGTACATTAGAAGATATCGCTTCTATAATTATGATGAATGATAGAGGTTTGTTCAAATTCTCAAAAAAATAAATAAAAGAAAATAATAACCTATTCTTTCGTAGAACTAGAGTTAATTAACAAAAGTTCACTAAATACAATGCTATACAAATACTCAATTTCTGAAGTTAAAAAGTATCTATTATCTTCTCGAAAGACTGAACTATTATATATTTATTACCATAGCTATTATGGAAACATGATTATATTGTAGCATCTCTTGCCTAAGTAGAGTCTTCGCTTTCAGTTATAACTTTATCGATTTTATTTAGAAACCAATACTTCCTCTAAACACAAATAATTCTGTTAACCATCTCCTTATCTGAAACATTCAATTCAGCGGTACGGGAGTAAGAGCGACTCTTGCGTCGCGTCGCTATGGATGGTCAAATGTTCCACGAGTAAGTTGCATTGTTGAAAATATTTTGATTTAAATGCGGAGTTTTGTTTGTTCTTTATGAATATATGTCTAAAAGTATATAAGTAATTTAGTTAATGTTATTGTAATAATAATTCGAATTTGCCCCTAACCACAATCACTAGAAACTTTAAAATATAACACAGTTATCTGATTAATTGTTCTTTATTTATTATTTCTAGGGCATTTAGTAGAAATAATAAATAAACAACAATTATTCAGATAATTGTGTTTTATTTTAAACTATCTAGTGATTGTGGTTAAGGGTAAATTAATCATTATTGTGAATTTCACCACAGTGTTCAACAAGATTGTTTCAATGTTATTGTAGGTTATTTTTTAAACTGAATTCTTATTTTTTCAATATTTACAATAATATTATACTTAGAAACTAACGTTCAACTATTAGATGAAGTTGTTGGAATAACTAAAGTACTTAGGCCTACATGTTTAATATTACTATTGCCAGTGTTGAGCTATTAGAGGAATATTGACATAGTTTATATTGGTAGTAATATAATAAATTGTGTTTTTGCAACTCTTGAATATGGACATTCATGTAATCTATACACAACAAGGTTCTAACTTACTTAATGAAAATTCGCACGAAATAACAATGATTTTAAGTAGATAAAAATTGTACAGAAGAATCATGTAAGATACTGATTGACTTTTTCAAAGACAAGTTACACTTAACAATGTTTTTCTTTTAAATACTTTCCATTTAATAAATTTTGATTTTTCAAATCTGCCAGGCATCCTGCGACTGCTCTTATTATTATTATTATTATTTTTATCTCGTGGATAAATAGGTTTTGACCAGAATTTTCGCATCCTTTACATATTCCATGTTAATTCCATCGATCATAGAGAGTACGATTTTATAGAGTCTGGGGTAAATCCATCTGTATCATCATTCCTATCAAGTCTCTCTTGACCAACAATAATTGTTCATTTTCAAATCTGACACTGTTAGACTATTCGAAGCTTAGCGGTATGTATTTCATGTTATTTTCTTTTTGTTAGAAGATGATAATGACAGAGAGGTTTTTCACCGTTAAATAATGTAGAAAAATCTCTCCATTTCCGAATTAGTTATCACTTTAGTTTTATCAGTATACAGTAACAGCCTGGTTTTTCTCTTATCGTTGATAATGTTTTTGAAAATTTTTTTCCAAAATGTATTTCTGAAGAAACTACCATAAACTACAACCATTTCAGTTATAAGAACGTTCTAATTTGTTTAAAAAAATGAACATAAACCACAAACTATGGCATTAAAAATTAAAATACTTCAAAATAAGGGTACATAGATTTGTCCAAATTATAGATAAATGTGATAGTAATACAATGTACCAAATTGCACTGTGATTTAAAAAAAAACTCTAAAAGACATAAAATTTGCAGTATAGTATAAACAAAATATGTTGCTTAAAATTAATATTATTTTATAAAATCTGTATAGTTTAATTGGTAATTCTAGATTTAAATACATATTCCGAAAGAAATCAACATGAAAGAATAAAATAATCTCTTATAGGTAGCCTACCTCGTCAATAATAAATTCATCGTGTGTCTACAACAATACGTCAATATCTGTATTAATTATTTTAAATGAATTAACGAAGAAATGTTTTGATAGCTAATTGTCGTAGTGTAGGTGGCACCGACTCTCTGAGAATTCCTTTAATTAATTCTACAGTCCAACAATCAGACACTGCTTTTGTTCGTTTGTACTATTTCTCCAAAGGCAGAACCCTTTGACTGACAACCCATTTTCCCTCCTTGTTCAAAAGCAATATGCAAGAAGGAGATAGAAGACCTTTTCTTATCCTAATTAGTTCCGTCCTCTGTCTTTCTCTCTCTCTCTATCTCTGTGTTCCGGACGTTTTGTAGATGACTTGTTCTGGAGACGGGAGACGGACAGACCCGGGCTGGTGATTAGCAGAAACAAAGACACAAGGAAAGGGGTGCCTTAAGGGCACAGAGTGCTTTTTGACGGCACAACCACCCTTGTACAAGCAACTCATCAAGTCTCTATATTTCATAAGCCTGGTTTAAATAAGGACATAAACCGACGGTTAAATCCAATTACCTTTGTACGTTCACAATATTTTCTGAGACACGGGCTTAACCCTTGATGGGGGATGCATTTTTATACACTTTCTTTAATTAGAGAATAAAAGGAAAGAAATAACATCAGATAGGACAATCAAGGAATTATTAACAATAGTGAACCTTCCTCCAACAATCGTTCATTTAAACAACCGTTTTTTTATAATCTGCTTGCGCCACAATAAACTTGTTTTTAACCAAAAGGTAGTCATTTTAAGGTACTTTTAATCCTCCTTGACTCAACCGTATATTTAGTTCTTGAATTATTATGGATACGTTATTATTATTATTATTATTATTACGTCTTAATTTAGCTTTATTTACTGTTTGCTATTCTACTACTGGACCCTCCGTCAGAGTTTCCTTCCAGAGCTCGGAGAAAACTCCAAAAAGAAATTCCCTCCGTCGATTGTGTCTTGCAGAAAACTTGATCAAGATTTCATCATCAATACATTTCACGGTTTATCCCATAGGGAAATTACAGTTTCAATTTATTGGCATTTTTTATTCGGACTATTCGCAACATTTTTTTTTATATATAAAATAAACATTCATCGATTTTCAGTAAGACTGAAAATGTGTCGGTCAATTCTCCGCAACTAATGACCACAAGGTCATACGCTAATCTCTTGAAAGAAAAAACAAAATGTTTTTCACCCTATTGGTAACTCTTCCATTAGTATACAACCCCTTTTCGTTTACTTGAACAGTGAATGATTTCGGTTCAAATTAGTGTCCTTGTGGTGTATATTTTGGTGGACCTGTCACCCATCATGCCTGTATATTTGGTCCTATTTATTTTGACTGCATAGGCAACTGTTTTTTTTACGTTATTGCATTTAGTTGTGGTTTCCATGATTTAGTTGTTGGTACTTTTCATGATTATCATTCTCTATACTTATCACTTGATAACGAAAATTGATACATGATCTTGAAACGTTGTGTATTCTTTTTATATAAACAAATAACAAAAGTCCAAATAAACTACATCAAAAATATGAAAATCCATCAAAATCCTATAAACTTTAACAATTTTTGAAATGTTGGATAATCTGCATATAGATGAGGATGGTAAGCCTGTTGCTGGTGGTATTGATGAAACTTTTTTTTTTTTTTAATGATCGATTTTTATCTACTAAATAGTACTTCTGTAATCAGTAGACCTCGCCGCTTCAAAGTTATACTGAATTCAACCAATTTTTGATTATTTTTAAAACGATTTGGCTACTCCCTAGCTCGCAACAATATATAAAGTCCTAAAAGTTGCAATAAATAGCAAAACACCAACTGTACACTTGAACAAAACTCCACATCTGGGAAGAAATAATAAAATACTGAGATACCTTTCATATTAGTTAAGATTTACCTTAACATTATCATTAGAATCACATATGTAGTCAATTTAATACACCCCACGATGAATACAAAGCATACAATACTGACGTCCTCCACCACTAGTGGGCCTCGGTGGCCAGTGACCATAAAAATTGAAAGTGTTAGCGATTCAACTACTGTTTATATTTTACTCCAATACATATAGATACAGGAAGACAGAAAAGAAACTACCACTCCCGTTTATAATTTTTTTAAATATTTGAATTCTGTTTGTGTCAATCTCTTAAGATGAGAGGGGCAACATATAAAAGAAAAGGTGTAGGTGTTTATAATTGTGATGTTCCTCAAAAATTTCAAATGGCAAGTTCAGGCTTGTGATACCTCATTTTAAACGTCTGTGTGAGAAAACAAAATACATAAATAAAATAAAATTTTGACCACGCATAATAAAATGGCGGCCAAGAGTGTTATTTTATTTACGAAACTAGATTGGCATGACAACGTGTTCTACCTCATTTTAAATGTTCAAATTGTTCTCTCTAAACCCGTATGCAGTAGTACAGTCTTTGTTCAAACGTGTTTTCAAAAGTTCGGTTATTTTAGTTTAGGTTAGATTAGAAGAGATTTCCCACACAACAAGGAGGTGGAGAATATTTGAAACAATGAACCGAAAAATTGATTAACTTGCCTTTAGAGTCGATATTTCGTACTAACTTCTGTCTGGCTTCATAAATAAAATAACTCTTTTGGACGCCATTTCGTTTTGGGTATTCAGAATTTAATTTTGTTTGGCATATTTCTTGACTCAGAGACATTTAAAAGGAGGTATCACAAGCCTATACGTACCATTTGATATGTTTGAGCTGCCCCCATTCCCTAGAGACACAATTAAATAAACCTAAACCTTTGCGTTTTTAATTTGGTTTTCTCACCTAAAGAGATCGACGTAAACATCTCAAATAATTAAACAAAAAAGAGAGAGTGGACGTTAGTTTCTTTTCAGCCACCATATTCACAGTTATTATTGTTTTACAGGTAATTTCTGTAAATGAAACAGTATAACTCTTAAATAAACCGAAAAAGGTTTTAATTTATAGAAATTAAACACACAAAATTGTATTTATTAAAAAAAAATATACAAGTTAAAACCTCCAATGGGAAGGTTTCAGAAAAGAGTTCAACGTTAAATTTGCATTAGTCTAAGTTTTCTAAAAAACTTCACGTTACGCCTCGATCACACCACTAAACATAATACTTCGCAGTGCATGATTCATGTCTAGTTGAAAATATCTAAACTGTATAATGACTGGTACAAACTGAAATGCAACGCTCGAGTTGAAACAAGATCTCCTTCGGCTGCTCAATAACAAAACAAAATCCCTTGTAGTACTTTTGATAATAAATTGTTGTAGCGTAATTTCACAGGACACAAGGAATTGCTAAAGTATTTGTTTATGATATCAACAAGAGAAGTCTCTGTGGTGACAACAAAGGCAATAGTCTGACTTGAGATGGACGACACAAAGACGTTCCTCAGGCAATGTCTAACTGTCACATTTCCAGTAATTGATAATCTCAGAGTAACACAGGGTTTGTACTTTAACAAATATAAAGGCGACATTAAAGGACGTGTAAGAGGAAACTGGAGTGTTACTTTGATATCAGTTAGATTTAATATATGTATAGATGGTTCTAATAACACCAACAATAAGGATATTAATGAAACCTCTCGGTGATCGTCGTCTTTTAAAGAAGAACATAAAATAACGTAAAATAAAGACTCTTTTCTCTCGAATAGTCTAATCGGGGTCGAGAATGGAGCTAGAGTTGGTCAAGAGAGACCTAATAAGCAAGATGAAATAGAGGGGTCTAACACAAAACTACATGAAAAAGGTGTAGATCCAGCTAGAATCTATCGGGATTGGTAAATCCGTATGCACTACAGGTGATTCCCTGAGGAGAAACACAAATTAAAATTAAATAAATTGTACAACAACCATCATCAAACCAAACATAACATTGGTTGTTATCATCTCAAGATTGTTCCTATAAAGCTACTATTTACAATACAAAGTGCACAACCATTGCACAAACAATTTTCAATCTAAATACTAACCAACAAAATTTATGACACAAGAAAAGTTCAGACCTTATTTAAATACATAAATATTGTATTTCTAATTGATATAAGACAGCGTCCATGGTACATTTTCACAACTACCGAATTGACATTTTTTTTGCGACTAATAGTTTTGTTTTGTTTGTATTTCGATTCGGAATCTCTGTATATAAGATTTCACAATACTTTTACAACGTTTATTTTGACACTCGAAGAAAAAAAATCATTTTTTGACACACAACTTTCTCTACAATACAAAAGCGCACAAAATGTTTAATTTAACACTTTAAGTCCTTAGTATTTAATAACCCTTCGCACAATATTCACGCCAATAACTTGCAATGACAATGCGGTGGGGGAGGGGGAATATTAACCACTTCTTAACAACATTTGACTAGGATAAGAGAAGGCTGTCAGATCCTATCATCATCATCTATAGTGATACTCAGCAGACTCTAGATGACCTGTGCAATGTTCTACCAACTTTATAACAACAATTTACATTATAATTTTGTGCAGGGGAGATATAACATGTGCACCAACGTCTAATAAAGATGACAATTTCAGCTGTGTTCTGAACTTACTAGGGTATTAAAAGTTTGCAACTAATTACTTTTGGTTAAATTTATTTTTTATTAACAGAACCCTTTTTGTATTAGTTTACTCCTTAGAATTAAGTCAAACAATAATCATATTTTATAGATGAGGATAAGATAATTTTAGTAACGCGACTCCTTAGCTAGTGTTCATAACTCACTTTCAAATGTTAATAAAAGATGGTTATGTTCAGTTTGTGTTATGTTATTGGGTCAGATTTTCTTCTTTACAGTCTTCTGGGAGATAGGTTTAGCCTTATTTCAAATTTATAAAAGATGGTTATATTTCAAATGTTTGTAAAGATGGTTATGTTTCAAATGTTTATAAAAGATGGTTATGTTTCAAATGTTTGTAAAAGATGGTTATGTATCAAATGTTTATAAAAGATGGTTATGTATCAAATGTTTATAAAAGATGGTTATGTTTTAAATGTTTGTAAAAGATGGTTATGTTTCAAATGTTTATAAAAGATGGTTATGTATCAAATGTTTATAAAAGATGGTTATTTATCAAATGTTTATAAAAGATGGTTATGTTTTAAAATGTTTGTAAAAGATGGTTATGTTTCAAATGTTTATAAAAGATGGTTATGTTTCAAATGTTTGTAAAAGATGGTTATGTTTCAAATGTTTGTAAAAGATGGTTAGGTTTCAAATATTTGTAAAAGATGGTTATGTATCAAATGTTTATAAAAGATGGTTATGTTTTAAATGTTTATAAAAGATGGTTATGTTTAAAATTTTTGTAAAAAATGGTTATGTTTCAAATGTTTATAAAAGATGGTTATGTTTCAAATGTTTGTAAAAGATGGTTATGTTCCAAATGTTTGTAAAAGATGGTTATGTTTCAAATGTTTGTAAAAGATGGTTATGTTTCAAATGTTTATAAAAGACGGTTATGTTTCAAATGTTTGTAGAAGAGGGTTATGTTACAAATGTTTGTAAAAGGTGGTTATGTTTCAAATGTTTGTAAAAGATGGTTATGTTAAAAATGTTTGTAAAAGAGGGTTATGTTACAAATATTTGTAAAAGGTGGTTATGTTTCAAATGTTTGTAAAAGATGGTTATGTTTCAAATGTTTATAAAAGATGGTTATGTTTCAAATGTTTATAAAAGATGGATATGTTTCAAATATTTATAAAAGATGGTTATGTTTCAAATATTTATAAAAGATGGTTATGAGTCAAATGTTTGTAAAAGATGGTTATGTTTCAAATGTTTGTAAAAGATGGTTAGGTTTCAAATATTTGTAAAAGATGGTTATGTATCAAATGTTTATAAAAGATGGTTATGTTTTAAATGTTTATAAAAGATGGTTATGTTTCAAATGTTTGTAAAAGATGGTTATGTTTCAAATGTTTATAAAAGACGGTTATGTTTCAAATGTTTGTAAAAGAGGGTTATGTTACAAATGTTTCTAAAAGAGGGTTATGTTACAAATGTTTGTAAAAGGTGGTTATGTTTCAAATGTTTGTAAAAGATGGTTAGGTTTCAAATGTTTGTAAAAGATGGTTATGTTCCAAATGTTTGTAAAATATGGTTATGTTTCAAATGTTTGTAAAAGAGGGTTATGTTACAAATGTTTGTAAAAGGTGGTTATGTTTCAAATGTTTGTAAAAGATGGTTATGTTAAAAATGTTTGTAAAAGGTGGTTATGTTTCAAATGTTTGTAAAAGATGGTTATGTTAAAAATGTTTGTAAAATGGGGTTATGTTACAAATATTTGTAAAAGGTGGTTATGTTTCAAATGTTTATAAAAGAAGGTTATGTTTCAAATTTTTGTAAAAAATTGTTATGTTTCAAATGTTTATAAAAGATGGTTATTTTTCAAATGTTTATAAAATATTGTAATGTTTAGTGACTGTTGGGTTACAGGGTCAGATTTTCTTCTTTAAAGTCCTCTGGGAGATAGGTTTAGCCTTATGGCACCGCCGTAAGTACCCCAGGTGTAGATGTGCTGTCGGATACCAAGCCGATCACCTACTCAGTACAAATACAAACATTGCAATAACTCCAAATGTTGCAATAGAAAATACACAAATAAATGCTTCACGAAACAGAACATTGTAAGTCAATCCCTACTACACTGCCTTTCACCTGGTAATGTGGGGGTCAGCAAATTCTAGTCACCATATTGTCAGCTTCCTTGAGCAGGATTTGCTACTAATCGAAACTCCCCAATTTATCTCAAGATGATGGGTAAATGTTTAAAGTCTCAACTAGACAAAAGATCTATCCACTTGCCTAAACGACGGCCATCGGATAGCTATATCACTTATTTTCTGATTTTGTCTATGTCGAAAACATAATTTAAAAATTAATGAAGTTAAGGGATTATGGAAGTTTCTACCTGGCGCTTGTTAAATTGGAAATGTTTAGGTAAATCTTTTCCAAATGTGTAACATATAGAACACAAAAAAAAAAAATGAAAGTTTTTGTACCGAGGTAGAACAATTAAGTTTGTTTTAGTTTTAACTGGTTTTACTTCTATTATATATTTTCCTAAAAATTGAGATAAGTTTTGTTCAAATGTACAGTAGCTATGTTATCACTTACTCTTACTTCCTTCATGTCACGTGATGCGCTAGTCACATTGAGTTTCCAAGAATACATAAAATAAGCAACGTCTCTGCTATTCACAGAACAACTAGTAAAGAAATAACACAAACACCCTTTTGTTAAAACATTATTTAAAAGTTACATCCTCGAGGAAAACTAACAAACAAACTTGCACCAATGCGGCTTCTATCTAATTCCCCACATGACACAGTCCTTTATCCTTCATGCTAGTCTCAGGATCCATAAATTCATGAAGACGGGGTCCATTTGTGACGGAGTACTGCAGGGTTAGGGGGATGAGGGTTGCATGGGGACAATAAACTAGACTCAACGTCCAACATAAAGTACCAGGGTCCGGTAGGAGTTCCTTACACGTACCTTTGCCGTAACTTCAACCTACGCCATGAGAAGGTTATATTGATGAAGGGAAAACATTATTTCTCTCCCCTATTGTTATCTTAAAGTGAATTATTAGTTTTGGTGGGTTTTTAATTACGCTGCGATATTTTAAAGAAAAATAATAACAATAAGAAAACTTCTCATTTTTACAAAAATCGATTTTTGTATTTTATTATTTTTTCTATTTTTCTTAAAGAAAGAAACTGATTTCTTAGCTTGATTCAGACGACACTTTTCTTGTGGTCAAAAGTATTGAAATATTTTTTAACTTTAATATATGTTTGTACTTTACAGAACGTCATGTGATTGGTCTAAAAATCTATGTCGAGGTATTTCTTATATATCTATTTTTAGGTTCCCTCAGACCAAAAAAGTAGTTAATAATGGTGTTGGTAGCCTAAACGAGTAAACCAATTTTAATCAAATTATTTTTGTGGACATTTTCTGGTCATGTCTAGGGACTTTTTATCACTCAAAATATTCACGTAACTGTCATTAGATAGAAAGAATACGATTTTCCGCAGTGCATTCTCTAAGTGTTATAATGTTGCTTTTACGTATCCAAACAAATCGTATGGGTTCCATTTTTTGTTTGAATACCAGTTATTCAGATATCGGTTAAAAAAAATCTGTCATGATGATGGAAAGAACTTAATTTTTTTAATTAGCAGTATCCAATTTCAGTGGCCCCAATCTTGTTTTTAAAATACCAAGTTAAAAATATTACGATTCAGGAAAATTTGGGGGGGAAAATGTATTTTGAAACTCAATTTCGACTATCGCTGAGGACACTTTTATAGCACAAGCGAAGCAAGGCCATGTACTGCTGTTCTTTCTTTTTGTTTAGAGGAGAAATAATTTCCGATGAATATCACATTATTAAAAAAAATATTATAAATAAAGATATCTAGCCCTCGAATACTCTAACAGCTTCAGGGTCGGAAGAGAACAAGAGTTGGTCAAAAGATACATGAGATGAAAGAAGAAAGACAAGGATCCAACCCAACATTACAAGAAGAACGGATACTCCTAAACTTGTATCTTCAGGTGTGGATAATTCGAAGCCATGACAAGGATGGGCTTTATGTCATGTTGGCCTGTCCCTCGCAATGTAGGTCACTTAGGGAGGAGGAGAGCAAATGTTTTCCGAATCGTCACATCACTGAACTTTGTAGCTGGCAACGCTATTGGAGGGTATAACTTTTTGTAATCAAATTTCTCATCCGTTTGTTCTTCAATTCTGTTGATTTTAGTGTCATTGATTGTGAGGCTGTTGTGTAATTTTAGGCAATTAAATTACTGCTTATGTTAGCTCTTCTTGTGATAGCAGTTGAGGTGTTAGATCCTCCATGACTCGTCGGAGATTGAGACATAACTGAACTATTAGAATCTTCTGGCGTAACTGTTCTTCGACTGTCAGTCTTCGTTGGGCAAAGCTAGGTTGTATAGTTGAACTTGTGGTTCTAGAGCGACGAGAAGCTTCTTCAAATTTAGGGCCTGGTGTGCGTATAGTGGAACAGCCCTAAGAAGGCACTTGTGCCCGGTGCGGGGCGGTAGAGGTAGAGGTGGATTATGTCGGAAAATAACACCGTTCCACAAACATTGACTTTGCCTCCGAATAGCAAGCTACCTGAGACTTTCCCTCCTTGCACCCCTTAACGTTTACTTCGAGAACAGTACAGCGTTTTCACCCGATCTGCAAAGTGCCTTCTTAGGCCTGTTCCACTATACCGTTTATGGTCTATGTCTTGTAGTCACACTAGATTCAATCTTGTTATTTGTATCTTACTCTTGTTTGCTCTTAGTCTTCTAGGTGTCTTGGTCATTCTAATTTGGAGAAGGTAAGGTTACGGGTACGTTCTTGCGTTATTTAAATTAAAATGAGACTTTACAGTCACTTCAAGTTGACACTCTTCGTTACACATAGGTTGTTGAGGTGTCTCTTCTGCCCCAAAACCCTTGTTTAAACATATTTTTCAATGTCGACGCCCATCGTCAATTTAAATTTGTTTATTGACCACTACCGAAATTAAATTTTCAGTTAAGAATAGTTTTGATGATTTGTGTTCAGTTTTTGAGTTGAGTTAGTGGGAGATTTTGTGCAATACTTGCAAAATATTAGTCAATAGTTGAATTCCTCAATTAAATTAAATCTATTTTTTGGTGAGGCTGATTTCAAAAAAGACGTACAATAAAGTAATAGCAGAACATACCATTACATGTATAAATAGAAATTCAATAAATTTACAAATTATATTTGGAAAACTTTAGCCACTAATCGTTGCTGAGTTCAGAATAACTTTAGAAATTTTTAAAACAAGTTGACGGAAGCAATCTTGGTATTTACCTAGCCTAATCATACGATACAACCAGATTAAATGTACAGTATAACAAACACACAGAACACAATTCTCATAAAAAATACGCCTAAGTATCAGACGCGTTTCAACGACAAGGTCATCTTCTTCAGTGATACAACACTTGTTCTGGTTTGGTTGGTGTAGCTGGTGTATCACTGAAGAGGACGACCTTGTCGTTAAAACGCGTCTGATACTTAGACGTATTTTTTATGAGAATTGTGTTCTGTGTGTTTGTTATACTGTATAGTTTTTCTCATAAGTCAGGCTCAACATTTAATACAGATTAAATGTGTTGCTCAAATGTTGGTTTCTTGAGCCTTGCAGATATTTAATCGTTAGATCAAGGTGTCTTCTCCAGTAAGGTAAGTTTGATTAAAACAGTTGTTTACACAGGTTTCTGAACCCCGTAATTATCTATTTCACTATTTTCTTTACGTCCACTAGGTTATAGCTCACTTCGTAGATCTGCTTATATTAAACACTCATATCAGTTCTCTTGTGTCATTGCTTCTGTTCTAGCGTGCCTCAAAACTTTATTTCTGTAACCTCCACTCGTGTAGATAACTCGACCCTCCCGGAACTCTTAACTATACAAATATCACATTTGTTGGGGGTTAAGGTTCAAAATTAAATTTTTAACAATAATTTCGCAAATTGTCATGGTAGAGAAGTGGGGTAGGTAACATTACATGCAGAATTTTATTGAAATCTGAAAGTTTGTATCTAATTTAGTCTCTTACACCACGATATATAAAAAAAGCTGTTTCAAATTGCCGCTATTTTGACATTATTAGTTAGATTGTTCTGCATGTCAATTGATTTCTATGACATTATAGTCACGTATCCCAAATTCATGTTCTTGTTTTAAATTTTGTAGCCCTATCGTACTCATGTACGAAAAAGCGACAAATTGACTGAACTTCGTAAATCAATTTTTCGATTGGTGAAATGTACAACAATATTTGATAATTCCACTAACCATAATTACAAGAACTATAACCAAAATAAACATTCCCAGCAATAACAAAAATCAATTTTATTAAGCTCTTAGTCATTTAAGATAAAGGAAGCAACAATCGATGGATTGGTCTCGTTACTTCTAAATCCTTGATGTGTCCACCTACCCTTCCGGAAGTCCGCTTCTTTTGTGTGATATTTATGTGAAGATGGTAATGTATGTATTTTTGTTTTAATTTGCGACGTTCTCTTCGTAGTGGCATAATATTAAGGATCTGACGATGTAGTTACAGCTCCGAAACATGTTGTCCTTTTAATACAACTAAGAAGTCAAGTGACGGATATATAAGGAGATAATAATCAATTATTTATTAATTATATGTACAGCAAACATCCATATCAAAATAATAAATGTTATTTCATTTCATACACTGATGCAAATTTCGATATCATAATTAATTATCTCTTCACAGATTTCTCAAATTAAAACTAAGATCAAAGTGAATTACTTCAGTATTCTTGTTAGTTTTAGTTCTGAAGATGGTACCTATGATATAGAAAAGCAATAATAGTTCGTATATTACTTGTATATTGGGGAAATATTAACAACTCAAGTTACTCAAGAATTCAAGTGATCAAGAGATATCAGTTGTTGTTACGAAGGGGTAATTCGTGTGGAAATACAGGAGGGGAGAAAGGGACAATTTTTGTGTGAATGTTTCTTATTATTTGAAATATTAGTTACTTATGAATCGGATTTAATTTAAAACAATAAATACAATTATACCTTCCCTCCTATACTGGTTAGATTTGACTTCAATATGTAGATCTGAAAATATGGTTAACAATTTTTAATATATAAAAAGAACTTAAATGAAATTTTGCAAACTGAGACATTTATCTTTACCCCTCATAAATGTTTTGAAAAATGCGGTTAAAAATTATTGTGTTAAAAAAACTTAAGCGCATTTTTGCAAATTGGGACATGAATCTTTACCCCTTATCAACTTTTTGAAATTTGTAGTTAATAATTATTTATATTTAAAAAGAACTTAAATGAAATTTTGCAAATTAGGACATTAATCTTTACATCTTTTATCAGCTTTTTGAATAATGTGGTTCAGAATTATTTATATTTAAAAGAACCTAATTACAGTTTTGCAAACTGGGACATTAATCTTCATCCCTTATACCAGAACTTAAGTGTAAACTGGTACATTAATCTTTATCCCTAATCAACTTGTTGAAAAATGTAGTTAACAATTTATTAACATTTAAAAACAACTTAAGTGCAATTTTACTAATTGTATCTTTAACCTTTACCGTATCACATTTTTTGATAAATTGTGTTATAAATTATTGATATTTAAAAAGAACCTAAGTGCAATTTTTAAAATTGGGACATTACACTTTACTCTTCATCACGTTTTTTTGAAAAATGTGGTTACAATTTATTTATATTTAAAAAATAACTTAAGCGCAATTTCTCAAACTGGGGTATTAATATTTATAACTTATAAAAATTAGTATAGCCGAAAAATAAGTTCTTTATTTTCTCTGAACGGTTAGTTTTTAACAATTTCCGAAAAAAAAAATTGGAAACATCAACAAATATATTTTTTATTTGGATTCTTAGAGGTTCATTTAAAGAAAACTGTATCAAAATCGTTCAAGCGAATTTTAAGAAAATGAAAGTTTTTGTTTTAGTCTCATCAATATTGGTCAACATAGATTTTATGTGTAAAATAATTAACTGTATCTCTTTTTCAGTGTTTATATTTCAAAATAAACTAATAATACAATTTAAAACACAATTTGGTGTCTTACACACTATACCCTGTCCAAACAAAGAAGTACACATAAACTACATTTACAAAGTTAAAACTTAGTCAAAACACAGCATTAAATGTAAATGCTATAATTCAAGGAGTATACAATATCACGGGTCTTATGACAAAGAGTCCCCCTACTCCCTAGGGATCTTTACATCACACTACCTACTGGACACAGACTCTAAGCTATGGCTTCTATTATTTCCTTGGGACTGGGAGAAACACAGGAATTCCCAGTTGGTATCGTCCAAACGACAACACATCCCTTACAATATGGGTATTTCTACCGCCTCGTCATTAACCCTTGTTTAGACATATTGATGGTACATTTTATGGTAAGTTACGAGTCTACTTTAGCTCGTAGGTCCTTCTTTCCTTCTTTATCGATATTGAAAATAATGTGCCCCAATTCCTCAGTACTAAATGTATTGTTTATATCGTCAGTTGAATTTAAAGCTGTCCTTAAATTTACCAACTGGATATTTTGTTTTAAATTAAAACAAATTTGGTTGAAATTAATTTCTTATTTTATTTTTATATTTGTAAATTAATTTTGTACAAAGTGTTTTACACATTGCGTTGTACTATTAATACAATTAAATCAAATTCGAACTCAGCGTCTAAAAAATTAAAATGAGTGACATCCAAGTAGAATAATTTACTTTTAATATCAATTCTAGCTCTATTTTGTATTTATTGGGGCCAAGTTTTAAAAAAGTCTAAAAAATTAAAATGAGTGACATCCAAGTAGAATAATTTACTTTTAATATCAATTCTAGCTCTATTTTGTATTTATTGGGGCCAAGTTTTAGATGTGTACAAAATGACATCAGATTTAAAGTTTTCTATCTCTAAAAAAATTAACGATACATAAACGTTACATCTCAATCAAAATTCAAACCAAAAATTTTCAGTTTGGTAGTTGTCATAAAAAAATCAACAATGGAAACCGTCTTAGATTTTGTACATTATTTTAAACAATATTTATATACCCACGAAAGTTATCAGCGAGCGTAATAAACTCGTTTTAATAATAAATATTATAAAGTGAAATCAAGTTTAATAAACGGCGGTCCATTTTACTTTTAGTTTTTAGAGAAATTGTTCCTTAACTATTCCACACTGGCTTCGGTCATTAATCATCACATTTCGTTAAAATTTGTAGAAAATTGGTGAAGCTGATTTTGAGAAATGACGTCATTCATAAAGATGATTTTTGGTTTTTTTTTTAACGATAATTCAGCATTTCATGAGACATGGCAATCATTAGGTTTTGATTGCTCCTTAGAGACTACATTTGAGCAAAATTTGATTAAAATCATAATAGCCGACATTTAGAAAAAGTCTTTATACACATGTGTACACGTATACAGAGTGTCCCACGAAGAGGTTTCTATTTTTGAATTAATATACCGTATATATGGAACACTCTTCAAACTGGAAAATTTACAGTTAAGTTATGTAGATATGTAAAAAAAAAGTATTCATGAGTTATTTTATTATATTTTTTTTGTCAATCAAAACAAATTGATGGAATAACAAAAACAATATAAATCTTCTGGATAGAAACACTTAATCCCACAATGCAATACAAAAAACATACATTGTCATCTGTTGATTCTCGATCAGGTGTTATTTTTATAACACACAATAATGAAACAATTTATTAGATGTGTTCAATCAGTTTATGTGATAACTAACCTTGAAATGATGAATTTTTCAAAATAAAAATTTAAATTTTGTTCTTATCGTGTTGAAATTGAATTTGAAGCGAAAAGTTGTTTTCAAAAACCTACCAATTTTCAGAAGTGTTTATGACTCTTTTTTGTTTCGTTGCTATCAATGTATAGCTATTGTTGGACATCAATTCGAATAAAGGTAAAATTTTGATCAATAATAATTTATTACTAATATTTTTCTTTATTAAGTTTTACATATTTGCATATTATCTGCAAATCAGCTGTTAGTAATAGTTATTTAACTAAAATAATTTTGTTGAAAACGTTCCAACATTTTGTTAATCCTTCATTTTGTTTTGATTGACCATAAAAATTAAAACTCTAGAGTAGTTTTATATCTATGTAACATAACCGTAAAGTGTCAAATTTGTAGAATGTTTCATATGTCCGCCATATTAATTCAAAAGTTGCAACCTCTTCGTGGGACACCCTGTATATTAAATATGAAAAATCCTAGCATGAAATAAGGAGGAATTTTTGTCAAATTAAGAAAATATGATTAACTTAATTTCTTATACATTTTTCATTTACTTTTATTTTTAAGTATACCCAACCATTCCCAAAGCTACTTTTACGAAAATATGACGATAAGTAACGTATAGTGAGTGCGGGCGTGCTTTCTTTTAACCAACTGTTGTTCTCTTCCCACCATGACGCTACTAGAGTATTTGCGAATTCTTTATTTCATTTTATTTTAAACATCATCAAATATATATACCGATATTACATGAACATGTCTTTATAACTTCAAGATTTTAAAGTATCAGATCACTTTCCCTTTTATTATTGCATTAAAATAACTTTTCACTCTCCCAATTTCCACGGCAAAACCTTATACAATTATCTTTAAAGTCTAATCAATATTCAGATCGACCACTACTTATTGAGTTGTGCAAACTTAACCAAAAAGAAAACACATACGATGACGTTTCAATGACTACGTCATCATTTTGAGATGTTGCATATAGATTAACCATCTTACAAGGAGTTGTTTGCAACAAATAACGATGATTACGTAATACTTCTGCCATTTTGCCAAAAATGTCAGACAGAATTTTTTTTTTTCCAAATGTGTAATAAATGTGGATTTCAAAACCATACAGGAATGTTGACGTTATAACAATTTCGTTACAACGTGATTAAAGTAAACCTTTTAGTACTTCTATTTTGTTACTGCTACACCGCAACAAGAGTAATCTTCCAGTACAGCACGGCAATACTTTATATACTGACACAACAAATTATACTGGTTTACAATTTTAAAATATTTAATTGTACTAAAATTATATATAGAACATGTCAAAGAAATTGAAATTTTTAATTCATTTCTATTGCTACGACAGTCTAATAGTAGCAATAGAACTGAAATATTTTGGAACCAACCCAAAAATTTCAAATTTGTTTTACGTGTACTATAATTTGAGTACAATTAAATATTTTAAAATTGTAAACTCGTGTAAAATGTAGAGTATGTGTATAAAGTATTCCTGTGTTATACCTGAAGGTGAAAATGCCTCATGTTTAGGTGAAACAGCTTTACCAGTTACAAAAAGGAACTACTTTTGACGAAGAGTATAAAAAGTTACGTTGATTAATTAACATTAGTTAAAAAAAACTACAAATTGTAGGAAGAAACTATTAATTAAACTGTTACATACAAAAACAAATTATAATAATAATCGATTCTTGTTAAACACAATACAAAGAGAATATAATTCGTTAAATCGTGATGGATAGACTAGTGAGGACGTGTCCAAGGGGTGACGGGTGGCCAGAGTCCCCCCTGGGGAATCCCGATGGATGGCACTCAAAATGCGAACTGCCAACTGTGGAATTAGATGGACAGACATGTCACCCTAGGTTATACACACAGGCAATCTGCTCGGCGCACGTATAAGACAAGTTGAAAGTATCCCATCAACTTTTATGTGATTTCTGTTGGGAGTCGTTAAGGTTGTACAGATATAATTCCAAAAAAAGAAAGTGTTTGGGTTTAAACTGGAGTCAAATGAGTTTAATTTTTATGGTTTATTATTGAACCGCAATAAATCTTTCTCACTCTCTCACAACCAAAACAAAATAAAAGCCATCCAAACTAAGAGTATTTGCTTTTCTATGGGCTTGTCAATTACGAGGGAGCCTAGCTGGATCTACACCTTTTTGCAAGTAGCTCTTTTTGGATTTGATAGCTCTCTTTCAGCTTTAAAGATCGCTCTATTGTTCACTTCCGATCTTAACGCTACTAGAGTATTTGAGAACTGGAGAGGGGGGGGGGTTTTTTTTTTTTTTTATATGACGATGAGGTCCGAGAAGTTTTGTGGTTTAAACAAAAGGAAAAAAAAATCTTTGAAAAAAATATTAGTCTTAGAGTCCACTGAATAAAATTTTTTTTTTTTAAAAAAAGGAGTTAGTTTCCTAATGATTTGTAGTCTTCTGTATCCCAAATGAGAACACCGAATGTAATCAAATTTGTTTTGTGAGCATGTTTTGATGTTACCGCTTATTACAGGTTTTAAATTACAAGCAATACAAGCTTAACCTTTATTTAAATTTTTTTTCAAATTATTATTTTCTTAAGTTTTCTGTCGAATAAGAAGTTCTATACCAAATTATATTCAATAAACCCTTTATGTCTATGGCTTACATGGGGGGGGGGGACAATCCCGAGGTGCAAAAGTTGGATCCACACCTTTATTTAATTAGACATGGATTGAATTCCTTTCAAGGTCTCTATTCAATAACTTTTATTCTATTTCGACCCCTATGCAATTAGAGTAAAACAGGGATTGGTGTCTATTTTTCCTATCTTCTCAATTTTTAGAATATTATTGTGAAACATAAAAGGATAGTAGTTTCTCTAAGGTATCACCTGTATTTGTATGTTTTTGTTTGTTTGTTTAATTATTTGTTTTAGATTAAAGAGCATTTTATGCTCTGTTTTTGGGCGAAGAGGTCCGCTATAGTTTTTCGCCCTCCTCCATAAAAAATAAAAAAAAATAAAAAAAAATCAATAAGAAAATTACGCTGTTATTCCTTAATTTTAAGTACCATAATATATTTCATTTATTTAAACAAAAAAGAAATAAAAGAAAATAGAAATGGAAAACACTTTATATTTAAGGAATTTCAACTTTAAAAAAATATAAATTAAATTTAAATATATATATATATATATACATGTATAAGACCTTTTGAGTGCCTGGCGATTCCTGACCTTGGAGCGGTTATACAATCAGACATAAAGGCCACCTTTTGGGTGCCTGAGTATAAATGTTATACCGTGTATACAATTACCACCTTTCCAGAGCCTGGCTTATATTTTAAATGCATTTGCGTCATTTTGGGGGCTTGGTATAAAGATACCACTATTGCGACCTTTCCAGTGCCTGGCTTATACTTTAAACGCATTCGCGGCATTTTGGGTGCTTGATATAAAGATACCACTATTGCGACCTTACAAATGCCTGGTTTATACCTTAGACATATTCACGACTTTTTGAGAGATCGATGTTCGCGCGTTTTTTTTTGGAGGTGTTTGTTATTTTGACTGACCTCCCCCCCCCCCCCGTCACTTCCGCTCCAACCATATCTGTCTTTCGCGTGTAAACTCCGGGCTGCACTATACATTTTTCATGTATTTCAAACTAACAATTAACAATACCGCATCATATTGAACAGAATGACTATAAAACCACCAACCCTTATATACATTGAATTTTACGCGAGTTTTCTAGTTTATTACTGTTTTTAAATTCAAAAAGCCCCTTGAACTTATAAGATGTAAGAAAAACGTTTAAGTTTATCATTAAAAGAATAATATTTGGTAATTTTTAAGTTATATTAGGTTAAAGTTCTGATTTGACGGTTTACCGACAAAACTTTTTTTTCCTCAGCCAAAAAATTCAGGCGAGGCTTCCCGTATTAACGCTGGATGCGAGTATGTGTGCGCACGCATCTTCGATTCTCAACATATGGCTAACATATATATAACAATACATAATATTGTCTTCAATTTTGGGATTTCAGTCTTGGGACTGTGAGTCCCGAGGTTCCCCTAATTTCCCGTTACATATTAAGGGTGGGCCCTCCGGGATAGGTCTCCCACCGTAAATTGACATGCTGGTCAAATCAAAATGAAAGAAGGAAATCATAATCTGACCTCGAGCGACGCAGTCTAGGTCAGTAATTAAGTGGGATACTCTGGGAAGAAATAAAAGAGATGCGTAACGGTATAATTTGATTTGGAATTACTATTATAATTTTTGGGGGAAAACAAATTAATTTTGTTCAATATTTAGTAAACGTATTTTGGATTCAGCGTTAATTCGGGTAAGTCGCCGAAGAAAGAAGGTATGCTAATAAAAAAAGTGTCGGTTGTAATTAGTCTCGGTATAATTTCTAAATAATGAAAAATAAAATTAATTTCATCAAAATAGTAAGCTCGGTTTCCTGGCCACTCAGGTATTGATGGTAATGAGAGAGCAGATGAATTAGCCAGGTCAGGTTCAGAATCCACTTTCGTGGGCCCGGAACCGGTGTTCGGGATCTCCTCTGGACATGCCTGAGCAGCGGTTGATACGTGGACGAATTCAACCACTAGTAGACTTGCAAAAAGGTTATTTAGACCAAGCAAGAAACATGCTGAACAACTCATCTCTCTCAGAAGGGATAAAATGAGGTGGGTGGTTGGGCTCTTAACGAGCCACTGTCACCTCAGAAAACATCTACACAGGATAGGGATTGCTGCAGACAATACTTGCAGAAAATGTGGTTTGGCTGAAGAGTCCGCAGAACACATTCTTTTAGAGTGTGAGGCGTTAGGACGAGCCAGGCTATATACTCTCTAGGCCTGCCGGGGAAAGAGATGGAAACCATCCTAGATAACCCTATTGGTAGTACCTGTTCCTTCATAAGGATGACGGGTATCAATAGTTGGGTGTAGGAAGAAATTTGGGGCGGCAAAAGATCTCTAGATCGACGCCGGTGAGGCCTCTGAAGGTGGCTTTCACAGCCCAGAACGGAAAAAAAAAGCTCGGTTTGGTTAAAAAGTCATTTGGTTAAATATTACAAGTTTTTGTCGTAAGGTTATGCCGAAATACCTGTGAATACATATATAGACATACATAATTCAAATATTATACATACATGGCTATAAATATAAAAAATAAATGCAAGTGATTTTAGTTGAATAATCAGAACGTAATCATTACTTTAAATTAGGCAGAAGAAAGATTAGAATTAGTTGATCGTATTTTCTTTGGCTTAGAGCCAAGAGATATTTATGTCTGTTAGCATCCTACCATACATATTATCTGCTGATAAGCGATTGATTGACAATCTAAAACACCATTCTTATCGAAGGTCAAATCTTTACAAAAATATATTGAAATACTAAACTGACTTTAAATAACTTTACTTTTATACAACTTCCGAAATAATAAATAGTTATTAAATAAATAATAGTCCATCCGTTTCGTCGGGGCTATCTGCGCGCGCATCACCCATTGTCGGTGTAATCACCACACAATGGACCCCCACAATTCTACAAATTACTTTTTCTAGCATGTATATACTTCTACAAGAAAACCAGTAGTTTACCTTACTTATCCCCACCCGAGAATTTACGTATTTTATCGACAATTTTTATTTTTTCTTCACAGGTACCTTTTTATAAGGGCGACAGGAAGAAATAATTAACATCGTGGTAGTTTTTGAAATTTTCGGTATTCTATTTAGACTTAACGTAAGTATCAAATTGTATAAAAGTATAAAATTATGAAATTTTATATAAGTATCATTAAATAGAAAAAATATATATTGCACAAAAAGAAATAAGAATTTATTCGACATTTACTTATTATACTATACTTACGAAAAGAAATATTATTTTTGTGAAAGAAAAAAAAAAAAGTAAACAAGACTACAGAAATTTTTAGCATGGCTTTTGATTTTGGTGACGAAGATTTTGAACGTAATTATTAACAAAGAAGCATATTTAGGTGTAGAACATATACAGCGCTTCAGCGATTTAATAAAAGAATGTTTTAATATTGATTTCTTAGGAATGGAAGAATAACAAATTTATGATATGATTACTCCCGCTTCTCCTGATAGATCTAGAATTCAAATTTTATTTCGGCCTTTAACAGATGATGACATGCTCAGAGGTCACTTTGTGTGCAGTTTTTTTGACACTGAAACTATTTATATTTATGACTCATTAAATGAAAAGAAAGATCATAGTCACTTATAGATTAGTTTTGCCTAAATTATACCCATTTTATTTTCAATCTGGAAAGACTATAAAGTGGCCTGAAGTTCAACTTCAGAGTGAGTGTGATAGTGGTATATTCGCAATTGCTTTTGCGACATCTCTTGTACATGGTATTAGACCAGATTATGTGCGATATAACTGTGATAATAATTATATGCGACAATATAATTATTAAGGTCAAGGTCTTAATTATAATTTCAAGGTCAAGGTTAAGGTCTTATAATTATTAAGGTCAAGGTCAAGGTCTAAACTTAGAAAATGCAGTGGTTGAAACTGGAAAAAACTTTAACTTGTAAATAAAATATAAAATAATAATGCTCATGTTATCTTCTTTAGAAATATTTTAAGTTTTAAATTGAATTTTCGATTTTTAACTGCTCACTTACGTTTTAAAAAAATCTAAATACTATTTTATGGTTGTTGAAGGTATTATGCAAGTTATATTCAAGTCTTTGTATAATACAACTTCGAAATGATTATTAATATAATATATGCTCAATAAATTTTATATTATTGGTTTATTAATAAAAATTGCTTTTCCAAGATGGTAGTATTTAGGAATTTATTAATAAATCAAATGTGGGGTGATATGTCGCCCACTGGAATAGTGTTCAGAGACAACCCCCACCCCAGTATGATTTCTCATGCTTTCACTGCATTATTTATTAAATTACTTCAGATACAAGGAAAAGGAAAATGTAACAATGTGTTGAGTAAGTTAAAGGGAATAAAACGCAAGGTCATACTTACGAAAGTTTTACCTTTTTGAAAGGTTTTTTTTGTTGAGTACTATCTAAATTTATTCTAAATTCTGGACAAGCAGGGTGATTATCACCAGATCAATTATCATGGTTGATGAAATGAATGTTAAGCTTACATATGTCTTGCACGGTGAAGTGCAATTTTCTCTCCATGTAATACTTAGGAAACAACAGTTTATATAAAACAATACAATTTATCCAGGGTGTTCTTCCCGACCGATTTGTTGAATTAATTTCGTTAAGAAAGGTAAATTAAATGGATAACACTTGTTTTTTTTTTCTTGGGGGATCCTCGGCATCTAAGGGTTCTTGTCTCTGAAAAACAACATATCTTATCAAAGGCGTACTTACACCTCAATTCATTTCTAGAAATACAAATGTCTGACTTTTACGTGGCATAGTATGACTTTATAATTTGAGTGACCCTCAAAAATAAGGTAAACAATAAATAAACGTTTGTCCTTCATATTCCAGACCTAATAATAGTATTTTTTTAATCAACTAAAAACATGATTAAATATTTAAAATATAGTTGTACAGTTCCTGAATACAAATGTAGTCAAATTTTCGACCAGGCAAATATTAATATTGTGTCCAACTGTAAAATAAACAGTGTATTGGCGCAGGTAGAAAAAACACACCATGTGGCAACGTTGCATTACTCCCTCCTTACTGAGCGTAAGTGGGTCATAACTAGATATCCACAACCTATTTCTACTATTTTTTTTTAAAATTTGCTACTACTCAATATTGTTTGTTCGAATTTCTATAACTAACTATAAATGTTTATCTAGACAATCTCAAAACCAACCCCTCACTTCTCCAACCATCAAATGTCAACCGATTCTTACTTCATAGAGCACAAGTTTATTTGTTGTTAAAATTATATAATATTTGTGATGCAATTTTCCCTTTTCTGTTCAAATATATATTCTTTTACTGCTACAGTAAAAATATAAATACCATGTTGTTCGTCATTAACAAATAAAAGTTTCACTCTCTTGTAATTGTTTTATAAGGTTAACAAGTTTTTAATATATACGACTTTAACATTTTAAAATGGAAATCATTTTCAAATCTCGTGTAAAACGTTACATGAAAAATGCGTTTATCAAATCTGAACTCAATATCATATATATTTCTAAAGTTATAATGTTATTTTATTTTAAAAAAATGGCGGATATTCGAAAACTAAGCACGATAGGATTATCCTACATGTTATATAGCATTTAATGTATATATTGTCGTACTTAATCTGTTCTATTGAACTGTACTATTGAAGTTTTGATTGTTCTGAAGTTTGATTGAGTAATTTCAACTTATTTGTCACAAACATTTCTTTTGGATGAGTTCGATACAGTTGTCAAAGAATTCTGATGATATTTAACCGTTTTTTAAATTCAATGTTTAATATAAATTACTAAATCCATAATAACTCGAGAAATCGGAAAAGATTTGAACCGATTTTTGGGGTTTCAAAACTCTGGCGAATTGAGTAGCTCGCGTAATTTTTGTTCAGTTTTCTTCAAATTGTTAAACATATCTTAAAACGAAGTTAGATAAAATATATTTCGTTTTTGACTGTTGGTCTCTTTAACTTCGATAAATAAAGAAATTTGTCAAAAAAAATCAACTATTTTAAGGCAAAATGTTTTTACGTGTTTCACAAATTGCTGAACAGTATTTTTTGTAAAGATAAATGTGTAAATATTTGATTAAACAATTCCTTGTAGACATCTTAGTTTAGTTCAGTTGAAGCTCGATGTGTTTTTTTCAGTAACACTCCTAACAAGCTCAGTGTGTTCCAATGAAGGAAGAACTACTTCCTGACACAATTCTTAAAATGTTGATGAGTAACCTATAGGCTTACATGCGAACAAACCAACTGTGGGAACGGAAATATAGTTTATTCTCTGATGAGATGATAATTGTGAATAACATGCGTCCGTGATTCTGTTTTGGATGTGGGCTGGGGGGGATGTTTTTCTGTTCTTGTAAAACTGCAACCTCTATTATTTTCACGGTGTCTCATTATTGTATTTTCAACATTGTTCTATTTAACACGAATTTTAAAAACAACAAACGTACTTTCTTTGTAGAATCTTAATTAATTTAGTATTATAAATAGCCTTTCCTAAATAAATTGAAATCTTTAGGCTTATTAAAAAAAATAACGAGATTTAGATTCGAACCAACTACCTAAGATTTAGAAAAACAAAGATTAATATAGTTCCTCTATATAATAAAAATAAAGTCCTCTTTAGACTTCACTCTGGCTGTCTATCTTTCCGTTTTCAGGATAATATTGTGAACTAGGGAAATTACCAAATTTGTGCTTTAACTAATAACTACAGTACTGTAATTCATTTATTGCTAAAATTAAATATAAATATAAGACACCACAATTAAAGATCCTTTACGAAAGTGCTATCCTTCTGCGCCTAAGAAGCCTATAACTTTGACCATACATAGGTTATTGAAATAAGTTAGGAAATTTTGAGTTCTCCAATATTCTGCTCGAGTTGTTGAATAGCTATAGTACGATTTATTGTTTAAAAACTTTGAAATATTTTCCAGGACTTCTTCAACTTTAACGTCAGGTAATTTGTTATGCCTCCCACCTCTGACTCGTCCATTTTAAATTTAGTACTTTAAAAAAAAATCCTTACCTATATAACACTCTTAAAGTGTGTTTCAATATATACATACACACAAACTTTCTTATTTAACAAGAAACAGTTCTTAGACAAAGTTCGTTATTGTTTTGATCCATTCACTTGTTTACAATTAATATGTAACAGTAGTAATAATAATTATCTTAATTAAAAAATGGCATCGTTATAACTAAGAAAATCAAGATTCCTAAAATTTAAAAGGCATACGCTATTTATAATTGTTGGCAATATGAATTGTTATAGTGTTCGCTTTCTGTAAGTCTAAAGGAATTTTAAAAACAATGATTTTCCCGAAAAGATAAAACGTCAGGCTCATTTAAAATATATTTAAAAATGTCTCTTAGTGTCATAAAACTAAGAGAGGCTAGTTAGTCTTAACGCCCTGGCTACCTGAGCCTCAACATAGCAGTTAAGACAAAATAATTCCTGATAATGAGAGAGCTGCAATGGTCAGTCACAATATTTTTAGAAAACATAATTTACAGACTATCGTAGAAACCTTTCTATCAAACTATCCTAAAATAAATTTTAGTTTTATTTATGTTACAAAATCACACACATATAAAAGAAAACAAATATATACATTTTCGGTTTAAAAGACAAATTTTTACGTCAGTCGTGAATTCTTTCCTAGCTATTTATAATTTTTAACAGTTTAAGAAGTCAGTTTCTTTCGATTGAGTACATCAATAACAGTTATCCACCTCAATGTAAAAACGGTAAACGGTAATTTTTTGGAAAATTTTTGGCAATCTATAATCACGAATCCTTAATATTTTTAGTAAAAGGATATAGGTTTTAAATTCGATCCTGACCATTCTGTTCCTATTAAACCAAAGTTCTGTGGAAAGAAGTATTTATTCCATAACAATAATAATTATAATTTTAAACGGTCCTAATGTGCGATAACTTTTAGTTGAAACTTAAGCGTTTTAAATAATGTGCTGAAATTAGATACTGTCTCAATAATATGTGTTTAAAATAATAATGAAATATAAATGTCCAAAATTTAAAAGATTAGGATTAAAATTGGATTTAATTTTTATTATTGAAATATTTTCATACTGATTGTATTGAATTTTTGTATAAATGTAATTGCACTGCATTAAAGACAACAGATACTAGGCATTGGAGACATTAGTCTAAAACTGTTAACAAAACTTTTAGTTTCTTTTATAGATCAACACACTGTAGCCCCTTTGTTTTATTAGGGGCAGAGGCTACCTGAACGACTACTAGACTGCTAATTTTGCAGCTTGTTCAATTTTTATGTCTACAATCAATGAAACATGATGTAATACAACAAAATATAATGTTAGGTAAACTCTAAACATAAACATAAACTCTTGATGTTAGATCAATTTGGACGATGATCATAGATCATATCTGATTGACGTTTATGCAACCGGTAACTACATACCGGCCGCCAAGTCAATGCTAAATATTACAAGGAAAGAAGATTTGTAGCATTATTTCGTAAAAATTTGGTATCTAGCCCTCATAATTAGTTATAGATTTGGTTGTTAATACATTTTCCTAAGTAGGCCTTTGTCGTTTAAAATAGCAATTTCAATATATTTATTAATTAATTTTATATTATATAAATGTTATACTAATCAATGTTATTTAATATATTTTTAATATCTCCAAAAAGTTTACATTTCTACTGTGTTTTTAGAATATACACATCTTGTCTGAATAGAGATAAATTTATACGAAGAAAAACTACAATCTCAATCTCTCTTTTTTTAAAAGTAGAAATGTCTTTCAAATTTTTATTAATAGATTACCATAGGGCAAAAAAAGGATGTGATGTAATATTTATAGAGATGGTTGGTTTTTATTTATTTATATTTTTAACTTAAATGAAGTCAATGAATACGTATTCAAAGGTGACGATAGTCTTGCTTCCTTTTCACTAGATGCAAGGGATAAATCAGAAATAAAGTAAGTACTATACAGTATATAGAGTTAAACCGTTAACTTTTTGCGAGATGACAACTTTTTCAGACTCAATTGTCACACATTAACAATAAGCCAGATAAACCATTAAGTTTTACTAGATGTAAGGGATAAATCAAAAATAAAGTAAACACTATACAGTATGTACAGTTAAACCGTTAACTTTTGTAAGATTATAAAGTCAGACCCAATTGTCACACATTAACAATAAGCCTGATAAACCATTAAGTTTTACTAGATGTAGTGGATAAATAAGAAATAAAGTAAACACTATAGAGTATGTAAAGTTACGCCGATAACTTTTGTAAGATTAAAAAGTCAGACCCATAGGTTACACATTAACAATAAGCCAGATAAACCATAGGGACAAACTTTAAAGTATTGCGGCATAAGTCTCAAAGATTCCTGTTTTTCTCACGGTCAATTATACGTAGCTTGATCTCGAGTAGGAAATCCGAAAAATTTGTATAACAAAAGGAAAAATGTTGTTTATAAACAAGAATTTTAAATAGTTAGAATGTTTTCAATAAAAAGCTTTTACTTCTTACATTTTGAGGTTTATCTCTTTATATTCCAACTACCACACAATCGTATAGCACCGGATCATCTGAAAAAAGTTACTGTTACTGAGTAAATTTCTACTTTGTAAAAATAATTCTTAACTCATTACTATCATTTTTAGGGTCTTGCGCATGATTCTTAAATTAGGTGCTAGCAGACGGGTTTGCGAATACTTTGAAATCAAGATCATATTCAACATTTATTAGTGAATATCATATGATAGAAGTCCCGGGCGAAGCCGGGTTAAACCTGGAAAACGAAGCTTTTCTGGCCCTAGGTACATATGAACAATTTTGATTTTTTTTAGGTGGACCCCTATCATCTTCTGAAGTTGTGCCAAACTCTCGCAAAACACCCTGTATGCTAAACAATTAAAGCGTTTAATACAACCTAATCTACTGTATTTGAATAAGTAAGCAAATTCATATATTATGTAACTGAAAACGAGTAAAACTGAATGGTATTAACCTAATATGAACATAATATAGGGTTACTGTAACTCGACTTATTTCCGGCGGGATGTGATAGGGGGCTAATGAACAGCAAATGTAACGGCTTTGTAGCTTAAACTACAACTCCAGCGACAGAGTTAACGAGTGGTTGTGAACAAGTGCGCAAAATAAGCCTTAAGCGCACTAGAATGGTTAATTTATAGTATAGATTAATATTGTTGGACACAAGTTTAGGACTCCAACTTCTCTACAAAGTGTGCACTTTTTTCGTAAAATTCATTGTTAAATTGATATTTTGGAAATTATCAATCTACAACTTTTGAGCTGCTCGTCTCTTAGTATTTGAACAAAAATGTGTTTGTATATTGTTCAATTGTACATATGTCAAATTACATTGGTGGATTACTAGGAAAGTTGTAGGGTAGTTTTTATTTCTTCCCCTCTGTATGTTTTTGGGGTGCTGAATCCGAATCGTTTGCTTACAAAATTTTGTGACGCAACATTGACAAAAATGCAAAAAAGTTAAAAAAATCTCATTCTTGCGGGTTTTCTCTATTCTTTAATAACCTCTCTAGCATACTCAAAATGAAAGAACATAAAATTTCCTACATATTTTACTATTTAGGTTATTTCTCCGACGAACCTTTCGGGCTCAAAAAACCCACTTTTCCACACCAACACTCAATTTTACTATTAAAACTTTCATTTAGTGAATTCCTCCTACTTTTAAGGTGAACACATACATATAGGCTGGGTTCAACTGTTATGCCATCTCCTATAAAAAAAAGAAAAAAAGTTATCTAAGTATCCTAGTAGCCTACATTGGTACAAGCCTTGACCGAGTTTAGGCATAGCTTAATCAATCTTTCCATAAATTATGTTTTTATAAAGAATTAATTTGTTCTTCAGTACAGAATAATGGGTTCTAGTAAAAAAAGTTGTAATTCCAACGAAAAATCTGGAAACATTATATACCTACATGGGACTATTGTTATATTGTATTTTGTTACATATGATTATATACAGGATGCCGCCGAACTCTCTGGTCCCCTTTTGTGGATTTGTTACTGGGATCGAGACAAACAAATTTCGCAATATAATAATGGGTCTACGGTGCTTACTTTATCGTCTATCTGTATGTAGGTTCTATGTGTTTTTAACAAAATAATAATTGATATCTATCTAGAGAATGGTTTGACCGATTCGGTTCAAACGTGACATGAAGTTATACCTAAATAAACGGTACCAGAAACTGGCACATACTTTCTCACATTAAAATTACTAAACAGATTCACTGTGACTTCACAATTGTATTAAAGTAGGAGAAGGAACACAGTAAAGTAGGAGAGTTTTTAATAATAAAATTATTATTTTTATTATTACCTAAACAAGAATTTTTAGAATGATGCCGATTTTCGCATATGGTATGGTTCGTTAAGGGCTAAAAATAAGCAAAATTTTATCAAAATCGTTAGAGCCGTTTTTTTATAAAAAAAATAATAACTGATTTTTTTGGCCATAAAGGGGGTTATTTTTCAAAATTTGTCAAAACCCTTTTTCGTGAATCTGAACAGGTCTAATTGACATGTTTGGTGTAATTTTTTTGAAATCGATCGAATAGTTTTCTCTCTAGCTTTGTCTACATACAGACATACAGACATACAGACAGACATACAGACAGACATACAGACAGACAGACATACATACAGACAGACATTTTGTAAAAAACACTTTTTTTGACTCAGGGGGTCCCAAAACGGATATATCCACAAAAATCTCAACATCAATTTTTTTGCGATCACTATATTTATACTTTCTCTATAGGCTACTATAGTAGGATAGTGAGAAAGTAAAATGATCTACTTTAAGTAAAATAAAGGATTATATCCAATCTAGCGTTTCGTAATGGCGACCGTTTGGAAATTTCTAACCTAATATACCCAAAAACAGTACATTTAACAAAAAAATTCAAGACACCTTTTTATAGCACTTTTAATTCCCTATCGGATGTTGTAACTTGAAAAGAATCGGATGAAGGATAACAGTTAAGTTAAAGATAATAACAGCGTACGTAATCACAATATTGGGATGTTTTGCATAATTTTAATAAGATTTTTAAGTATATGCAGGATGTTTTGTAATTACTCTGCAATATTCTAGGATATGATTCAGCACATAAGAATGAGAAAAAAAACTCAATTAGACATGGGTCCGGACAAGCTTTGTTTCCCCATAGCCATCAATTTGTTTTTTCACTAAATAATTTTTATCTAGAGAATTATATGACTGATTGAGCTCAAACTTTGCACAAAGTTTAATCTAACAATGATCTATTTGAACAAGATAACCGATTATATACAATAAGGTGTTTGAAAATTTCAAACCTGAATTGCCCAAAAACCGAAGGCCTACATTTTAACAAAAAATTTCAAGAAATTATTTTTGTAGCCCTTTTCATTTCGTATCGGATGGTGTAACCGCCAAAACAATCGGATGAAGGATAATAGTTAAGTTATGTGTAATATTCGGTTTGTTCAACCCGGCATTTTATACCAACACAGTAAACACAACAATATATTGTGTGTACATATTATGCTGTTATAATCCTTAACTTAACAATTATCCTTCATCCAATTGTTTTGATAATTACACTTTCCGATAGGAAATTGAAAAGGGCAACAACAAAGATGTATTGAAATTTTTTGACAAAATAAAAGGTTTTTTAGTTTGTTAGGTATGACATTTTTAACAGTCGCCATTTTTAAACGCATCATTGGATATAATCGTTTATTTTATTTATAATAGATCATTATTAGGTATACCTTTAAGTCTAGTTTGAACTCAATTGGTGAAACCGTTCTATAGATATGAATTATTTTGTGAAAAAAACATACAGACAGACAGACGAAAAAGTAAGCACCGTTGACCTATGTTTATATTGAGAAATTTGTTTGTCTCGATTCCAGGAACAAATCCAAAAAAGGGGACCAGAGATTTCGAGGGCATCCTGTATATTTAAAATTTATAATATAGCAGTTGTATGTATTAATACTATTATCTAAAGCACAAATAACAAGATAGGTTAATAAGGTCGGTTCCACTAAAGGGCCTAGGGAAAATTTGTATTATCTGTTTCCCTAAACGTGACGATCCTAAGGTGGCCATTAGCAAACTTTTTTTTTACATGTAGTAAGGGCGTGTAATTTCGGGAGTGTTTGTGAAAAAAACATATTTACTTATATTTATAGGTATGTCATTAACGCATGCTTTTAACAGAACCAATTAGTGAAAACCCGGTGGTCCTTTATAGCCGTTCGGGTTCAAAACCTTTCTATAAGTTAGGTGGTTTATGATATTTGTTAAGTGTGAGGATTTCCCAGTGTATTTTGCCGAATATCTCAATATCTTGTCTTTCAATGCCCAGACAATAAATGCCCTAAGGCTGGGAAAAGTACTATGGCATGTGTTTTGTTGTTAAACACTACCAAAAGTAACTGTTTAGGCTGCTGAATTAATTTAAGACACTTTTCTGCTTAATCGCATAACTACTATTAGGACTGTACAGTATAACATACATTTTAGGGCTGGGAAAAGTACTATGACATGTGTTTTGTTGTTAAACACTACCAAAAGTAACTGTCTAGGCTGCTGAATTAATTTAAGACACTTTTCTGCTTAATCGCATAACTACAATTAGGACTGTACAGTATAACATACATTTTAGGGCTGGGAAAAGTACTATGAATAGAATATAGAATAGAATAGAATAGAAAAAGTACTTTATTTTGACATGTATTCAATACAAAATATAAAATAAATTCACAATTAATTAATTATAGAAGATAAAATAAAATGAAATAAACTTAATAATATTCTTCCTTTACAGAGTACTTTACAGCAATGGTCTTTTTGACCGTCAGCTGGGTTGGCATAAACAAAACAATATAGTTAAAAATTATACTATGAGTCACATATATTTACAAATATAGACCTGTGTGTATATAACCTTCCTTCCATCATTGCACCCATACATATATAATCATATAATCATACAAAATATTCAATATAAATTACTACAGAACTAATTAATTTGGCACCAGCTATACAATTAAAATTACTTACATATATAAATAGATTTACAGTAATCCTTCTAAGAACTTAGGTGTAACCTCCCTTCCCAACCAAAATTTTGTGTACTGTTACAGTTAAAAATTAAATTCATTTATTAATTCCCATCTAAATTTCCATGCAATCTTCATGAATTTACCCATTTAATACAAGTTCAAATTTCCCCCTATTTCAACTGCGTTTGAAAAAGCACAAATTTCTTATATCGGCTAGGATAGGGCAGCGAGCAATAAAATGGTAAACCGTCTCGTTTTCATTTATCTTGCATAAGGAGCATAACCATATTTTATCTTTACACCACGGTTTATAGTTTAAGTCAACAAGTTCCGCCCTTGCTTTGATGATCCAACTTATTGTTTGTATATCATATTTATCAAATAAAACACATCTACTGCAGAGTTGAAAGTCAAGGTCCCGGTACTGTTTGTGATATGTCGCATTTCTTGCCCTCTGTAAACATTCTCCCTCCCAAGTAACTCTGACCGCTTCAATAACACTAAGCATCTGTTCCCGTAGCCTATCAATATTGCTCATATCCACATCAATCCCGTATTTATATCCTAACACTTTCCACTCCTGGTACCAGTAAATGCCACTTTTTATTATTTGTTTAGCAAGAATGTTTGGCAATCTATTCTTTGGTAAAGCTACAACCCTTAAAAGAAAATTCAGGTGGATTCTCAATGTATACAAATAAACCTTTTCAAACCCTGTTTCTAAAAACAAGACATAATTTGGGGTGTTATTTGGCAACTTAAATATTCTTTAAATAAATAATTTAAATACCCCTTCCAATTTATCGCTTTCCTTGTAGCCCCAGACCTGGGAACTGTAGCATAAAATCGCCTTCACAATAGAATTAAAACATGTAAACTTGGCACTAAGTGGGACCCTCTCGTTACCTAAAAGGTTGTGCCATACCGCGTTTATAGCATATTTTGCAGCCGTAGATTTGTCCTTAAATTGAGTTTCCCATGACAATGATGGAGTAAGTATAACACCTAAGTATTTATATTTATTGACAACCTCTACCCGTTGCCTTTTGTACCACCACTTCTCATTTCTACACAACTGACCCCCTTTCCTAAAAACCATTATTTAAAATTTACTTAAATTAACCCGAAGATTCCACTTGTTACAATAATTTTCGAGTTTATTTATCATACTCTGCAAACTACCAGGAGTAGGGGACAGAATAACAATATCATCTCCATACAAAAAAACACTGACCTTAAACCCTTCAAAATAGCATCCTCCATCTAAAATATCAGCCAAATCGTTCACAAAAAAAGAGAATAGCAATGGACTTAAAATACAGACTTGTTTCAAACCCATATTAGTTTCAAAACATTTCGTTACGCCCGCATTACACCACACTCCCGATGTTGTACCTTTGTAAAGCTCTTTTATAATATTCAGCATATGAAAAGAAACACCCAAACACGATAACTTAAAATACAGAGCCTTTCTATCAATAGTATCAAAAGCAGAGGAAAAATCTACAAAAAAACAATACAGTTTCGCCCCCTTCTTTGACAGTTGCAACTGAATCATACTAGTTAAGTTGAATATGTTATCTATGGTGGAATAACCCTTTCTAAATCCGACTTGAAATTCACTAATTATTTGATGACTGTGTACCCAATTGTTTAATCGATTGTGCAATAAACTAGCAAACACTTTCGCTATACAATCTATAAATGGCAGACCTCTGTAATTTTGCACACAATTGACATCCCCTTTTTTATGCAAGGGAAAAATTATAGATTTTTTAAAACGTTCTAGAACGCGTTCTTCCATATATATTTTATTGAAAATAGCCAATAGCTTTGAACTTAAAACCCGTGGGCCGTTTTTTAAAAAATCATACGGTACTCCGTCAAAACCTGGAGCCTTCCCATCTTTCAATTTTGCCAAAATCGTTTGCAGTTCTTGCTGGTTGAATTGCTTGTCGAGATCATTGTCGAAAATATACTGTTCCGTATAAGAAATATCCCTTGGTACAATAAGAGGATTCAAAAGATTTTTAAAATACTTCACCCATTCGACACAGCTAATATTTCCAGCTAATCTGCTTTTTGTATTTTTTAAACTTTTCATAGAATTCCAAAATTGTTTTGCATCTTTAACTTGCCCCAATTTATTTACAACATATTTGTAATGTATCTTACGCTTAGTTCTGCATAACGATTTAAAGTTTTTATTTGCCTCTAAATATGCGAATTTAACCATAGTTGAATTTGTTTTGCGAAACAGCTTTAAGAGTTTAAAGGCTCGCTGCCTTGATACCAGACAATCGAAATCAAACCATTGTTGTTTTTTGTTTACCGTAGTGTTATTATTTGTACTCGGTTTAAAGTGGGCTGCTTGTTTGATACAACGAATCATGCTATTGACATTTATCTGGTTATCATTCAAGACATCAAAGGTTGACATTTCCTTATCTATGTTTTTACCGAACAAGACGTTATCTGAATTAGTCCATTTTATTCTTGGCAACAATGGTAGTATACAATCCCCACCCCTTTGGCTCTCTGCAAGTCTACCAACTTTACAATTTACACAAATAGGTAGATGATCCGATCCTGCATGCCTTATAACCTCAAAATCATTTACTATTTCTAAACAACTCACTGATACAACCGCAAGGTCAATTACAGAATTACCCATCTTCCCAATAAAAGTAAATTCTCCTTCAGCATCACTTTGCGTTCTGCCATTCAAAACCACTAATCCAAAATTAAGGAATAATTCTAGAAGTTTACGCAACCTTGTATTTAATATCCTGTCTTTCGATTTCTGACCCCTCTAATTGTACTAGTTACATTAATATAATTATACATATTAGAATTATTTTGTTCGTTAGATATTCGGCCATTAAAATCTCCAATTATTATTAAATTTTGCTCTGAATTTGAATTAATAAAATTACACAAATTTTCAAAGCTGTTCTCCAATTTGTTATAATTTAAATAAATTGGCAAAACCAACCAATTTTTAATTTCAATTAATTTTATATTACGTTTGCATACGAAACTAACTTCTTTAGTAAAGGATGACTGTAAATTTACACAACAAATAATACCTCCTATTGCCCTTCCAAAATTAGCATTTCTTTCAGCAAAACTAAAAAAATCGATTTTAAAATTAGGAAGACTCTTAACAATAAACTCTTCATCATGTTCAGATATAAATGTTTCTAATAAAAAAATTAAATCATACTTATTTAGTAAATGAAAAAAATAATCTTCACCAACCTTGGCTCTTAGTCCACATACATTATAAGACAATATTTTAAAATTGCTAGCCGTCTGAGGCACTTAAATATTGTCCAACTCCTTATCAGCTGTTTGAGAACATTGTCCTGAGAAATTGGTGTTTAGTCCCTAAGAAGATGTTGTCTTCACTCCATTCTCGTCCGTCCGTCCTGGTTGCAGCTTCCCTGGACCGTCCTTTCTCAACTCCGCTATGCGCGATGAGAAATCGTAGTTGAATAGATTCTTCAGCTTCACTATTCCATCCGTTCGGCCGGCCATCAGTGTGTTGTCCTCCCAGGTGAATTTGACACATTCTATTCTAATGTGGTCAAAAACTAACGGCATACGACGTCTTCCCAACTCTTTTTCTATCTCCCGTCAGACTGCAGCAAGGTAGGCTCGCTTTAATCTTACATCCTGTGTGTAATCCCGATGTACGACATAAGATGTTCCCTTTAACTTATTTACATTGGACATGATCCACCCAATATCGTCATCTGAAGGGAACTGGGCAATTATTGCTCTGCCCTTTGCTCCTAATGGTTGCGCTCTATTGACCCACAAACTGTCATTACACTTTAACACTTCCACACAGAATTGTTTCACAAGGGCTTTAAAGTCTGTCTGACCATTCCATTTAAGACCTACAAAAATTAAATTGTTACGTCTAGATCTACCTTCTAAATCATTTAGCTTATCCATAATAACCTGTTCTTGTTTTTTAATACAGTCTATCTTTGCTTTGAAAACTTTGTTCTCTTCCGTCAGACTTCTCACCTCAGAAGACACAATTAAGAGGTCTTTTTTAGTAGCCAATGTCGATAATTTTGTATCTAGCAAGTTACTCAACCCAGTCATTAGCTGTCCATGCGTCGTGTCACCTACCTTTGCATTATCCATCGTGTCACAATGCGTTTCCGACATTCCTAACGAAACACTTGCGTCTTCCGAAAGTTCTGGCGAACTGTACGCCCTGAAACGTTTTAAGCCTTTCGGATTTTTTGGGGAAAAATATTTGTCAATCGTTGAGTCATTCATAGGCCCGAAAAATTTCTCAAATTCCGCAAAATACGAAAAATGAAAATAATACACAAGTGAGAGGTCTATCACTAACCTGCAGAACGAAACGTTAACGGAAACTAACGTTCTTCAATAACGTAAATATTTATGCTTCACACTATAAAATGCAATAATAATAATTGTAGTGAAATATTAATAAACTTTGATACTTAATACATGTTTTTGTAGTGGACTATACATAGGCTACTTAAACAGGCGGGACCTAACTCGCTGTCTCATCGTAGAGACGCACACGATTTACACACACACACACACACACACACACACACACACAAATTAAACAGTACACTTAACATATATTTACAGTATAACATACATTTTAGGGCTGGGAAAAGTACTATGACATGTGTTTTGTTGTTAAACACTACCAAAAGTAACTGTTTAGGCTGCTGAATTAATTTAAGACACTTTTCTGCTTAATCGCATAACTACAATTAGGACTGTACAGTATAACATACATTTTAGGGCTGGGAAAAGTACTATGACGTGTGTTTTGTTGTTAAACAAATTTAACAATTTAACAAATTTAAACAAAAATAAAGCATGCCTAATTGACATGCTTGGTGCAAATTTGTTTGAAATCGATCGAATATTTTTCTCTCTAGCTTTTTATACATACAGACAGACATTTTGTAAAAACCACTTTTTTGGACTCAGGGGGTCCCAAAACGGGTATATCCACAAAAATCTCATCATCGATTTTTTTGCGATCACTATACTTTCTCTATACTATATAGTATAGTGTGAAAGTAAAATGGTAACTAGTTAAAATATAGTTTTATTTATAAACTTGAAAAAATAAATACCGTAGCCTACTTGTTTGGAGAAATAAATGTAACTATTTTCGTCTTCTGATTAATAATGTGTAACATATTTTAACATTCTGTTAACTATATTATGAAAACGAGGACAACGAATGGCTGAACGGGAGTTGTACCGCGAACAGAGGATTATGTACCCTCTAGTTATATTTAAAATAAATAGTTACTTCATTAGTATTTGACAAACAATAGTATTAATGAAAGAAAGTAAGTGATATGAGAAAATTTTTAAATCAAATTTTTTTTTGTATTAAAACTATACAATATTGTTATGTGACGTAAAATTTTACTCAAATAATGTTTCAGACAAAGTAATGTCAAAATTAAGTTTATTGGAGAGCATAAGGTCTTCAAAAGGTTCTATTTAAATAATAGCAGGTCTTCAAAAGGTCTCTAAAAAACACGATGACTTATACCATCGTGATAACAGGCGTCAGAAAATAGAAATTAACAGAAACAGCCGTCAACTAAAGCCTTTAAAAGGTGACTTTTGTAACTGATTGTATAAGACTTCAATAGGTGGCTTTTGTAACTGATCGTATATAAGCCTTCAAAATATCGTCTCCCGTACATTTCACACCAGGCACTCTAGGCATCCAAAAGGTTCGTCGACGTTTTCGCTTTATACAGAGGGCACAAAAGGTCGTTTTAGTGTATGAAAACAGACCTTTTGAATGCCTGAGTTCAAGCACTCCAGGCCTCCAATAGGTCGTCGCCCGTACCATTAGGCACTCGAAAGGTCTTATACATAAATCTATATCTATATATATATATATATATATATATATATATATATATATATATATATATATATATATATATATTAAAACGGTATAACACTTTAGTCAGCAGTTAACATATAATCAGCTGTTACACACACAATTTGTTTTTCATTTCCGTTTTCTTACAAATTGGTAAAATAAAAAAAGTTAAATATAATAAAAACTTTTTTAAATAGCAGAGAATATTATTTTTAGTTTTGTGGATGGGTGTGCACAATGTTTTTGCGCAATTTATTAATGTTGTTAAATATTCCTTCTAAGGAACTAATTATTTTTCGAATCATGGATAAAATAAATATAATTATCATAATTTTTAATTTTTAACTATAACGCTCAAAGAATTATTTAATAAATGTGTTGTTTCCATTACAGAAATCAACAAGTTTCTGTAATGACACCTCCATGGTACTTACCCAGTCCATCGTACAACGTACTATAAACAGATCCTCTACACGCAATGCTCTCGTTTGGTTTCATTGCCTTTTGAGAAATATTAAATTGTATTGATAGATCAAAGGATCTTATCCGGTAAGGTAAGTTTGTTTAAAACTATTGTTACACAGGTTTTCCGAATCCCACACTGTGTCTATCATTACTTTCTTGACGTCGGGTTAGCACTAACAAGTGTCGTAGATCACCAATCGCTTCACTTGTATTATTGTATCAAAGCTGACGGGCCCGTCTCCACTCGCTGGGCTCGTGTTGGTGAATCAGCATCCCTGATCTCGTAACTATATCACATTGTCTGAGAGGTAAAAGTTCAAAAGTACATTTTTGATAGTAACTTCGCTATTTGCCTTCGTAGAAATGTGGGGTCTATCTATATGTAATGAGGCGTGTTAGAAGTTGAATAACACAGGAAATATGATCAAACAAATTATCCCTGTTTTGATATTTTCAATTAGACTTTTCTGAATTTCAATAGGGTTACAGAAATATTTCGTCTGTATGTGCTTACGTACAGACGACAACGACGACGACGGATGGACTTGTAACCGTGTAGATGTGTCAGAAATTAGAGTTCGAAAGTTGATGACGATTATCAAACTTATCCTATATTTTGCGTAAGTAGAAGATTAAATATTTATTGGTTAACAAATGGTCCACACACATTCCACAATCTGTCTTTCGATATTAACAGAAACCTCAAATAAGTTACGTTTACACATACGTTATTGATACTAATTACGTTAAAACTAACCCACTTTCGGAAACTGATCCATAGGCAATTAGTAAAACCTATTGGTGAGAAACTATTTATTGTTTTTCAGCCATTTAAAATATATTATTATGTTTACTTTGATAAAGAATTTGTTGAAACGATTGTTTAAACTATGATAAATTACAAAAAGGGTAAAAATTCCTTCTCGTTCATCAGTTAGAAAAAAAAAGATGTTCACAAAATAAATATAAATAACATTGACTGAATACAAGCTCAACGGTGCCTCCAAAGTAAGACATTATCCCCCCCCCCCAAAACTTAAAAATAAGAAATCGAATCCTTAGTTGCGGTATTTTGAGCTTAAATAAATATGCACATTTTTTTCGGTATTTTTGCCTAAAATATTTTAAATTTTGATTGGTTTTTTCCCCATTTACAATTTGTTAAATTGAAATAAATAATGTTAAATATGATTAAAACGTGATAATAATAAATAGACGTGTATATTATAAGTACAGTTTTTATCTCAAAATATTGCATACCGTCCAGAAATGTTGCTAATTTTGAGCAACAAATGAAATTTTTCAAATAAATAAATAAATACCAGATCCTGTAAAACAAAATGTAAACAAAAGATTATTGTAAATAGCAGAAAGTAAACTCTTAGCGCTCAAATAATTTAATAGCATGTGTTTGGAAAAGAATAAGAGATGGTCAAGAGAGACCTGATAAAAAAAGGTCAAGAGGTATCTAACCCAGAACTACATGGAAAGAATTTGCAGCTCCAGCTAGGCTCCCTCGGAATTTAAATGAGCATCTAATTGCTGCATGGTCATGGTTCAACTAGTGTTTGTAATTACTTGTGTTTTTTACTTTATTTTTAAAAATCACACTTGTATATAGGCTAGTTTTAGATTTTGACTCTATGACTTAGCTTCTTTGGGTTCCTTTTTAAGTTCTAGTTATAGTTTTAGCTTGAATACATATCATCATAAAATAAATTTTTATTTATCACTTGAAAACGAAAGTTGATCAATACTCTCGAAACGTCTTGTATTACTAAAGCTACACAAATGATGACATATGTCCGAAACAATTATATTATCATTTCAGATTGTTTATTAAAATTTTAAAATGTTTTCAGAAATGTCTGTCAGTTATGTAATTAATACTTGTATTATTTTTGACGCATTTCAACTTTACGCCAGAATTATTAGTATTTTTCTAAAAATATTGGGAAAATAAATTCTTTCACAAAGGAAACAAATTAAACTCTGAAAGTTGATGTGACATCATCACCCCTCCTAACATTAAAGTCTCTATGACAGATTTACTCGTCGCACATTACTACCAGTACTCGCAAAACCATTGGAAACAATAAATAAACAAATATTTGATAATTCTGACGCATAAAAACAAATCCAACCCTCAAACAGATGCGTATAATGATCGGCTTGCGGTGGAATACGTCGTATATTTAGCGCAGGAAGATAGTGACGTATTAACGACACAGTTACATTATAATATTAGTTTAATAAATGTGCCCATGGCTGTCGGGGACACAATTATACCCCTAGTCGATTGTCATTTAAGGGTTGTTTATCTCTCCCCGCTGTTGATCATTTTAAAACAAACGTATTAGATTCGATCATAATTAATTTATTTATCATTTTATGCGACTCGTTGTTAGGCTTAAACAGTGTATTTTATAGCTGGATTATATTTACTGTTATGAGTCTGGTGGATTGCACGTACTGTAAAGTTCTAAAACACTTTCCACGAACTGATTATTTAATTTAACGGATAAATTGTTGTGACGCAATGAAAATACTAAATTTTAATGTTTTTCAGATTTCGTTTTATTTAGAAATCAGTTGGTTATTTATTTTAATTGGACGGACTCTTTGGAGAGTTTATTACTGCCACGAGAACTACGTTGTCAATCTAAACGTCGATTTTTATATCTTTTGCAGATCATCAATTCCATCGAGTTACTTTTAGATGCTAATTTTATTATCTCCAATCACGTGAGGATGGTGGGAAATTGATTTAGATTTGTGATATGGATTCTAAAGATGTGTTTTCAGGACGATAGTTTTTTTACGATTTTAATCAGTTTGTAGAATAAGTGATTTGAAGACGCAGGATTATTGTTATTTTAGTCCCTCCATGCACATCCTACTGTCAGTCTGCAGATCTTCATGGCATTACAGCTGGTAAACGTTCTTTTTTCCTGCCTCTAAAATTATCTCTATTGAGGACATCCAAAATCGCGCTCATAACATCTCTTTATCATCAGCGACAGTATCATCACTCCCTTAGATTTCCATATCGTCTTTTACTTTAATATTTCCCATACGGATTGTTTCCTTGATTGTTCACCTTCACGGCTTATCCGGTTTATTGCAATCTCCACAGTTGTATGTACCCTACGTTACTTTCTTGGAGTGACGGTAAGTCTCATTATCATACCTTCTATATACAGAGCTTAGGACCCTGTTCGGAATATTGTTGTAGAATATCTTCTACTGCTCTTTAGGTTAACTTCCAGGTTTCACTACTATGGAACAGAATGGGTCGCACTATAAATAGGATTCAATTTATTAATTGGATTTCAAGGGGTTGTTTTTAGGACGAGGGTTATTTACTTTCTAATATGTTTGTAATGTGGTGGAGCAAAATTGTCATTTAATAAGTTTGAGTTTTTAACTTTTTAGGGTCCGTAGGTAAACCTAAGTGTCTGTCCGCCTGTAAGTCGCAACCAGTTTACACAAACAAGATGATAAATCCTATATATTTAAAAATTTACATCTGTAGGCCTATTCTTTGTATTGTCTCAGAGAGGAAAACAATAACTGTTACAAAACAGAAATTATCTAGGGATATGTAAGTGTAAAAATTATCAATTTGAATGTTTTAAAAATAATATGTGTGGTATATGAAATGAATCTAAAAGTTATTCTGATTACAAATATTATATATTTTTTATTAGACAAAAACAATTAATATGTTAATTAATAGTGTCATATCATATCCCCTTCCTCTAACTTGAAAACTGCGTGGCTTAAAATGATGAAAAGAATTATTTGTATTTTTAATTAAATTGCACTAAAAATCATATATTATAGTTTTTTATGATCAATACAACTTAAAATAACCACAAAATGAGAAATGTGTAGCTTATAAGTGTAAATAGCAGTTCTGTGAAATATTAGATAAACAATTCAATAGCCATTGAAAGATAGAACGCAGTTTTATTAATTTCTCTTTATTAGAGCCCGTTGGTAAAACTTATCACCTTTATAATTTGTCTCTCTGTCGTTACAATTTAAACTGCCGCTTAAGGATTTTGACTGTATAAGCTGTCCTTAATTCCTAAGGTCATGTAGTTTTAGCAAAAGTTTGATCCTTTTTTCTCTCCATATTTTAGGTTTATCACTTGATGAAGTGAGTTGATTAAAACTCTCGAAACGTAATATATTATATTGCATATACAGTAATGATGGGAAATGTCTGATTAAGCAATATTATCAAAATTATGTTACATTAATTTTGATTTACTACATAGCCGGGATAATTCAGAAATATTTTGGTAATCTTTACCTACAAATTGTATATGTAAGTTTATATAAATACTTATCCCAAGTCGTTTCGTTTTCCGCCCCTCTTTCCATTTTAAAACAACAAAAACTATATCGTTATTCTATTTTGATGGATTCAATATAGTATTTTATTTACCTCCAAATTGAAGAGAATTTAAATACCAACTTAATTTCTTAATTGTCAATTTTATTAAAGGGAAGGTTGTTACTATCTAACATAATACGAATGATTATATCGTGAACAATTCATTTAAAAAATCTTCAATTTTACGCTTAAAAGTACATCATCTTATCTCCATACTTTATTACAGAATCTGTTGTTGTTTTTTTACAACTACTTAAGGACAAGAAAATAAAAACGATAATAAAAACAACACAATAAAAAGGAGCGGTGTGTGTTTATATCCTCCCACAACTCGGAGGCTCATAAAAAGGAAAGAAAAACTTGCATCGCATAGTAAAAACTGTTTGAATGTTTCCCTCACAGATAGCGTTGAGTGTCCTATAGGTAGAGACTTGCCCGCGTTGCTAAGCAACCAAATCCCATTCATAAATCGTAGAAATGACGTCGAGAAGCGTCAATGTAAAATACCAGGAGTAACAGGATTGTAGGAGTGTGTAAGAAGGAGGAGGAGGAGGAAGGGAATGATGTCATCGTTAAGAAAAGAAGCGGGAGGTGCTTTACTAGAGAAATAGAAGTGTTTGGTGATTAGCTGGTTTAGGAATATTTTTATTTTTTTTAATAATTGAAAAGTTTTTTAATTCTTTTAGGAGCATTAACTGTAGTTTATCTCTGATAAATAATGGTAATATATATGTAAATATGTGCACACAAACGAAAAAAAATCCAATATTTCAACCCTATTTGACGAAACGTATCCTATGTGTGATAAAACAAAAACAATACATCTGAAAAAGAAATCATATTGGTTTCAGATATCATATGACGTAAATACTAATTTATATATAATGTAAAATGACAGATATTTAAATTTTACCAAGCAAATATATCGTACGAACTTTTGTGCACACACTTTGAGAAAGGAAAGAATAATATTGGTCACTTTCGTACCCGAAAAAATATATATTTAACTTGTGCATCAAAAAGAATACAAATTATGTATTATTGAATGTTGCTGTTATGAATTTCATATATATGAAAGTGAGTACCTAGGCTACTTATCAACTTTTTGTACATTTTTATTGCCTATTTTGTGCACTAAACTCGTCTTAATAATTCGAGTATCCATTTTTGGTATTTATTATTACACGATAATTTTCTTTTAGATGCAATTTTTCATATTGAGACATAAAAAAATTGGTACATTTGATTTTGCCAAATTCGGTATTTATATGTTGATTTCTATTTTTAACGATAACATTCAAGACTTTTTTCTAAGATACCAATACATTTTGGCAGGTGACTAAGTTTTTAGGGGCCATTTTTAAAGTTTTAGTCTAATGGTATTTAGCTCCAAATTTTGAATGGTTGAATAAACGTGAGAACGTCACTATATACGTAAACGATATATTAAAATACAAAATTTCATCAAAATTGCTTCACTAGTTTATGTTGCAAGGAACTATACAAAATAGACATTCTGAAATAAAACATTTTTTTACTTAAGATGATCACGATACGGTTTATTTGTTTTTGTGCAATATTTACTAGTCTTCAATGTATTTAATTGTGTTCGTCATCTGATGATGGTATAAGAAATATCGAAACATCTGTAATGACAGAATGAAAGAACCTTCTAAACAATGACTACTTGACGTAAGTTAAATAATATTCATCAAATAATATTTGTTTACCATTATTATAATAAATTTAGAAAGCATACCATTCTACATTAAATGTTCAAAGTGCTTCCCCTCTGCAGATGGTCAATGTGAAAACCTCAACTAATATCAGTTTATGAAAGTAGGCCTATTTTAAATCAGCTGTTTGCATTACCTTACAACAATGCAGCTTATTAACTGCATAGTTTTTTTAGTAGTAGGTTGTTTTCTAGTTTGTTATTGGATGTTATTTATCGAATAACGGCTTTCTCCATCGGTTTTCTTGTAAAGCTTTACATGAAAATCATGTTTTCACATGTCCATCTTCCTATTAAAAAATAAAGTTTGATTTAATATGGCGGATCCAAGATGGCGGACAAAAGTTAAAAATCTAAAACAGTATAATTTTTTTAACTTCGTAGATCCACATTTGTTACTGCCTACAACTATATCTTAGTTATTCGTTATAAAGCCGTTTTCATAATTGAAAGTCACCTTTTATATGGAGGAATCTGAACTATTATAGCCTATAGACATCTCTAGCTTCTCAAACAAAACATATTTGAATCTTGGAGCGAAATTCTATCTGTATGGTCTCAGATTAAGTTCGTTAAGAGTTAATTAATACCTTTCACAAATTTCAAAATGCTTGTTCTAATACTTTTAAAAAAAATATATATCCCCGTTAACCTTGATGTATTTAGTTTGGATTTTGCTCTCTTAAACAGCTACAAGCAACACATACGAGTAGGCCTACATTCTCTAGTAAATTTTTACATAATTAATTTTGAGAAAATTTTAGAAACAAAAATTCTGTAAGGTTGTTTAAGTGAATTTATCAGGAAATATTTTCATTAATGCTGTACCTCTCTCTCTCTCTCTCTCTCTCTCTCTCTCTCTCTCTCTCTCTCTCTCTCTCTCTCTCTCTCTCTCTCTCTCTCTCTCTCTCTCTCTCTCTCTCTCTCTCTCTCTCTCTCTCTCTCTCTCTCTCTCTCTCTCTCTCTCTCTCTCTCTCTCTCTCTCTCTCTCTCTCTCTCTCTCTCTCTCTCTCTATATATATATATATATTTTTTTTAATTGTGGCACAGGCAACTGCTAGCGCCTCAGTCGGTAAGCCCCTGAAGTAAAAGTATATTTCAAACAACACATTGTCTGAGGGAGACAAGAGCTCAATGATGGTTTAGTGAAGTCAAAGTGTTCATGAGGCAGTCAATAACTCCAAATATAGTCTGATGTTTTATTTATTAATTAGTTGAACGTAGATATCTATTTAACCCATTGCCCAATGGGTATCCACGGCAAACAGCTTCCTCAGATGCCTACTCTTCTTGTTGTTCTGAAGTCTATCCTGTGACCTGTAGGCCTACTACATTCACTCCCGTGCAGGTGTGTCTTTCTTTAGCTTCCTTAATTTGTTAATACCACCACTCCGCTTTTCTTCTGTCTTCAGCCTGGCGCTAAAGTGCAAGCGGCCCGTGCTGATGGGGCACCGTCCTAAATATGTCTAGACAAACGGTGCTCTGGTCGGGTGAACTTTACTTTCCTCAGCTGCAATTCTACATACTGATGAAATGGAGCACCCGTGATGACTAACCTAAGGGGAGTCCTCTACTTCTTCGAGATAACCTCGACAACGCGGGGATAACAGACCTAGTAAAGAAGGAGAAGCACACAACAAAGAGGGGAAGACAGGCCAGAATGGCTTCAGAAACAATAAGAAGGAACATCCCATTCTTGTCACTACGACAACTTCGTGGGTAAGTGAACCCACCGAGAATGATGGGATCTACAGATTCTGTAAATAAAGGGAGGAAACCTAGAAAATCTATTAGTTTTATTCCTTATGGTAATGGACAACAGTGCTAGAAGTGTTTGCTGATATCAGATTTATGTAAAAGACATACCTAACCTTGACCTTCTCTATGACCTCCATTTAGTAAAGGAGTTGGGATTGGACGGAAGTTCCCCGTCTTACAAAAAGTGTTGGTGCACAATAGACCTCCAAAAGCCTCAGTTCATTTCACCCCCATAAAGGTAGATGCATAAAGAGTACTACTAAAAGTAGGGGTTTTGTGAGGAAAATAACCCATATATGACAGCTCTCATGAATTGCGGTAATTAAGGTGTAAACGGGAATGAGACTTCTATAGTATTTCAAGCCAAGACAATTTATTTGTTCTAAATTTCTTTTAGTTTACTTAAGGGATAGTGTTAGTGTACCAGTAACAAGCTTTTCTGATCAATCTTAAATAGGCTTGTGTACCCAACATCCCATTAAACACGTTTCACTTAGTGGACCGGTTTAAATATCTTTTTAACTAAAATCCCTCTGAGACATGCTCATTCACTGCATAATAGTCTTAATATTAGGGGAGTAAATAGAAAACATTACCAAACTTACTGCAGTATTCCAGAATATTAATTCTGTTTTAAAAATGGCGATCGACAAAACAACGAAATAACATAAGAAATTAAAAATAGTTCCATAATAATATGTTTCGCTAAAAGGGTATTATTTACATTATATATTTCAGCCAGTTGAAACATCATCAGTTACCAAATAGCTAACAGAATGTTTCCTTTGATGAAAATAAGGCCAACCTATTTATCCAATTACATTTATCTAAAAAATAACTTTTGTTCAAATCGTATGTTATATTTGGTATAAATACATATTTTTTGTACATATATTTATACAGTAGAATGAGCTGGTTTTCTTGGAAAATACTCTTTAGATAGTACATTGACATTAATATTTTTTAAAAAATCACCTCCACATAAACGTGGGAACGGTTCCGCTTAAACGCACACAGGAAAGTTTGTGTAATATTTATTCATCAAATAGTTTATATTTACAGTACTTAAAAATAAAAATGATAAATACAATGATTACACAATAACCCATTCAAAAAAATATGATTATATTAACGCAAAAAAGATGCTCAAATCTGAAACTCCAAAAAGTCGAAAACGAGTGAAATTTCTCCCCATATTTTGATTTAATAACCTGTTCTTTCCCTTCATTTTCAACTTGGTACAAATATTCTTTGATATATATCAAAGAACTCAATAAACTATGTTTGAACTGCTTTGGCATGTTATTAAAAACATTTATGTAAGATATAACGAAAGTTTGTAATTTTTAAATATTTATTCCATTTTTGAACACACACTGCTTCAATCAATCTGAGATTGTTTAGTGGAGTACTGGTGTTCTAATTTGGAAAATATAAGATATATATATATTGATTGTGATAAATATATAAGAAAGTTTTATCATCTTAAATATTAAAATACTTTTATCATTTCCTTAAAGCTAAACACCAATATTATGTCAATAAAAATGTGTCCGTGTGGGATGCTGGTCCCATATCGGACGCCTCCCCAGGTGGCGGATAGGGGAACGCCTCTCAGATATGAGTGGTACCGGGGAAATCAAATACCCGGGGCGGACCAAAAACCAGATAGGGGAAGGTACCCCGAAAATAAACCAAGCATGGAAGGATTAGAAAAGAAGAAGGAGATTACGGTGCAGGGAGTCGGATCCCCAGTACCGGCGTCTGTCAGGAGTGAGAAAGCGGGCTCCGGGACGTCGTCAGCCAGCGACTGCAATACCAAAAAGGAAGAAAATCCATTTCAGAGGAGCAACACTACCCAAAGATCTCCGAAGAATATGGACAAGCTAGGATCAAGCATTGCTGTCAAAAGCAGCAAAGAAATCAGGCACTCACTTTCTGAAGAAAGTAATGACTTATCTAGTCTGGTTGAGGAAAATAGGGAACTTCGTAAGAAACTGAGTGAAATTGAGTTACTCTGTAGTGCACTCAGAAGTGAAATCACTGAACTAAGATCAAGTTCAGTTAATCCAAAACCAACGACAAGTCGAGACTCTGACCAGTCAGAGTTCCACACTGATGAAGAAGAATTGGCTAGGGAAACTGATTGGGTGCTCAAGAAGAATAAAAGATCTGCAAAGAAAAGGAAGGCAGAGTTTTCCCCTGAAATTGGGCAAATAAAGTCTAAGAGTACTTCAATTAATGTGAATAGTCTTAAAAATAGAACTACTCAAAAGGAACATCAACCTCCGCCAATAAATATCTGTGAGGTATCTGATTATTCTAAATTGCTTTGTATTCTGAAGGCAACAACAGAAAAAGAGTTGAAGGTCACTACATTAAATAATGACAAGTGGAAAATCAATGCTCCTGATTCAGACTCTTACAGAGCACTGACGAAAAGGCTAACAGAAGAAAGAGTGGAATGGTACACTTATGAAGATAAAAACAATCGCCCATTGAGAGTGGTAGCAAGAGGTATCCACGCTTCATGCGCTAAAGAAGATATAATGGAAGAACTGGATAAGGGTGGATTTAAAATTATTGATGCAGTCAATATTTTGAAGAAGGAAATTCAGGAGAATGAAAGAGGGGAACGGGTTGTGACGAAGCGTGGCCTTCCACTCTTTATGTTGACTTTTGATAATCGAGAGAGTGTGGAAAAGGTTTACAACATCAAAACTATACTGAACTTGGTCGTTAAAATTGAACCGTTAAGGAAAACTAGTACATTGATACCTCAGTGTAAAAGGTGCCAAGGGTACAATCACACGCAAGCTTACTGTCAGAGGGATCCACGCTGCGTGAAGTGTGCTGGAAAACATCTTGCGACAAACTGCAACTTAGACAGGCAAATGGCTGCTAAATGTATTAATTGTAAAGGAGCTCATCCAGCTAATTATAGGGGCTGTGAGGTAGCCAAAGAACTTCAAAAAAGACGAGACATGGCGATGAAACCACAGAAACAAAATCTACCGAAAATTGCGCAAACTAAAGAAATAAGTTCTAGAAATACTGCAGGCAATCAAGAGGTTATGCATAATAGGCGTAATTCTATACAAAATTCATATGCAAGTATCCTGAATAAGAACAGTGATAAAAGCGAAATTCCTCCTATAACAGATACGCTTAAAGTGATTCTCACAAGACTGGATGAGCAAAATAACGCAAACAAAATCATTTTTGAGAGACTGAGTAAACTGGAAAACCTTTTAAAAAGCAAAAGATATCCACATGAACTACAATCTTAAAATTGTAACTTGGAATGCAAATGGTCTGCTGCAAAAGGTAAAGGAACTGGAGGTATTTCTGAGTGACGAAAGGGTAGACATCTGTTTAATATCTGAAACTCATTGTACGATGCAATCGTTTCTTAAAGTACGTGGCTATTCAGTATATCATACTCCTCACCCTTCTAATAAAGCTAGAGGGGGCTCTGCGGTGATTATAAGAGAATCAATTGAGCACTACGAACTGATGAAGACTCAATATGAATCCATGCAGGTAACCACAGTAAGTGTGTCGACAAGAAACAGAGTATACAGAATATCGTCTATTTATTGTCCGCCTAGACATACTTTAAGGAAGAGTGACTTTACTGACCTGTTTAAATCATTTGGTAGCCATTTTATTATTGGAGGAGACTTCAATGCGAAGCATCCATTCTGGGGCTCAAGAATGATATCTCCGAAAGGGAAAGAGCTTTTTGAAGCAGGTAGGAGGGAAAATTGTGACTTTCATTCATCTGGAGAGCCGACTTATTGGCCAACAGATAACATGAAAACGCCTGACCTTATTGATTTTTTCATCACTAAGGGACTGTCTGATAACTATGTGAAGGTTGAAAACAGTCATGATCTTTGTTCAGACCACTCTCCTGTGGTTATGACTGTAAGCAAAACATTGGTTGAGAAACTTTTGCCCCCCAGGTTAACCAGTTACAAAACTGATTGGGAGGGTTTTCAAAAAGACCTTGAAGATCGCATAGAAACTCAGGTGCCACTTAAAACCCCTGAACAGTTACTAGAGGAAGTTGAGCTGTATAATAGAAATGTACAACAGGCAGCTTGGAACAATACACCTGTAGTGAGTAGAACAACAGCTAAAAGCATGAACATCCCACTAGAAGTTAGGCAATTAGTAAGGGAAAAGAGAAAAGCTCGTAAAAAATGGCAAATCAGTCGATATCCACAAGATAAGATGGTGCTTAATCGACTAAGTAACAAATTAAAGGAAGTCATTGATGAGTCAAAGAATGAAGCTGTCAGCACGTATCTTCAGGGCTTAACTCCAGGCAAAGATACTGACTATTCACTGTGGAAAGTCACTAAAGGCCTTAAAAGGCCTGTTATGCAAGTGCCTCCAATCAGAAAAGAAAATCATAAATGGGCGAGGAGTAATCAAGAAAAAGCGGAGATATTTGCAGAGTATCTAGAAAAGACATTTAAACCACATCCTGGTCAAACCTGTGATGAGAGTGTTTCAGTAAACTATAGTAGTGGAAACATGATTATAAAGCAGGTGACACTGAAAGAACTCAAGGACGAAATTAAATTTTTAAATATCAAGAAGGCCCCAGGCTATGATTTGATTACAGGCCAAGTACTTAAAGCCTTGCCTGGAAAAGCTATTGTGAAACTTTTACACCTCATTAATGCTTCTTTTAGACTTAAATTCTGTCCAAGTCAGTGGAAGGTCGCAGAGGTAATAATGGTACCCAAACCAGGGAAGGATTTAAGTGATCGAAAATCATATCGTCCAATCTCTCTCTTACCAATAATCTCCAAGCTATTTGAGAAACTGCTCCTTAGGCGTTTGAAACCTGTCATAGAAGAAAATCAACTGATTCCAACTCACCAATTCGGCTTCAGAAACCAGCATTCAACTATCGATCAGGTGCATAGAGTGACTGGGATAATTGAAGAATCTCTTGAAAACAAGAGGATCTGCTCGGCTGTTTTCCTCGATATCTCCCAAGCTTTTGACAAAGTTTGGCATGAAGGGTTGCTCTTTAAGTTGCAAAGAGATCTCCCAGATCAGTTCTACCAGATATTAAAATCTTATTTGATGGACAGGATGTTTCGGGTCAAACAAGGCAATGAATATTCCGAAATAAAGACAATATCTGCAGGAGTCCCACAGGGTAGCGTACTTGGTCCTATCCTGTACCTACTATACACAAGAGACATCCCTGTTAATGAAAACACAACAATGGCAACTTTTGCTGACGATACTGCTGTGTTGGCCGTTGGAGCCACGGTCGAGGAGGCTTCAATGAAGCTACAGAGAAGTATTAATAACATTAGCACTTGGATGAAAAAGTGGCGGTTGAAATTAAATGAGTCAAAATCCACTCACATAAACTTTACAAACAATAAATTGATCAATGTTCCAATTCATATAAATTCACAAGTAGTTCCATCTAAGCTACATGCAAAGTACCTGGGGATGACTTTAGACGCAAGGCTAAATTGGAAACCCCATGTCAAAATGAAAAGAACAGAATTAAATCTGAAATTTAGAAGTATGTACTGGCTACTGGGACGGAAGTCCGGATTGGAAATATCAAACAAGCTGCTTTTATACAAGCAAGTGTTAAAACCAGTTTGGATGTATGGACTGCAGCTCTGGGGGTGCACCAAGAAGACCAATGTTAAAGTGATTCAATCATTTCAGAATAGGGTGCTTAGGAGCATCGTTGATGCACCGTGGTATGTGCGCAACGATGACTTGCATAGAGACCTCAAGATGGATATGGTCATCAATGCCATAAAGGGTGCTGCATGGAAGCATGAACATAGGCTCCAAAATCATGTTAATTCCGATGTCCTCAAGATGCTACAGAGCCGAGACACGGTGCGGAGACTGAAAAGGACAAAACCGCTGGACCTAGTGCAGTGAAGTGTTGTGGATCAGCCGAATGAAGCGAGTGATAATGTAGTGAAGTCACTCATTGGAGTGACTTCTAAAAATGAGTATTAGTTATGCAAAATAAGCTACTAGATAAGATTGTATCTTAGTTGTAGTTAAACAAAAAATAAAAAAAAATAATAATAAATAAAATAAAAATGTAAGATTTTCTCCAAAAAACTAAACAAAATTATACCTTAAATTTATATTATGGTTTATTAAGCATAATTTTAATCACTATTTTCAATTTATTCAATTTTAGTTTGTAGAAAAATAAATATTCTGTTACAACAAAACACCTCACGATCATTATCTTTAAAAAGGAGATAAACTGTGTAAAATAGAGATTCCTGGTCTTCGAATAATTTAACAGCGTCAGTATAGGGAGAGAACATGAACTCCGATAGGACAGGAAGAGAAACCTGATAGGGAAAATGAAAGAGAGGGAGTTAACCTAATACTACATGGAAAAACGGTCATGGGGTTGTGTTTAAAAGATGTAATTTTTCATAATCTATTCGACCGATTTCGTTAAAATTTTAGTAAAATGTTAGACAGCAAAATAGCAAGTTATAAATTTTGCGGTTCATGAATTTTAAAAAATAAATAACACGGACATTCCATAAAATAATGGTGCAGTTTTAACTGTCCATAAAACTGTTATGAGACAAATAAAATAAATATATTGGTATCACTGCATCCGGTAGCTCAAACAGTTTTGATTACATTCATTAAAACATCTGTGTTGATTGTTGTGCTATTTGATAACCTTTTTTTTTTAAGTAAACTACAAACTTGTGTTTTAATTTCAAGCCATGTTTTCTAATTAAGAAAAAGCTAAGTATGGAATGTTGTTAAGTGAACTAAAGTCAGTGATTTTAGTGCAGCGGGAATTTAGAAGAACATTGAATAAAGCTTCACCTCACAAAGATAACATTCAATGTTAGAGTTAGCATTAATAAACACTGGGTTAGTTAAAAAGCAAAGTAGGCCTGGTAGACCACCAGTCTCAAACCAAATAGTAGAAAACATAAGACTGTTTTGTATTAGAAGTCCTAAAAAATCCCTCTCTCGTCAAATTCTTGAATTAGGAATACTAGTGAGTATACTTCACAAAGTTTTAGCCTACACAAAATTTCCATTTTCATGCGTACAAAATTCAACTTCGTTAAAAAATCAAGCCAACAGATATGAATAAAAGAGCAGGATATACTACTTTTATATTGAATCAAATAGCAGAAAACGAATCATTTTTGAATGATGTTATTTTTCGGATAAAACCACGCTGCACATCAATGGCTATGTTAATAAGCACAACGTACGAACTTGGGGATCTCAACATCCTCACGAAATTTAAGAAAAGGAAAGAGATTCGTTAAAAGTCAACGTTTTGTGAGGCCTGTCCAAAGAACTAGTGATTGGGCTATTTTTTTTTTTCAGCTGAACAAAATATCAATGGGAATGTTTACCCATTGTCATGTTGGAGAACTGTTATTTTCCTCAACTTGACGAAATGTAAAATTTAAATAGTCTTTATTTTACAGCCCCCACATTACAAAACCATTGTTTGAGATGCCTTAAATGTAAAGTTCCCAAACAGGTGGATTGGCACAGGTGGTATTATACCATGGCCTCCAAAGAGCCCATACTTGAGCAGTGTGATTTTTTTTCTAGGGCATGTCAAAAACATAGTTAATTAGAAAAAAAATTGGCAATTTGGCTCATCTGAGAGAAAGAATCAGACATAAAGTATCCACTGTAGCAAAAGAAATGTTGTACAAGGTGTGGGCTGAAATGACCATCGTCTGGATGTAGAGCGACAAATGGTGACCACATTAAAATGTATTAGTTATGTATACAAATCTTTTTAATATCAAGATTTCAAAAAAATTAATGTTTTTGTTGTAACTTTTCTCGTTTTTTTGTTATGTAATAATTAAACTGCACTATTATTTTATGAAAACCCGGTACACATTAATCGACCAATTTCAATGAAATTCAATTTAGACTGAAAACCATTTTATGACACAAGCGAAGCAATTTTAGGGAGCTATTTAAATATACAAGTATTATTTATATAAGGTACTGCAGGTAAATAAAGACAGAAACAACTGTGGATTTACGTAGTTTAAAAATTATATATTTTTAGTTTGAAATTTTTGTTCGCCATCTTGGATCCCACATAATAAATCAAACTTGTTTTTTTTTTTTTTTTTTTTAATAAGGAAAGTGGACATGTGATACATGATTTTCATGACAAATTAAACAAGGAAAACGACGGTGAAAGCAGTTTTTCGATAATTGTCTTCGTTTTCGAGTTATAAGTATTCAAAGATGCAAAGTCGGAAAAATCTCGTTAGTCGAAAACGGGGTAAAATACGCAGTCGAAACTTTTTTATTGTATTTCTCCTGTAAAATACATCCAATAACGAACTTTAAACAGTAGCCTATAATGATGATAATAACAAAATAATAACTCATAATTATCAACACAACTGCAAATTAAATGTCATTATTTAAATGTTTTCGATCATACATTATAAATACAATAAATTTTGAAATCCTAACATTCTACAATAAATGTTCAAAGTGTTTCCCTTCTATAGATTGACAATGCGCTAATCTCAAGTAATATTCGTTTACGAAAATAGTTCTGTTTCAAACCAGCTGTTTGAATTACGTTCCAACAATCCAGCTTATTAACAACTCATTAAGTTGTAGTGGTTCGAGATTGTTTTCTGATTCGTTATTGGACGTTTCTGCAGGAAAAACACAATAGAAATGTTTCGAAGGTGTATTTTACTTCGTTTTATTCCGTCATTGCAACTTTGAATCCTTGTAACGTACAGAAGGCATTTATTGAAAAAAACAGCTTTAAGCGTCGTTGTTCTGATAAAAATGTACATGAAAATCATGTGTCATTTATCCAATTTAGTATTTAACAAATAAAGTTTGATCCAGATGGCGGAAAAAATTTAAAACTCACAAAAGAAGTATAATTTTTAATCTACGTAGATCGGCATTAGTGTCTGTCCTCCAAATACCTCTTAGATAAGCAGTTTAAAGCTGTTCCCATACTTAAAAGTCACCTGTATAATTAATTATTTGTTCAATGGCTGCAACGATGCTTAATTATCACTTTTTTTAATAACATTAGCAAACAGAATTTTTCAGCAACGAATAGTTTTGGTATGTGACTATTTTCGTTGTTAATTAATGTGTGAAAAATTATGCTTTTTGGACAGTTTATTACTATTTTCATGATACGAACATATCATTTATTTTATCGTTTTTTTTTTTAAACGAAAACTTAACATTTCGCGATTAAATTTCTCAACAAAAATCTCCCTATTAACGTCACTCATTAACGAAGGTATAATCCTAAATTATAACATGTTATCAAAACATAGATTATAACAAGGATTATCTATTTGCATGTGTTATACTTGTCAACATGTAACATATGTTGTTGCTGATATGTATACATTTAAATATAATTAATATCAACATTGAGCTCCGGATAGATGACAAAGTTACTGAGTTAAATCTTTTACTCTTTACAACCGATGTCTTGATTGACAGGTATTGAAATCATACAACAGGACAGGTTACGGTAAATTTGAAATTCATTAATCAACAAACCTCGCATACATCATGGAATCGGTCAAACTGTCAACAACGGTTTTTTTTTATTTCGATATTAATTTAGTCGCAGATTGACAGCTGTTGTCGGACAATTGCTCAGAGATAATGATGGACTTCCTCAGTTAGGTTTAGTCACACTGTTGAGGATTCGTCACATTCTAGTGTTTTGCTTATTATGGGTTTCATTCATAAACAGTACTATTTCCCACGGACAGCCACCCACTGCAAACCGTTCCGTTACACATCTCTGGCCCGGGACAATTACTTATTTTGTCGGCGTTTTTCAACAACGCTTGTCGACCGCTTTATCGGAAAATATGATTCTGTAATTGAGAGCCATTTCAAATTCAGACAACGAGTGATTTTTTTTTGTATTGTTCGTTTTCAATATATACCGTCTTGTAGGAAATATAATCGTAAATGAATGGACGTGTTTTAAGTTTATCATATATTCGTTTAACTTTATCATATACTTACAGTAGAGTAAGTTATAGTTTAGTTATTGTAGCTCATGTAACACTGAGAATGGCGACTTTGTCGTTGAAACGAGTTTGATTAAGTGAACGCAATTTTTGTAAGATCTTGTTGTTCGAGTTTTATTATATCTAGTAAGTTATGGGATTGATAAAAAAAAAAAAAAAACTGTGTCGAGATATTTGGGAAAATATCTATTTTGAGGTTACCTTAGCCCACAAAGTGTCTTTAGAATGATGTGTGTCTATAGTCATGACCCATGAATCGATTTTAATCGAATTTAGTATATGGGCTTATTTATACGTATCGATAAACACGGTTCCCTCTTTTTTTTACATTTCAAAATTCGTAGGGAGATGCATTTGAAAAAATATAGAAATTCCAGTTTTGTGAATAAACCGCATTGGTCGGCAATCTGGGTGTTACAAATAAAACGTTTTATCGGCTCTACCAATTTTAAGAGAATAAAACTTGAACACAAAATAAAACTTTAACATAAATAGTATGTTTAGTCATTTAAACACGTTTCAACGACAAAGTCGCCAGCTTCAGTACAATAACTAAACCATAAATTATTGTAACATAAAAGTTATAGATTATTTATTATAGCTCTTGTATCACTGAACATGGTGACTTTGTTGTTGAAACGCGTTTGTTTAAATAAACGTTCAATTTGCAAGAATGTCTGTTAAATTTTTATTTTATTATGTTATTTGCAAAAATTACTATTTTTGGGTTACCTGAGTACAAAAAAGTGTCTTTAGAATGACGTATACTCTAGGACTTGGGCATTTAAGTTAAGATTTGGGCATATTTTAGCCATAGACTATCTATAAACTCGTTTTTATATTACGAAATTCGTGGTCCGCTGCCAATTTAAAAAAATAGAAAATTTCCAGTTTTGTAATGGTTTTGATCAAATTTTGCTCAAGTATACTCTTTAAGGACTAGATGAAAACTCATTATTCCCTATTTCTTCAAGAATGCTTGCGAGGTAAAAAAAATGGGGTGTTATCTCAAAATCGGCACTACCGATTTTAATGGAATAAAACATGAACACAAAATCTCACAAATAGTACGTTAATTATTAAAACGCGTTTTAACGATAAATTTTCCATCTTCAGTGATTCAAGAGCTGCACTAACGCATATATCACTGAAGATGGTGACTTTGGTGTTGAAAAGTGTGTAAATATATAAAAGTATAATTTATAAGATTTTCTGTTTTTTTCTGGAAATTTTTATTCTATTAACAATAACTAAACTAGGTATAACTCAATGTAAATATTTAAGTTATAGTTTAGTTATTGTAGTCCGTTCACCACTGAAGATGGTGACTTTATCGTTGAAACGGGTTTGAATAAATAAACGTACAATTTGTGAGAATGTGTGTTCAATTTTTAATCTATCAAGTATATTTTACCTTCGCATAAGTTATGCTCAATATTTATTTATAACTACTGATTTTGTTCAATTTTAGTTATTTTATTTATCGTGAACCCGAGTACAAAATTTAAATTTTTGAAATATTATTGCTGAGGAATAATTGACAAAAACACAAAAATAAGCCTCTACCGACGTCATTGAGAGTTCAAATAAGATTTACTCTGAGAACGTGTTTATCTCGAAAAGGAGAAAACGCCATATTTAAATTATTTTCCCAAAATGGCGCCCATTGTTCATTTTCATTTTTTTATTGTCAACTACCGAAGCGAAGTTTTTGTTTATTTTAATTTAGTTTTCGAAAATGAGTGAGTACAGTAAGAATAGTTTTGAAATATTTTAACGCTATTGTATTGTAGTATATGTTCAACAATACTAGACTCTACTAGTCTATGGTATTAAATCTGTGATAAAAGTTCTTCAAATCTAGTGAATTGTCTCCTTGTTTTAACACGATTTTTCAAATAATTTTAGTTCCAGCGTAAACAATTTCTACGCGATTCAAATCCAAGATGGAATCAGATATGATACGTTCGAACAGATACTGTCTTTGTACTGGGCTATTATTAAAATTTAAAAAAAAAACAAATTCCCGACACTGCACGCTGCGTGAAAACAATGCTCCTCAGATCGTGGCGAAAGTGAAGAATTCATTACATCTGTCTGTCAGTCCAAACACGGAATCATGTAATGATACCAATCTCAGTTTAATTTTAGAATGTCGCCCGAAGCACAAACTTTTAATCTTCATCCAAACCTCAGCCAATCCTTACAGTATTGGCAGACAATGTTGCATTGTTCAAGAAACACGTCGTACGTATCTGTGGAAAAATGTTCATAGCCAAAGTTAATTTTAGGCTGTCTATTATTTGATGGTTTAAATTGTTAATAAATAAATAACAATTCTTTTGTGGTTTGTGGCAAACTATTCAAACTATTTATAAAAAAATAAATATAAATAAAGTTACAGATCTAAAAACTTTGCACGAACATTCCCACTTACCCTTGCCAAAAACTAAAGAAAATTAATCGTACACAAAAGTTTCATCTCATCGTTCTTTATCAAATAACAAAAATGAACTATGTACGCAGTCTTTAAAAAAAAAAATTAAATAAGGGCTTAATTTTCGCTTGTATCATAAAGACACAATTAACATAAACTGTATTGAATTGGAATCCACTTTTAATTACTGGGTCAAGGTTAATTTATTATAAACTATTCTTGAATTGTAATATTTTTTAACTTTCGACTTTAATCGACCGTGACGAACTAAACTTGTGAAAACGTTAATCGTCAAATGAAAAACACAATTTTCTAAAAAAACCTATAGCCTACAGTAGTACAATATATGACAAATACTATAAGTACAAAAAAGTCAATATATATTATTAGTAGTTTTTGTTTCAGATAGAAGGTATCTTGTTAATTGTTTTATTAGGTTGTCCATCTCGCACAGCTGATCGGGAGATCTAAAGCTGATATATCTGTGTAGGTTGATATGTCTGTGAAGGTGGTAGGTCATCAGTTATGTTAGCTTAGATTTAAATGTTAGTTCAACTTTATTTGTGTAATACAAATACAAGACGACGTTTCAATGACTAAGTCATCCTCAGTTGTTACAAGGACACCAACCGTACTTCACTGGTCTGTGCCTAATTGCTATTTTATAAAATTTGGATAATTAATCTTCGCATTTGAAGGACCAATAGGTTTTTTTTTCGATCCGTAGATCAAATTAATTGGACCCAAAATATACCTACATAATATATTGGAACAAAATCGATCCATCCATTTTGGCTGCAGAGCACTAAACATACGACAGACACATTTGTTTAACTCGGGAGGCCTCGAAACTGATATGCACAAAATACTGAACGTCCATTTTCAAACTATCACATAACTGTCCCTATTCTATTTATATTAAATATCCAAGGAAGTACTGTTGTGATATTCACAATAGGGAAAACAGCATCCCCCGAAATACAAAAACAAGAACCAAAAGTAAGATTGTAATAAATCTGATTATCTGTAAACTTCTGAGAATGACGTCTATGTCATCGAAATGTATTATTATAAACATACTAGATTTGTTATAACCTTAGTTCTGTTTAATATATTTCGGGGAATACTTAAGTTCCTTACATACATATCGGAAAGTAATATGAACTCTACAAATTATTAATAAATAGCTATGAAAGTATTTTCATAGCAACGGCAAACAATATCATGGTAACCAATCAGACCAAAGTGACGTGTAGTTTCTTTATTGGTTGGAGAACTTGAGGTGTTTAAGTTAGGTCTAAATTTTAAATGTAATACAAATAAACGTTTAAAATAAATGTTTTTTTTACAGTTTTTGTTATTTTTTATTTTCAACCATACTTTAGATTTGTGTTTCACCCTTTACATAACATTATATAGTACTAGTAGTTTAAAACATGAAACATGTACACATATTGTTTGCAGATAACAGATAACTTGATAATTGTTGTTAGGTTATCCGCCCATCTCACCCACCTGGTCATGAGACCTGAAGCTGATAGGTTGATACATTTATGTGGGGGGAGTGTTGGAAGGTCATCACTTATGTTACCTTGGATTTTTTAGTTCTAGTTTAGCTGTAGAACACTTCGATGGTAACAACATTTTATCGAAATGTACATTCGAGTAAAGATGGTAAACTAAATAATAATTATTGTGTTACATTTTTGATACTTAATTGTGATCAGGTGTATTAAATTATTAGTTATACAACAATGGACCGAAACTATTCTACTTGTTTTTTAAAAGCGAAAAACATTTCGATCTACATCTCCGTAAAAGGGAAAAACGTAATAAATAAAGAGCGTAAAAAGAGTAGTACTACCAGGGCCGAAAGAGAGCAAGAATTGGTCAAAATAGATCTAATAGAAAAGATGAAAGAGAGGAATCTAACAAAGGACAAGGAGAAGAAAGGTTTAGATTCTGATTCCCACATAGTCTCGTCTCGGTTTCGAGTCTCGTCTCACTTTCGAGACGATATTAGAGACAAATACCTAAGTTTAGTTAACTATACCCATACCGAGACTGTCCTCACGAGACGAGACTTGGGCTACGAGAATCTCGAGTCTCATGGTAGCTATGCACCTCCTTTACTAGCATTTTAAACAGTTATAAAACATTTATAAATTTGAATCATAATATACACATATAAATATTTAAAATGTTTTAAAATATTCACTTGTTTATAAATTAATATAGAGCTTCACTTGTGAGATAATATTAAATTTAAAAAAAACTCGAACACAAGATCTCACAAAAATTATGTTTACTTAATCAAAGTTTACGTAGTGATTAAGTAAATCTAATTTTTATGAGATCTTGTGTTCGAGTTTTTTTATTCACTTATTTGTTTTCTTTTATGCTCCTTAAAATGATTTGGCTATTATTTTTAAACTGGTACAGGTACTTAATATTAACATAGTAAGGGAATCTAACATACTTTTAAATGCCATAATATTTAGTGATCCTTATAACACGTTTAAAAGTAAATTAATCCAAACTATTTATGAAAAGAGTCTTTTGTTATTAGGTGACAAAAATGTGAAATTACCCATGCTTGTAAACGAAATACTATGTAAATTACATGTTATTTTAATTTTTGTTCAAAAAATTATATACACACTTTGAATAAATAAAATAAAGAGAAATATGTTTTTAAAATAATGTTGTTTGAAATTACTTCCCCAAAACAAAAATGTTCCAAAATTATACATTATAAACTAAGGACTAATTATTTACAAGAACTAAGTTATTTCCTTCTGATAAATATTCTTCACTCAGACAGGATATATTGTTAAGTTGGCAATATTGCTACACTATCAATTTCCGACATTAGTTTACTCCCGATGAAAAAATTGATAATCCAAGAAGATATTGCTTTTTGTTCTGTAGTCTAGGCGGTAATTTTATCCAATGTATGTGTTCGGGGATAACACCATAACCGATCTTCTATGGTTTAAAAAATATTAAGCCGTACCCGGACTTTTTGAACACCTGGTATATGTATTTACCTTTTCTGATATCAATCAAACAAATTCTCAAAATTAATTGTACATTTACGAATTGAATGTCTTGCTATTATAACATATAAAGATTTCGGTTAAAAAATATCTTCCAAAGTTAATAATATATAATATTCACCTGACTTATTTTTTACGTCTCTATGACGCGTTTTATATCATATGCTGGATCATCAGACAGCTGTTCCCTCACATACAATAAACGTAAAAACATTAAACAACTTATGTAATATAACTGAGATGCGCACCATACTCGAAAGTCAACGTGCATTCTTTGAAATTTTTAAAATAAATCTGTTGCCTATTAAAACAATAATATTTTAAAGAAGATTTGATTATAACTTCCGCTTGTAGAAGTCTGATAAGGTTAAGTTTGGACATTTCATCGATTTCCTCTTGATTGAGTGACAAAGATATGACGGTGCAAGAGAGCAAAACCCAGTTCACGGTCTCGCATTGACGAATCTGTGATCATGTCACGGTAGGTACCAATCAGCAATCAAGAAACTAATGGCTTAATCAGCACCCCCCCCACGCACAGGAAGTCAATTATATGGTTCCTTCTTTTGTTGTTCTTTGAGGAATGATGTAATTTTGAGTCAGCGCTATTGCTAACAAACCGTAGGTAGGGTCGAAGAGTTACTCGGTTGGAAATTTAATGTGTTTTTTCTACCCTTCAATGCAGAGCTGGGAAAAGTGAAGGGATGAAAGAATTTAATATGGTAGCGTATGTTTTAAATGTTGAGCTAATTCCCATACTGGATAGAGAGGTAACGTGAGAACGGAACTTTAGTTATAATTCAAAGAGTAAAAATTAACCATGGACACAATTTAAATATATATAATAGATTTTATTGCGAAACGCTGAGAGAGATTTTTTTTTTTTTTTTTTTTTTTAGAATAAACTTATCTAAAAAGAAAACTATTCTATTCTTAAATGTTATGTATGGCAAATTGTGGTATCGAGCGGCAAATGCAGCTTTTGTTACGCTCTTGCCCTTTTTAGTTATCGGGTTCAATGGATAAGCATTGAATAATCGATAGTTCAGTTTCCACACATATTTAAAAATTATATAAATATTAATTATACAATTGATTCTCTGATACAATCTGACGCACAAATATAAAAGTTCCACGATCTTAAATCGAATGTGCAACATACGTACTTCTAAATTATGTTCCAATGTTTCAACAAATACTATTTAATATTGAACTTGATAACGAATTTAATTATATGCTACCAAATCAATATAATTTAGAGTATGATAAGTATCGATTGTCAAAGAAAAAAACGACTATACTATATTCAAAACACTCAGAATACAATGCACATTTAGTTTGATGACTTTTTAATCCAAAGATGGAGTAAACCCACGTTCATGAAATTTCTCTTAAAAATGGTCAATGGTGGTTGGTCTTCCTGTCGCCGTCGGGTCTCCAACAGTGGTTAGAATCCGTCGGTATCTTCAATATTGATTAAATTCGTTACAAGGGCAATTTAGGTTTTTATAGTTTCCTTTTCTCTGTGTTGGGCGTATTGCTTGATAGTCGACGATTGTATCATTTTTTGGGTTCTTTCACAACGATGTTGTACGTTCTATGCATTGTCTTGGGGCTTGATAAAATTAAATTATCGTAATTACTAATATAAGCTTTATTTTTGTTAAACAATTCCGAAGAAAATTGTTCACGAACAAGGATTTTGTAATCCTCATTTTAAAGTTGTAAATCTTTTTCCTTTCTCCATATAATATACAATAGGCCTACACAGGAAGTTATGTGTTTGTTCAAATAGTGGATGTTGAGTCTGATAGGCTACATTATATCCCATATAATGGTATTCCGACAGTTTCTTTCTCTGTCTCTTGTACGTGCAGTTCTCATAACGCAAACGCGTAAACAGATTCTAATGAAATGTTGGAGGATATTTGAAGCATAAATCTAAATTTTATTTTTTTTACTTTTTCGATAAGTCAAAATTTTGTTAGTTGTCAGAAGAAAAAACAAACAAAATTACAATTTTTCACTATAGGTTCAACCGATTATGATAACATTTTTCTCAAGTATACTCTCTAAGAACTCAAATAAAAGAAATCACAAAAAAATAAAAAATTTAAAAAAAAATGCAGATTCTTGAGAGATTGGTAAAAAATCCATAACTCCACCATGAAAATTGAGCTCTGTTAAAATACGTAATTTCTCAAAATCGACTCAACAGACGTTGTTCAAATTTTATGCAAAGTGAATATTAAATGACCCAAACTCTTGTACTAAATAAATCTGATTTTATAAAAACGCCAACCCCATTGTTTGTTTTAACGATAACTCACGAATCGCCTTGGATGGAGAAATGGCCAATATGTTTTTTGAGTTCTTAGAAGTTTGAGTAATATTTAACCGAAATCGTTTGAATAATTCTTAAGTAAGTCGTTTTTTTATGATAACTGCTCCAAGATTTTAAAAAAAAGTCCCGAGATATTGCCAAAAATACACCCACTTACTTAATTTGATTCAATCAGTCCATGCTTTCGGACTGTAGTGTAGTGTACTCACACAACAAACTGAGAAACGTCATTCCAAAACATTTTTTAACTCAGATGATCTCAAAACGGTTATATCACCACAAAACTCGATATTGACCCATCGCATTAACTTTCTTTATATAATGTACATCTAAGAAAGTAAAAACAGCTTTATATGTTCTGATAAAAACAATTTTACAATTCCTTAAAAACACCCTTAAGAAAACACTTAAAAGTTCTGTGCATACAAACATTACACCACCCTCTCTCTCATTATTAAACAATTAAGACTAAACGCAATAATTACTTTAAAAACCTTAAAGTACACTCATAAAAAATCCCTAGCTTCGGGTGGAGGGGGGCCTAATCTTTGGAGGCACCGTCTTAACTCTGAATATATTATTATTCTAGGGACATTTTGTTAGGATTAACCATATAAATTGTTTAGTTTATTTCTCCATTATGCCAATTATGTATTCAGGAGAGCACGGAGAGGGGTGGGGTGGGGGTGTTATCTCTAAGGTGTTATGAGTAAGTGACGTCACAACCATAGTCATATAAACTGAAGTTTATCCTACAGATAGTTTAATTGTCCATCTACATATTCATGTCGCCAAGATCTCAGTTGTAATTGTTCTTGGGGGATCAGCAACATTTCTACCCTCATCCCTCGCTCAAGTCAGTTCACTTTATTATGATTTATTTTCTCAATTAAGGGATGAAACTCTAATTCCAAGTCATTCTTGCTCTGATCAAAATTTTCTTCTTGTTTTTGATATATCGTACTTGTACGAGCTGGCACTTTTCATTTGAATAGAGAAATGATGTAAACATACCCTAAAAATAAATAACTGTTTATAAATATCACATAAAAATTAACATTAAGCTGGACATTGTTATACTGATATTAATGATAAAGCTTAATTTTTAATTGTTGCACATTCTCTCCATATTTTTTAAGTCAGTATTTTTTTCAAAATTTTCTATTTTAATTAAAAGAACAAAATATACATTTTTTGGGCTGAGCATGCGGCTGTGCAAACAAAGTTCAGATCCTTTTCTATACAGCCCTTGCGAGTGAAGCGAGTAGTACAGGTCTGAGTGTAGCTTGCTTCGTCTGTGAAAACAAGTAAATTTAACTTCTTCTTCATTAAAATAATTATACACCAGCCAGAATGGCTTATTTTGTTCCAATAAAGAAATAGATTGTTTGATTCCTCTCGACGTAGACTCACATGTTCTACGAACCTTTATTAAAGTTGTTTTGAAGGATTCTCTGCCCCTTTTTAAAAATCCAAAGATTGCAGTACTTTCCTAATCGAAGCATATGCTTTTGACGATCAGGTGTTATGCAATTTACTCTTGCATGATCCAGTTCTTCACAGGGGCTCCTTGGTATAATATATACCTCCCGAGCATATTTTTTACCTGGTGTCGGTGCCCCTATAACGAAATTTACTACTTTTCTTATAATTTTTTTTATTTAACGAGAGAAATTCATATTACGTAGGGAGTGGACAAATCGAAACTTTCCTCTTTCTTAAGTTTGAGATACTACTCCACCACCTTCAGTTTTTTGTTATTGATTTAAAGGCGAAAAACCTCTCCGTTATATAAGTAAATTCTATATTTAAGCATAAATAACAAGATTATAAACAACACCCAATTATTGTTATGAAGTTATATAGGCTAAATTAGTGTTTTAGTTTATTATAATAGCTTTATATAAAGGGAAGAAAAAAGAAATAAAGACCCCCTAGCATTCGAATACTGTAGTATTGCCAGGGTTGGAAGAAAATATTGTTGCACCAGAGAGATCTAATTTTAAAGTGGAAAAAGAAAGATCTAAACCAAGACTACATGAAGTATTGTGTAGATATCGTGTTCTCCGGAACTACCAAACATTTACTCACTGTAAGGGACTCCTTCCAGTGCTGATAACGTTTCTCTTTAATATTCGAAGAATGATTTATGTTCTACGCGTATCACTGCTGACGTTTTAATAACCAGCGTGCTGTTTTCAAAATATTTTTTACAGCTTACAGATTATTTGAAAACCCATTATTGAGTCCTATTAACTGTGGTGTGATTACAAAACAATCTATACTAATTTTGACTTGATGACATTGGGCTTTCCAACTCTTTCTGTGCAGCACCTGATACATCATTCGAAATTTAAACGCCTGGTGGACTTGGACTGTCTTACACATCTTTCTCTCATTTTTCAGCGCATGATACCTCGTCTGGGCTACATCTCTTCTGCGTTTTTTATCCGTAAATGACGTGTCAGTAATGACTTCCTGAACTTCATCTTCATGATTCTGTTGCAGCTGCAGTCTTGCCGTCATTTTGACCACACTACATACCCCAATCTTGATAGGATAGACTCCGATGTTTTCTAACCGTCTGACTGTGTGGACAGATACTTCTCTTTATATTCAAGAAGATTCTTTCAGATACATTTCATAGATGTTGAAATTTAATTTTAAAGGTTGGAAAGGACTAAAATATTCCTATCAATGGATGTTCCTGGTTAGGTTTGTCTCGTCTAATTCCGGCTTCTGTCCAACCTTTGTTTTAGAGCCATCTGTCAACTATTCTAGCTCATACATGGGTAAGAGCCTCTTTAGCTCCAGCCATTCTTTGTATCGGGTTATAAGAAGTAAAAATATTTTTGTTTGTGTGAAAATCCACGTTCTTTGTCTTGTATTTTGACTAAACATTATATTGTTTATATTTCACTACTATATTTAAGTACACTGTAGATTTGTTATTTATTCCCTTATTATATAAAATTGAAAATTACGATGAGAAATCGTTAATAAACCAACTTTATGTAAAAAGATTTTAAAACATTACGAAAAATATCCTCCAACATGTGTTAAATAAAATCAGTTACAGTCGAATAATTTCAACAATAAACTGTTTTACCTTCCTTATAAACCTTCCCTTAAGAAATAATTATCTCTATATTTCACGCTCGCTACTCTTAGGTGCAGAACATCGTCTAATGAGGTTAAAAATTCAATCAAGTATGGAAAAAGCCAAAACATGAGGCGCCAACCTGTGACAAGATTTGTTCTTTGCTCTAGAAAATGTTTCAAAGTGGCTATGCTTAGCAACAATGGGGATGAATCTGAATAGTTAAGGGTAGACATTTCGCTCTCTCTCTCTTTTACCTACAAAAGAAAACTCATGCATATTCAAATATATTTATATATTTTTTGGTTATATAAATAAACAAAATAATATTCATGTTTATTTTATGGATCGATTCAAGGACTAAATAAACGGTGCTCAAACATTGCAATAACAAAATGTCGAGTAAGCTATAAGGGGAATATTAAGTCCAAATTTTTCAAATTTGTCAACATCGGCTATAAAGATTATCGTAAAAATTTACTAAAATTCACAATCTCTCGTTCATAACAAACCTCATTATTGGTTTGCAAATTCACAGAGTATCTGTTTATAAAGGATAATTTTCAATTGCTACTAGTTTTCATTCTTCATGATTGACTGAAATTTGAATTTTAAAACTGCGCTCAAGCTTAATTACCATTTTAAAAACCGATTACGATTTGTGATGATGATACCAATAAGGTAGATCCGCATTGGCTGTATTTTAGTAAAATATGATTAAAATTCTTAGAAACAATTTAAAGTGATGAATTTATTTTTATTTTTTCTAATCCTCGAAATATATCCAGATATCAAATTTGATCAAAACCTCCGACAGATTTGCGCTGTAGAACAAACAATGTGCAGACTTAAGAAAGACAGGCGTCAGAAAAAAATCATTCAATAACACATTTTTTGTTTCTACTCTTGATACTTTAGAAGTGATGTTTCTATATATAAAGTAACAAATATGATTTTACCCATCACTTAATTTTGTCTATTAATTTCACAACAATTCTAGAATGAGACTAGATAGTGTACGTTGTAGAAACGGTCGAAAGGTTATGTTTTTGAGAAACTAGGTCTACCCGGATGGAGTAGAGTAAAATAATATCGATATAGAAAACTTACCGAATTCGAAGAAAATCAAACTTTGAACGTTTGAGATTTCTGTCAGATCTGTCCTACTGTAATGATGTGACACTTTGAAAGTAAGCAAAGACACCTTCAACATGGTACAAACTTGCGCCTTAAACGGTGATTATTATCTAAATAAATAGCGTGATCTCCTTTGAATGAACACACAAAATTGTGTAAATTAAGTTATTCTCATTTGCCAAGAAAAATTAACGTTCACATATATATTTTTTTTAAAATGCCTTTTTATTTGTTTTCCCCTTTCTTTGCCGTCAGTAAAATTAACACATTTAGTGCTGCACTCTAGTATTTTCCCCCCAGAGTTGAAGAAGTTAATTAGTCACTACACCACATATAGCAAACCAATGTTTTCAGTATGGCTAGTATCGCACTGCCTGATTTCTTTTTCTACGTTGTCGGGCATTACATTGAAGTTCAAAGCGAATATATTTACACACCACTTTTCAGATTTTATTCCAAAGTTCATTTTAAACATTGCTTTAGTTTATTGTTTCCAAAACGTAAGAAGACAAGGCGAGGCGACAAAAGGACGCCTTTCTTGTGACTTTATTTATTACACTTCCTTTACGAAGAAGATCCGTCGAGGCTATTATTACGTCACAATGACGCGTTGTCTAATTGTTTTATCGCGTGGAATCGACGGTTACATCCAGTTTACTTTATCTGAAATTATATTCTGAAGAGAACGTATATTTTTACCTCTCTAGTAAGGTTTCCTTTAGTTTCAAATTTAAATTATTTTGTTTTGATGTTGTAATGAAAATTCAAAGAATAATTTGTTTTGGAATTTAAATAGGTTCTAAAAGTAATTTGACTTTATTTCAATTTTTTTTCCAATCTGCAACAATTTAGTATACTATAGGACCTGTTGTAACTTATTTATTTATTCTATTTAAGTCATGTTTAAAAAAAATTGTTACATGGACGACCAAAGTAATATAATAAACTGTGCAATAGATTTGCACACATATCTTTTTCACCCATCCTCAAAATAATATAAAAATTAGCCGAAACTAATCGTGACCAAAAAATGTCAGTTTCGTGGTTGTCAGTAAAAATTTAAAATGAAACAATAAAATATTATGTTATATATAATAGTATCTTGTTATATTTTATACAGAGTGGTCAGCTTAAAAGAGGCACGGGTATAATAATGTATTAAAATAAGTCATACCTCTATGTACAATAATTTAAATCATTTCAGCCAGTGTTGGTCACTGTTTTGTGTTGGCTATTCTGGATCAGCTGGTTTTAATTGATACTTCAGCTTGTTAATGCAATTATTGTTATTAAATTTCAGAACATCATTTTGTGCAGTATTGTTCTCATTAATTAACTGAATACTGCATTTATAAATACGTACTACCGTACAGAAACGGGTGTTTATTGTCAAAAAATTTAATAAATATGGTTAAATCATATACATCTTACAAACAGTGCAGAGAAGCATTTCTTGTAAAATTTAGTAAAGAAGCTCCAGATAAAAGTAATACTGGCTAAGCAACAATCAGTAGATCTCCTCTAATTCTTACGAAAATGAAGTAGTCAAACTAATGTTTCCTACGTTTTAACCCATACTTGTTCTAAGTAAAGAAATGTATTGCTTCTTTAAATGTGCCCCATGGAAAATGGAGGTAATTCATGAATTAACTCCTCTTAATTATGAAAAATAATCTATACTGTGTTTGGTTTAAAAGACAAATAAGAAATAATACTGAAATTTTAAGCAGAGTTTTCTTTATTGATGAATTATTGGTCCACTCTTCTTTGATACTACTGTGAATGGCGAGGCGTATCAAGAAGTTATTAAACAATTCATTGGTTTGGTCGAAGAAGATAAGCACTATTGCTGGTTGAAGCAGGACGTTGCAACTTATACCATGAATACGTTGCAAGAATTATTTAATGAAAGAATTATTTCTAAAGGATTTTGGTCTCCGAGATCTCCTGTTCTGTTTAGTTTAGATTACTTTTTACAGGCAGTTATTTGAAAACTTAAGAATTCAAGAGTAATCCACATACTTTATTTAGCGCAGTTGAAAATAAATATCAACCGTGTTGTTGCAGAGATAACATAGAGTTTACAGGTTAACGATTTTCTCGAATTTCAAAGCTGAAGAAATATAAACAATTGATACACTATATAATAAACTAGACAGTCTGTTATTGCTGCTTATATACCCTTATACAAAACCAACTGTGACATATGTGAAAGCATTGGTTAGCGGTGCAACTGATCAGTGTACGGAACATTCGCTGCGGCGAAATATCAAGGACAACAGTGCCACCTGACACTAGACGCCCGAACTATGAAGTAAGAAGAAAGTTTTTGCTACTCAGGTAATGCTGTCTTTATATAGGCCTCGAGAAACGGAGAGTGTCTCTCTGGAAGGTTCTGGAACACACAAATACAACCACCGAAGAAAGTTGAATATGGACCCTTTATCCGAGTATTGTGAGAGGCGTGCCTTGTCATCATGCGAGTATGTTGACATGATTCAACAGGAAACCGCCCGTCTTACCTCCCAATTAGCGATGTTGATACTAGGGTGAAATAGATAATCAAATTACTCGGTTTCAAATGATTTCAATACACGTATTATTATTTCGAAATCGATTATCTGCGCAGAATGATTTTGCGCATCGGATTCGAACTCAGCTTTACTAATCAGATCGTTTTAGATAAACCTACACTATTGCTTTCTATCTGTTAGACTGATCCAACAAGTATTTATTTTTTTAAACAATATGTGATTGACACTTGTAATACGTAATTAAATGTTATCCTGCCTCGACACCAATTCTGTAATTTAACGTTAGTACAATTATTACCAACATTAATAATTTAGTTTTTGTTTAAAATAAGTTAATTTAGAATATTTTTTATCATTTTAACTCAAAATCGTAATGTTTAATTAATGTTTAGTGAAAAATCAGCTTAGAAACCAAAGTAGAAACACCGAGCATTTTATTTGAAATTGACACAACACTAACGAATATCGTTGTCCGAGGATTTTATTTCGAATTCATACTCGCACATTACCTCCACCTTGTTCTTAGTTACGAGGATTTTGTCTGAACATTTTAATACGAAACCGAGGATTTTAATACTCGGAATGCTCCGAGGATTTTGATACTCGGATTCACCGAGTATTTTAATTCGACCTCACACATCACTACTTCTAATCATTTTCCACTGTCTATTCTGAAGTTTGGGATACAAATAGTAAATTATGACTGTGTCACCAAGCAACCCGATCTTTGTTCCCAAGTAACAAACACCAAAACACACACACACACACACACACACACACACACACACACACACTAGGGGTTGATAGGCCTATAGTTACATTCCCAATTGAAATTCGATAATATTAATCGTCATACACAAAGAAGCAGTATTTATTCAAGCAATATTGTCGCTAACAAGGAGTTCAACCCTCGGGAGATCTCTATATTGGGCACGGGCGTGGAAATCTAGGCGTAGATCTAGCTGTGTCTACACCTTACTTCATGTAGTCGAGTGTTAGATCCCTTTATTTCAGCTTTCTTATCGGGTCTCTCTTGAGCAACTAATGTTCTCTTCCGACCCTGACGCTATTGTAACTAAGGACGATTGGGTTTTTATAGTCTTATTTTGCCTTTAATACAAGGGGAGATATGCAAGTGTTTCAGGTGAGTTGTGTTTGCTGCTAAACTAGAAACTCTAATACGTTCTGGACGACTGAAGCAATACTTTCTTGATGTTAGGTAGACCTTAGTCGGTCTCGTAGATGTGTCCATATTAAAAGTCTCTACTCGCTTCGCTTTTGTCATTATTTACGACATCACTACCGGATCTCGTAACTATACGAATATCACATTCCCTTGAAGGTCACGGGTAGAAATTATATCAATGGGAATAACTTCGCTATTCGTAGTCGTAAAGATGTGGCGTCGGTACTACTATAACCATAAAATGTGCTAAGTGTCAAATAACTCACTAGGTAAAAAAACTGTTTAAAAGGTTTTTGTAAATTTCAGTAGGGTTCTATTCGAGCACAGGTAAGTAATTGGTTCGTTTCATAAATTTTTATAGAAATATATTTCCTTTGATTTAAATCTTTAATTAATATCTATCTAGAAGACATTTTTGGTGAGAGGGTAGTAACCATTTTTTTTTTTTTTTTTTTTACAGTAGTGTTTGTATTTTAGTAAAATTTTATCATAATAAAGTCTCTTCCGAGAAAAAATTAATTTTAAGCTTTGGAGTTATCGTACCTTTTAAAACGTTAATTTTGGATTTTTAAGAAGGTTTGTGGGGAGTTTATTTCTTATATCCTTGATTATGTCTAACAACCGAAAATAAACATTAATATTAATTTATAGAAAAGTATTTATATATGTAGTTTAAAAATATATTTGAATATCCATATTATAAGTTTTGTTTTATAAGTCAGTGAGACTAAAATGTCTACTCTTCCTTAACTATTCAGATTCACCCCCAATTGTTGTAAGTATAGCCACTTTGAAATATTTTCTAGAGCAAAGAACAAATCTTGTCACAGGTTGGCGCCTCATGTTTTGGCTTTATCCATACTTGATTGAATTTTTAACCTCATTAGACGATGTTCTGCACCTAAGAGTAGCGAGCATGAAATATAGGGATAATTATGTCTTAAGGGAAGGTTTATAAGGAAGGTAAAACAGTTTATTGTTGAAATTATTCGACAGAGAGAGAGAGAGAGAGAGAGAGAGAGAGAGAGAGAGAGAGAGAGAGAGAGAGAGAGAGAGAGAGAGAGAGAGAGAGAGAGAGAGAGAGAGAGAGAGAGAGAGAGAGAGAGAGAGAGAGAGAGAGAGAGAGAGAGAGAGAGAGAGAGAGAGAGAGAGAGAGAGAGAGAGAGTTTAATATAGTTACCGAAATGACATTTTTGTTGACGAATAGTAATGGTTCGTATTTTATTTTAACCATGTATTTTACTTTACGTTATTAATTTTTTTAAAGACTAAATAGTTTTATACAATTTTAAAAGAAAACAAATTATAAATCTACTCTGTTTACGAAAGGTATTACCAACATCACAACATTGAATCCCTCCATCACACAAAACACAACACTAAAACAAAGCACTAAATGTCATTAAAAGTGCAACTGGATGACATACACCCCACACAAATGACATTCCTAGTTAGCATTAACAGATAATTGTGATGGATTCGAACTTGTCGGACCTAACATCCGTCATTAGTCCCCGTAAATCAATATAATACTGTCTCTCACTGCAGAGAAGCGCATTTTCCAAATATCTCATAAATTCATGACTCGATTTCCCCAGAGCATTTTTGACGCGTCTCGTAGCAATGTTACAAATAATAATCATAATTTACATCCTGTACGTCATATTGTTGGGCTCTTGTTTATGATGCAGCCATTTTGGATATTTGTCCCGTTAATTTATGGATATCATTATGCGGCAAAAAAGAGAGGATGCATTCCAGTGTGTATAGACAAGCTAGTGGTGTGGTAGACCTTTTTACTGCTAATTGAAAAATGTGTGATCGAATGTTGAAACTGTACTAATGGATTCGTCCAATGAAGATGGATATTATGTTAAATGAACATTTTAGTTGCAATGTTACAAAACAAATTTATATTAACGGTTTTATAGAGACCGTATATATAGTTGTTTCTTCTATACAGAGTGTGCGATATTTCAGAGTATCTAAATTAAAGAAAAAGTAAGCCTATATCCGAAAAGAATCATTTCACTTCTATCGATCTGTTACTGTTTTCACTGAATCAATACGAGGTATAGCGTGAGATTGGTAATTGACAAATGGTTAATTTCAACCCCTGCTTCTTCACGATTCATAAGCTCAGAAAACAGAAAAGTTTCTTTTCGACAAACCGTCCGTCCGTTGTCATTATCCCGCTTGTCGTCTGTACCTAAGAAAGATAGCGGCCAAAGAAAACAAGATAAGGACATGAAACTTAGTACAGTATTTGGGGACTCATGTAGCCCTACTGAAATCCTGAAAAATTGAATTGAAAAAGTCAAATTGGTTTTTTGATCGTCTAGCGTGTTATTCAACACAAGCAACAAAGTTATTGTTAAAAATGTCGAAACATTTTAATAGAATGCAATATACTTTTAGTTATGGGTCATCGATACGAGTGCAGCAACTGGTGACGCTCATTCACCTACACAGAGTGATTTTTAAGTATGAAAACAGTTTTATACTGCGTAACTGAGAGGTACTTGAAGGGAGACACAAATGCAGATCTAGGCCTACATAGTTTAAAAATTTATACTTTTTTTAGTTTTAAAATTTTTGACCGCCGTTTTTTATCCGCCATAATGAATCAAACTTTTTTTAATACGAAAGTGAGCTTGTGATACATGATATTTCGATACTTGCGAAAGTAGTTTTCGATAAATACCTTCGTTTTTGAGTTATAAGTATTCAAATTTGCAATGATGGGAAAATCGGGTTAGCAATAAAACGGGATAAAATGAACAGTCGAAACTTTTGTATTATATTTTTCCAGTAGAATACATCCAATAACGAATTTAAAAAAAATTCTAATAAAGCAATAATAAACAGTGACTAATAATAATTAACAACACAACAAATTACATGTGAACTGTTATTATTCACTTAAATATTACAATTTGAATTTGAATTTTAAATAAATGTTTTCGATCATACAATACTAATACAACAAATGTTCAACATGCTTCCTCTCTACAGATTGTCAATGCGCTAACCTCAAGTAATATGAAAGTAGGCCTAGTTAAAATCAGCTGTTATTTTACATCAGCTGTTTGCGTTACGTTACAACAATGCAGCTTATTAACAACTCATTTTGCTTGTAAAATGAACTCGTAGTCTTTCAAAATTGTTTTCTGTTCGTTATTGGATGTATTCTGCAGGAAAAAAAAAACATAGAAAAGTTTCCAAGACGCATTTATCCCGTTTTACTACTAACGCGATTTTTCCGTCGTTGGAAATTTGAATGCCTGTAATTTTAAAACGAAGGGAATTATCGAAAAACTGCTTTCACCATTGTTTTCCTTGTAAAATTTTAACTGAAAATTATTTATCACATGTCCACTTTCCTATCATAAAGATAAATTTTGTTTCAATATGGCGGATCTAAGGTGGTGGACAAAAATTTAAAACGTACAAAAAAGTATAATTTTTGTTTCTCCGTAAGTCCGCATTTGTTTCTGCCTCCTAGTATCTTTCAATTATGCAATATATAACCGTGTTTATACTAAACAATTACCCCGTATACATATTTTAGATTCACCAGAGGTGAGGTACTGACACGAGCGAAGCAAGTGGAGACCTTTTTAATATACACTGATCTATGAATCCGTCACCAACGTTAAGTGGGAAGTGATGTACACAATTATAAGCATCAAAAATAATGTGTAACTACAGTTTTACACAAACTTACCCTGTTAAAGTTCTACAGTTAAACATTACCTACAAAGCCCAGGAAACAAAGTTTAGGGCACTATATTTAAATAATCTGTTATATTACATTGTATGATGGGACTTGGTAAGTACCATGTTGGCACCTATCAAATTGTTATATATATATATTAGTTACCTTTATTAGTAGTCAGAGCAATTCTCTTTTTGTAGAAACACTACAGCACTGTTTAGCCGTTCACAGCCGGCTTCGGCAAACGGCGAAACAGCGCTGTAGTGTTTCTACAAAAAAAGAATTGCTCTGACTACTAATAAAGGTAACTAATATATATATATATATATATATATATATATATATATATATCAGCAATTCTTAAAAAGCGAATAACCTTTATAGTTTTACATAAGATAATAAAGAATATAATATAAATTGTTTTACTTTTCTATACGAAGTATTGTTTTGTCGAAAATCAATGTCCAGTTTCATGTAGATATATATCCCTTTTGATTTAATCTGAGTTCATAATAGAATTTTTTAAATGTTTGTTGTCTTTTGTACCCCTGAAATACACTGAACAATCTTCATCGAATTTGTGGACATATTTTGGCAATATATTGGAACTTTCTCGTCCATTTATTTATTATTTTAATTTTAAATAACTTCAACCGCCAAATTGAAAATGTACAAAAAAGATTTTAATTTTTTTCATACTAATAGAATACTGTAAACCCGCAGAGATTTTATCCATTTTAAAAATGATAAAAATGCTAATAAATAAACTGTGCACAAACTATCTCACTCACCCAACTCGAAAACCAAATAAAAACTTGCCAAAACTAATTGTTACACAAAAATGTAATTTCGATAGTTGTCAATCAAACAAAAATGAACCACTACTCAGTCTTCGAAAAAATAAAATAAAGGATTAATCTTATTAGGGCTGGGGGGGGGGAGCTTTCACTAATGCTGGGTCAAGGTTCATTCATTTTTTATCATTCCTAAAGCGTAATATATATATTTTTACTTGCAATTTTGCAAACAGATTTTTGTCAGTAACCATCGCATTTAACTCAAATTTCAACGAAATCATTTAAGACGTTTTTGTGAAATTAAGTATTTTATAATCACCCCCACAGTATTTGAGATAATGTTAATGTTGTGTTTTTCTCTTATATCAACTACCCCCAAATTTTAAGGGGAAAAAATTCCCGAAACATGACCAAAATTTGACCACATACCAAATGTGTAATATCGGCCAACGTATTTGTGCTGTACATCTCCAAACGACAGACAGAGGGACATCTAATATTCCAAGGTGCCTCTAATCCAATATATTCGCCAAACACTAAACAACAATTGTTTGATTCATCATATAACTTTCTCTACCTGTTACAAAGTAAAATTAACAACTAACATTTTAAAAAAACACAAATTTAGGTTAGGATAACTCACTAGAATTGAAATTACTGTTTTTCAATGGTGAGTAAAAGCACTATACAAGGTTACGTTATGATGTGTTAGGTAAGAATAAGTTAGGTTTTGTTAGGTTAGGTTAGGTAAGAATAAGTTAGGTTAGGTTAGGTTAGGTTAGGTAAGAATAAGTTAGGTTAGGTTAGGTTAGGTTAGGTTATGTTAGGTTAGGTTAGGTTAGGTAAAAATAAGTTAGGTTAGGTTAGGTTTGTTTAGGTTAGGTTAGGTTAGGTTGGGTAAGAATAAGTTAGGTTAGGCTTAGGTTAGGTTAGGTTAGGTAAGAATAAGTTAGGTTAGGTTAGGTTAGTAGTTTAATATAATATTACACTTACGTCACACACTTTCTCTCTCAGTTACACTAATACACAGTAAAATTATTCATAATATTGAGAATATTGGGTGATTGTCCACATTACAACATCCTTGATATCTTCAAATGGAAATACTATTTAAAATAAATCAGTGATGGTGATCATGGTACTTACGCAGCTCAATCATGCATTACAATATAAGCAGTTCCTCTAAATGTAATAACCAAAAGAAAATGTTAAATTGTTTTAGTATATAGACGATTAGGTTTGTTTAAATCAGTTGTTACACCGGTTGTTATCACTACTTTCTTGACGTGAGGTAACGAACCCACTACACTAGCTTCCCTAGCGTCCTTACGGGCCTCGAAGCCTTACATAATATCTAAAAGAACTTCCACTCGCTAAGCTCGTGACGGTGAAAGTGTCGATCCAGTTTATCCTGTGGTTATGAATTATATTTTTGACAATAACTTCGCTATTTGTCATCGTAAAAATCTTGGATTGTTACCACTATATGTAGAATTAAAATATGCAAAGTTGTATCTAATTTATTGTTATAATTTGAATAACACCCGAGATATGAACGTAAAGTGTTTAAAATGCCCGTCAATTTAACGTTTTCAATTTCATGTTTTCATAATTTTTATAAGAGTACACTATAGTCCCCCACGTTCCCGTGTCAATCTTTGTGGCCGCTATCGTGCTTAACCATGGACGACAACGACGACGGAAGGACCGCTTCCTGAGGAAAAGTTGAAATTCAGTCAAGAAATGGAGGTTGTTTTTAACGAACACCTAACTTACCTTTACTTCGTATACTCGGTGAGGTTAGGTTAGCGTAGCTTAGATTAGGTTAGGTTAGGTTACTTTATATACTGGGTGAGTAATGTACGGCGAGTAAATGGTGGACTTAATATCTAAAGAATTATTAAAACTATCAAAATATTAAAGTTCAGCTCAGAATAAATTATTTGAACAGCTGATTATTTAGTTTAATTTTCGCTTGTGTTTACCGTGTAGCTCAAATCGAATGCACCACATTTTTAAACATCGAATTACTCCTTTGAAAAATTTGTCATTATGAAATTAAATTAGTCTCAAGAGATTATTAAAAACAGGTTTAACTCTTGTTTGTTTCTACACGAGTCTAATTGTTACGTCAACTTGTGCAATTAAATAGTTTACAAGAAAACAGATTTCTTAGTTGTCTGAAGTTTGCTATTAAAAGTGAATATGTTTACACGTGTACATATCCTGTATTGTACGATAAGACCTGTTCACATGAGACACACAACAGAGTTAATTCGCAGGTGTTCTTTACAGTTTTATTTTCTTACAAAGGTTAAATTTTTTATACAATGGGTTTACAATAACATATGTGTAAGTGGGTGCACCAATTGTACGCCTTTTTATTTCATTTGATATAGGTAGTGAAGGGAAAATAATTGATGGATAAAAAAATCGATTAAGAGTTTTGGACAGATCCGTTTTAGAGGTTCTTTGAATTAAAAACAGTTGTTTTCGTAGTGATGTCAGTTTGTCGGGTATCTGTGCAATGGTTTCCAGCCCCAATTCGTGGGCTAATTTTAATAAAATTGTATACGTGAGAATATTGTAGACAATCTAGCAAATTGTTGGGGGGGGGGGTTGTAATATGGAAAAAAAACAATATCTCAAAATCAGCTGCAAAGATTTCGCCTTAATTGTAAATAAAATTAGTTCTTGAGTCATCGGGAGCCATCGGTAAAACAACAATAAATTGGCCATTTGGATGTTATAAAATATGTAATTACTAAAATTTTAGTGAAATCTTAACTCAAACCAGTGTGTAAAATTGTATGTAAAAAATATTACGGTTCAAGAGTAATTGAACCAAATTGAACTTCGAAAAAAATACGAAAAGCTCAATTGAAATACGATTTCACTAAAAGAATTTTAACATAATTTGTAGAGATAATTTTGAGAAATTACGTGTTCTACAAATTTTCGATGGTCGATCGTTAGAGCCGATTTTAAGAAAATTGCAATTTCGTGTTTTATTTCTTGTGACAGCTACTCCAAAATTTCAATAATTGTAAAATTAAAAAATATTTCCAACATATAGTCAAAATAAACACACATATCAAATTTGATTATAATCGGTCGTTACTTTTAAACTGTGTAGAACAGTGGAGACAGACAGACAGGCATATATCATTCCAAAAACCATTTTTGTGAATTCAGGGAACTTCAAAAAGTAATATCCACAAACAATTTAGAAGTTGATTTGTTTTTACCTGTCACACAACTTTTACTATAATACAAGTAAAAAGAAAATAGAAATGAGAATCTTACCCTCAAGGCCTCACGTTAGTAAGTACTAGTTTTGCAAGTACTAGGGAACCAAGCTGGGTATACACATTTTTTCATGTAGTAATGGGTTACATCTCTCTCTGTCATCTTTCCTATCAGGTTTTTTTTTACCAACTTTTGTTCTTTTCCGAGCTGACGACGTTACGTTATTCAAGGGCTAGGGGTTTTTTTTAAATTTCATATTTATTTTTAATAAAGCGATGTTGAACGAGAGGTTTTAACCTTTAAACAAGTAAAACACACCCTACTATTAAACACAGTATCCATCTCTCACATCCACTATTAAACACATCTTTGTAAATTGTACTATTATTTTATAATCTGAGTGGAAATAAAACAAAAAAAAACTTTGTGCATACATATTTGAAGTGAAGCGACATAAGGGTGGCGTCACGTCGGATATTTACTACATGTTCCTTCCGCTAACAATTCGTCCGTACTTTTTGCGTCACTCTTCTTGCTCTAATTATTTTATCGCTTGGAACAGACGTCGAGTATTTATTATTTGTACGAGTATTTCTCCAACTAAAAGCGCAATCCTTACTTAACTCTCGACAGTTTATATTCATTGTAGTTATTCCACACTAAATAAAGATGGTTTTTAAGCACAATTACTGTTAATGGGTGCATTCAAATCATAACGTTAGATCTCGACTGGTTGGAGTTGTATTTGACAATTAAAAGAAGAAAGTTTGTGTAATTAGTATTTCTTTAATTGATTTTTTATCGATTCAAACACATAAAACTCAACTATATAAAGGGTGACTGAAAAGAAACTTGCACCTCTTCTCCGCCATAATTTACTTAGATAGACATTGTAACTAAAATAATAGCCTCTAACGTGATTTGTTAAGAGCTAAATAAGGAATTTTATCTCCCCAAATACATTGATATTAGAAAATCTGCTTAGGTAAGTAAAATTGCATCAATAAGTCCTATTCTTTGGTTTTTACCCCATAAGAGGGCGGGGTGAGGTAATATGTTTATATATGAGGTATATCATGAAAATACTTCATTATAAAGGTATTCATAGGCTTAATATGTCTTAAAAAGAAATTTAAAATGAAGTAGCACATATAAATTAGAAATTTATGGTTAAAAACAAAAGAATACATAAGTTACATAAAGAAATACTTGAATCGTCACTGACAAACTAGCGTCACTTTTGAAGTTAAAACCGTTTACTCGTAGCCACGTAAGCAGCAGACAGTATTCGTTTCAAAGTCAGACGCTATCTGCAGGTCCCCACAACGTTACCAGTACGTTTAAAATACGTGTGCTATTTGTTTGTTTACCTTAGAAACTTATGTAGATCACCTATTTCGCCGATCGCTCTGTGATTAGATTTTTGAAAACAAAAAGACAAGGGAAATGTGGGTAAACAGTGTAAATTGTATAATAAGGAAGAACTGATGTTCATGATGAATAGCGATCCGGACGGAAAGTTAATTGTTAAATCATTGAAGAACTGACAATTAAAGTGGTTAAACATATTTGTAAAAAACAGGCGCTTTATTATTGATGAACTGGGTGAGGCTTTCGTTAAGTATAACATTATTGGTCCAGTACAAGAAGATGTACCAATGAGGTTACAAGGATGCTTATGGAGGAACACAAGAAAAAACGTATGGTAGAGATGTCATTATTGAAGTAATGTGAGGAAAATGTCGATGAATTATCGTAACCTGCATGAACACTGCTAAACAATGCGGCAATCAAGACAATTTATTCATTACAAATCTTCAACAAAACTAAATAATTGAAGTATACTTTACTAACTGAAGAAATTTCTACTAGAGTTTTCTAGGACAGGAAAGATGTTTTTTAGTTGAATTCCTACATAGTGGAGGGATAAAAATGCGAATCCGATTTGCGTAGTAGCTTACTGACATTGTTCAGCCTGTATTCTAAAACCGTCATTACCTCCTTACAAAAAATGGCATCTGTTTACTTCATGACAGCACTCCGACACACGCTGTCGTACAGACATTTTTTTACTGAATGGGGAAATATGTTCACCCCTACTACAGTCCTGATCTTGGTATTAAGACTAAAATGTTTTTCCAAAACTTGGGGATTTTTTGAGAGTAAAGCGAAAGGCAAGTGAATCTACCAAATCAGTTGAGGATTGTTAAAAGGACAGGTAGCAGATTTCTATCCTGAGAATTTCAACAAAGTTCTACCACTATTTAGACAGCGCTTACATTGAGTAATAAAGGTATATATGTATTGGAAGTATCCTGTGATCTGTAACAAAACGGTTCTTATTTAAAATATGACACTCGCACTTTACTGTACAACACATATTCCCAACAATAATTTTTAATTAAACACCCGTTCTCTTACAGTCATATTCTTCACAATAGCCACAAGTAAACATACATTGGCAAATTAGCACAACTTTAGAAGCAGAAAATTATAAAGTACAAAACGCAACAACCACATTTTACAAAACTTTAAATTAAGATATTAATTAAGTTAGAGTACATAAGTTTAAATGTTTTCTAAAGTGTAAAACTCTGATAATACAATAGTTTTATGAAACAAAGAAAACTTGTGAAATTATATTGATGTGTGTCTCCTGGGAACTAGTGCATCGCGCAATGCAGGGTTATGTTTTTGTTAAAACTTGTTTAGTTGTGAGGTTGGTACACGTGTTAACAAGTGAACTTGGTAATAACAACTTTAAAGGAAGTAATCAACTATTAAATCTGTTTTTCTGTGTTATTTTTAATTATGTAATGTTGGCTTGAGTGATAATAAGAAACAAACTTGGATGATGATGTAATACAGAACTATGTGAAAACTCGATACCTCTTGAGTACAAAGTAAATTGGGTTTAAAAAAAATCGAAAAAATTGTATGATGGATTTTAGCAACTTTCTAAAATGTATGTTTGATTTTTACTTATTGAAATTTTACAAAATACAGACTATTATTGTGAACAATTAAGCTCGAATTTGGTTTTATCTATTGAAGCCAGAACCAGTATTCCTAATTAGGGAAGATATATTTCATAAAGAAGATATCTTAATAAAGAAGAAAGACGTAAGAAAAGTGTGGTCAAGGAAGTACGAAATAGTGCTTCAAAAATAGAGATAACAGAAAAGAGAGTGAATACTGATAAATATAGAGGGGAACAATGAAACCGTAAAGGGGGACGAAGAGGTACTTACAGGACTGCTGAGAGAGGAAGGAAAGGGTGGGATACAAGGGATAGTGAGAAAACGAAACAAACTGGAAAAAAGCAGTTTTAGGGAATAATGACAAGAAAGAAAAATAAACTGTAGAATGGAGACAGACAGAAAAGACAGGAGTAAGGTGAAATACATGTGAAAATCCTTACATTTCCTATACAATTTTAGTGTTATGTAAAGATTAATGACCCAAGCGCGAAGGAAAAATCACGAAGAACAGTTCAAGAATACAATTTAAAAAACTTGACAACCGTTTTGAAAGCTCCATTTTAATCAAATAGACTTATTTGGAAGACGTGTTTCTGGTTCAAGCAAAGGAAGTACAAGCGCTTATTTAAATATATAAATATTTTACTTAACACGGTGTCCACAGTTTATTTTTCCCCTTTTGATCGAAAATTATCAAACTGACTTTTTTAAAGATTTATTTAGGCTCATTTTTATTTGTTTTGATGATGAGTGAGTAAGAATGTTTGAGTAATGGTTTCACTTAATTTATTTTTAAGTAAATCTTAATAGGCAGAGTTCTAATGCGTTGCCTCCAAACACTTCAACACCTTACTTGAAACATTTAATATACGACCATAGAGTTGATGTGAAACATTTAAACTCGTCTGAATGTTTCTCACTCATTCAGATGGAGTTTCTAAATATTAACCATGTCAGGATTTTTTTGGTCGGATTCAGGCTCAACATTAAAAAAAAAAAAAAAAAAAAAAAAAAAAAAACAGGCAACCAGTGCTCTAGAAATGTCTTTCCTCCACAGAACCTTTAGGGTGGACTTCCCGCGAGTTACCTAGAGGCAAGACAGATTGATCAGCGTCCCCTTCGACACAACTCAAGAGAATGAATCGTGAAGAGGCAGTTTAACTTCGTCACTGGACTTTCGCCAGTGAATTGGAAAAAATTTAAATGGTGTAATACCGTCATTTAATGGTAAATAGAAATCTGCTATCCTGTAAACGGATGCATCCTAAAATACTAGATATCATATACGAGAGGTAAAACAGAAATTAAAACCATAAGGTATCCTGAAGTTAACCCCAAAGAAAAAAACTGTTGAGAAAAAGAGACGGGTTGTGATTCCAGACCTATAAACACTCATACCGTATTCAATGCATCTCCCACTGCTAAAGATGTAATCGATAATATTTCCAATAGTCGGACGTATAAAATGAAAAGATATGAAGGAAATAAAATCTGAATGAACGATGCATTAAAGTGCAGATAATCTAATTGAATAACGTAATAAATCTATAAATTGGAAACATTATTGCCAGCCTATATATTGTCACCACTTGTCAAAACACAATTTGTTAATGTTTTCCATTAGAGCGGTTTTTACAAGTTGTGTAAATCATAATATTATCTGTTGTAATTTATAATCTGTGGGAAAATATTGAAATTATTTCGCTAACTTTGATTTATATTTTTATCTAGTTTTTTGTTTGGGAAATTAATAGTTGAATGTGAGTATAATGGAGTGGATGTAATGTGTTTGGTTTAATAAGTTTCAATTTTAGATTAAATAAACATCAACAATGGTGATGGCTCGGTTAGGTAATTGGGTCGAAGAGCACTTTTGTTGGATGGAAAGTCGGTGACGAAACTTTAGTCCGTCCAGAAATACAAGAAATGCAAGTACTAAACAGCTATATTGAAAGCTATTTATATTGATAGTTATAACAGGCGACATTTTTACATAAATATTATGACACTTCCGTACAGGGAATCTCGTCTAGAGAGTTATGAAAGTCATCTCATAAAACAAAAATTTCTTGAGTTTAGTGTCAACCAGAGTACCATCACCATTGTACTGGTACTTATCAGTACCTTACTCTTGTTTCGCTAAAACCGTATTACTTAGCTAGCTAAACAAATCGCCCAAAACGATTTACATCTATATACATTGAGCCAGAGAGTAAAGCGATGTTCAAAATCAAATAGTTCGAATGATTAAAAGTTTTCCTTGTATAGTTTGGAGAGTTTGGTAGTTTGGATAGAATGATTAAATTTTTACTACTACAGCTTAAATTGATGATTGTTGACAATAGGGATTGACCCCAAATGTTTTAACATTTTTAATAATGTTTGACTGATACTCGAATTTGTATTTTGGAGTGTTGGGTTCAAATTTGACATCGGTATATACATGTTTTTCTCTCAAATACACAAAAAATTCAAATGAACACGAAATGTTGTTGGCGTATTTTGATGAAAAGTGTTATATTTATGTTATTTAAGGAGTTGGATAATTTAACTTTTGTTTTATCTTTCTCATGTAAACGTAGTATAGAAAAAGGATGCATGGGTAAAAACCTGTTGATTTTTTCGTGAATGCATTCGCTCTGAGCTCCTGAGAAGTGTTTGATTTATGTCTGTTGTGGAACCAAAACGAATCCACCGTTATTGATCACATTTGGTGTTTGGACATATCTAAGACTTTTTCCTTTCGTCGGTAACTAAAAATAACATAAAATGAACTCCCTAGCCCTCAAATGCTTTAATAGCGTCAGGGACGTACGAGGTCAAGAGTTTGTTAAGAGAGACCTGGTAGGAAAGATCTATAACCAAAAACTACATGTTAAAACATGTAGTTCCAGCTAGGATTGTTAAGGGATTTCCACTTCAGTACTCACTATAAGTGAGCCTCTGAGGGGAGTTTGTGCCATAACACGTCTTACATGTAAATTTTATTTAATTAAAATAGAACATCTATTGACGGCATTCCAGGTTTATTTTCATTATTTCATAATTATTATTGAAATATAATGTATTTTAATTTGCGATTTTGCACACAAGTTTGGGTCATTATCCCAAATAGGACAGCGCTCAATATTCATTAAGCGGACCCAGAATTCATGCTTGAAAAAAGGAGGATGCAGGATTAGCGGGTATAGTGAGGAACGGGGGGTTCTACATACAGGACGATGTGTGTCTTTGTATGGTGAATAACTCTTCCTAAAAAAAATGTTTGGGAGGATCTCTCACATAATGTATGGAAAAATCGCCAATGATTATTATCTTTAGATTGTAATAAGACTACAAACTAGTGATGTGTGAGTACGAATCAAAATCCTCGGAGCATTCCGAGTATTAAAATCCTCGGTTTCGTATTAAAATATTCGGACGAAATCCTCGTAACTAGGAACAAGGAGGAGGTAATGTGATAGTATGAATTCGAAATAAAATCCTCGGACAACGATATTCGTTATTGTTGCGTCAATTCCAAACAAAATGCTCGGTGTTTCTACTTTCGTTATATTAGTTTCTAAGCTGATTTTTCACTACACATTAATTAAACATTACGATTTTGAGTTAAAATGATTTAGATTGGTTAAAAAGTTCAATTTAAAATAATAATATTCATGTATTTCCACATTAACAAAAAGTAAATTAAATTATTATTTAATTGTTATTATTTATATTAAAATAAATATTAATAGGTTACCATCTTTAAAAAAATATAGTAAGTTAACTTATTTTAAATAACAACTAAATTATTAATGTTGGTAATAATTGTACTAACGTTAAATTACAGAATTTGTGTCGAGGTAGGATAACATTTAATTACGTATTACAAGTGTCAATCACATATTGTTTAAAAAAATAAATACTTGGTTGTTCAGTCTTACAGATAGAACGCAAAAGTGTAGTTTTATCTAAAACGATCTGATTGGCAAAACTGAGTTAGAAGCCGATGCGCAAAATCATTCTGCGCAGATACTCAATTTCGAAATAATAATACTAGTATTGAAATCATTTGAAACCGAGTAATGCGAGTATCCATTTCACCCGAGTATCAACATCGCTACTACAAACGTCTGCACCAATCATTTCTCCCGTAAAATGTATACATTGTTGAATGACGTACTAGTTATTTTCTCAAATAAATCGATAGTGAATTAAAAGATCTAAATCAAAATTGTAAACTAGCCAAATGTATACGTTACACTGTGACGGACTGCAGTATTATCACTGACGAGTGTTCACCATCCATCAAAACGTAACGGTCAGCAAAATAGTGACGGATATGACTTCAGCAAAAGCTGTAAATAAACGGCAACATCCATCATGACTTTCTATCTTTGATGAGGTGTTATCTGACAGCCAGTAGAATTGAGATTTTACTTTCAAATAAATCATATGTCACGGTTTAACAATTTTATTCTAATATTTTCCAAACTAGATTAATATATCCCATTAAGATATACTTTTAATTGAGTTGTAGTTAAAATAATAACCATAAAAAATAGCCCACTAATTTAAACACTTTATTGAAAATAGCCCTTTTCTATTTAGATGTGAGGGAAAAAAGTTTTTTAAGTAAAGTGTAAGTGCAAAAAAGTACTTTATTACAGATATTTTACTTTTTTCACATATATGTAGTCTAGTCTAGAGAAAGTAATATGTGTGACAAAACCGATGTCGAGATAAATCCGTTTTGAGTTCCCAAAATTCAAATAAAATGATTTTTAAAATGGCGCCCGTCTCTCTATCATACGCGCAGTGGTCTACAGCCAAACACGTTTTTTAAAAACAAATTGATAAGTCGACATATTTTGACGAAATATCGGGACTTCCACTTTTCGATTACTTAAAATTTTGGAGTGGTTTCTATTAAAAAAGTGGAAAATTTTGATAGGCTCTAAAGATTATTATTAAATTTGTATGGAAATATGTTATTCTGGTTTGTAGTTATCGGTAAAAAAATTAAAATTGCCTTTGACAATATACAATTTTTCAAAATTGTCTCAATCGATTTCGTTCAAACTCTAACGAAATATGTAGATTAATGATTCAAACTCATCTTACAAATTGTAAGTAAATATTATTGAAATACGATTTACGACGAGGACGTGTATAGAAACATATTTAAACTCTTATTTGTATTTGTATTTCATTTGTCTTTTAGATCAATAGTTGTGTAAAACACGTCAAAGATAAAGAAAGAAAAAAACAAATAATAAGAAAGCAGTTATTAACAATTACGCTAAAAAGAACTAATAAAATTAAAAACTATTAAAAATTATCACTAAAAACAAATTTCAACAAAATTAAAACTATTAAGAATTATCACTAAAAACCAATTTTAACAAAGTACAAACAAAATTAAAGCTATTAAAAATTATCACTAAAAACCAATTTCAATCTAGCACAAACAAAATTAAAACTATTAAAAATTATCACTAAAAGCCATTTTCAACTACAAAAAAACAAAATCAAAACTATTAAAAATTATCACTAAAAACCAATTTCAACAAAACACAAATGAAAACTGTAATACAAGCAGATCCTCAAAAAATGGTTTTTGGCCTTGTAGGAATTGAAATTGTATTTGTTAGATCAGGGGGGATATGTTTTATGAATCTCTGAATATCACTATTCTCTTGACATTGACTAAGCTAAACGCTTAGCTTGTGTCAGTATCTCGGTACTAGCGGGTCTCAAAGCCACTACTCGCTACGCTCGTGTCGGTAACTGCAACCCTGTAAGGTCTAGTAACTAAACAATATCATATTTTCTTGAGAGGACAAAAAATTACATTTTTTACAATAACTTCGCTATTTGTCGTCGTAGATTGGTATCACTGCATGCAGAATTGAAATTTGATCTAATTTAATATAAGTTGAATAAATAAAGATATATAAACTAAAACTGTTTAGAAATGAGCACCATTTTGAGATTTTTAAACGATTTTTCTCAATTTCAATAATGTTCTATATGAGCATACTGTAGGTCCTTATACCAAATATTACGACCCTATCTTAATTAGTGTTTACTTACAGATAACGACTGTCGGCTTGCCGAAACCATGAACCGTGAAGATCAGTAAAAATAGATGTTATAATTTAAAACGATTTCCAAACTGGGTTATAAACACATTTCTGATACTACCATTATCATTTATTCAATCTACTATACTATTGTAGTAAACAAATTTAATATAACATACAATCGTTTAAAAAAAAAATCAGTTCTTTATAATTTCGAATCTCAACGAATGATGCCATTATTTTATTGGAGTTTTAAATTAAGGGTTGTCAGGAGTTTAGAAAGGGTTGTTGGCAGATTGTCAATGTACCAGTGCCAATTTGCAGTCTAACAAACATGGCTTCTCAATAATAGAGAATATTAATAAGTGATATCTGGTCTTTTAATGGCCATCACTCATCGAGGGGATTGAAATGTCAATTTATAAAACTCTGCGGAATAAAAAGGTTTGACACGGACACAAGGCTGCTAATTTAGTCAGAAATGTTCAACTCCACTTGTCTGCAGATCATCGATACGTTAATACAAAGTCATGCTAATGCAGTTTTTTTTGGAAAAATTGAAACTATGTTGTTCATTAAAATTAGTCTGCCAGATAACACATTATCAATGATGTTTTGATTGATGTTCAATGGAGAGTTATACATCATTATTTTGCTGACCGAACGTTTTGATGGATGTAAAACGTCCGTCAATTTTGATTCATCGTTGTTCTTTGAGGACAATCACATTCTAAAATGAGAGGGGGAGATCAAACATTGTTGTAATTCATACATTAATTTCAATCTGTTCTGATTGTGATTTTTTACTTGTAAATGACCAATACGAGTTAAAAACTGTAGTGGTGTTGACTTTATTTGTGAATTTCACTTGTGTTTTGTTATTTACTTTTTCACATAATGTTTGACTTTCACGCAAAACTTCAAATATCCAAATAATATTCAAACTGTTTTACCATTACATTTACCTTTCAGTGTGTCATACGTAAAATAGCCGAACGTTACCTGTAAACGTTACGGTGTCAAGTTAAGCCAGTATCGTAGCTAGATCTTTCGTAACCAGGGAAAGACAGACAAGTAGAGGAAGGATTTTTTCCCTTTATAAGTATAATTTGAAGAAAAAAAACACGCATACAGACATTATTAAAAACAATTTCCCAATACATTAAAATAATAACTAAAAATAATAAAGTTCACGTGAATTCTACAATCGAACAATACAATTTTAAACTGAGTGAATTTACTACTTTAAGTTAACATTCCATTATTCTTTTTTTGAATGTATAAATCACATCCGTATTCATGCTAAAATGTTTAACAATCGCTGCTTTTTTTTCGATGAAAAGAAACAATTAAAATAGTTTACAAAACAAACAGTGAACGCGCTAAATTAAAAGTTACGGCGGAAAAAAAAAAACTCCACTAAACAGAATTGAAAAAAGGAATGTTCAATGTTCAAGGGTAATTACTACTATTAAAGATTATTACTAAAAACCAACTTTAACAAAGAACAAACAAAATTAAATCTATTAAAGATTACTTTAAAAACTAATTTTAAAAAGAACAAACAAAATTAAAAGTATTAAAGATTATCACTAAAAACTAATTTCAACAAAGAACAAACAAAATTAAAACTGTTAAAAAATTTTTTTAAACCAATTTCAACAAAGCACAAACAAAATTAAAACTATTAAAGATTATTACTAAATACGAATTTCAACAAAGGACAAACAAAATTAAAACAATTTAGGATTATCAGTAAAAACTAAATTCAACAAAGAACAAACAAAATTTATTGACCTCTAATATAAACCCTCTAAAATATTTTAAGTCGATTCTTTATATTTTACGAGATATTGAGCGGTACAACTCTTTCTCATTTTTTTTTTGGTTAATCAGTTTTAGAACAAACGCTTCTAAAAGACTCATTACATTAAACGTCCTTAAATTCTGTGATTTAATTTTGTTTTATTTTTTGAAATGTCTGTAACTTTAAAATAGCTGAAACATTATGTTTTATAAGTTTACTGTGCATCTGGAAAGATGTACAACGAAACTAAGTTGTTGTTACATCTCAGTTTCGTACTATTTACTGTTATTATCAACTACAAAACACAACATAGCAGTTTACTGCAGATAGAGAATCGTCCTCTTACCCTTCTTGCAATTCACACATTTTTACTACTCAAAATCCAAGTTTCAACCGTATTTTTTTTTAAATTAACCAATTATATTTTAAAATACCATACTTATATATACAACATTAACACAAATAAAATTATTTACAACCAAGCGGGAGCGTTCCGCCTTACCAAGCTAAATGTATTTTCCTGATATTTTATTACTTTGTAACATTATTTTTTTTTCAAATTACTCAAGCGCCGTAATTTTCTTTAGTTACAGTTTGACGAATTGATTTTGGTTATAATGCAAACATTTCACTATAGTTTTTCGAAATAACTTGTAACGATTTTGAGACAAGAAATCATTTCAACAGTCTTCATAGTGTATCTATCCTTTCACTAAATTAACTTCCGAGTCGGCAGTTTTTTAGACATAGCGGCCAAAACGACTGTGCCCTTAGCACAAACTCGGTCGAGCCACAATTTTAAACAATTTTTTTTGTCTAATGAATGCTTCGCTCTTGATTTTTAAAATATATTTGTATTTCGTTTTGAGAAAGTTTGTGTATTCTTTGTAATTCTCACAATACAAAACATTATTTTTCACTTTGTTTCCAGTTATCATATCACATTTTATCTCTATACAATAGGTACATAAGGGAAAAAGTAAAACAAATTTCATTAAAATTATTTTAGAAATACCTTATTAGGTAGGTGTGAATAATAAAATATATAGCGTGTCTCATTTATCTCCTCCATCTTTGACATTGACTGACTTACGGTCTTTAGCGGCTGAATGTATTTTAATGTATAAGGTTACGCGTGCGCTCTTTAAAATTTCGCGGAGAAAAACCAGAAGAACTTAATTTAAAAAATCAACTCTCCCCCTTCTTTAAAGAGGGGTATTATATCTAGAAAGTACCACGGAAACGAAATTATATTTATACTTTTATTTAACTACTATATCTATTTAATAAATGGTGCACCAACTGTGTCTCGTGTACGTATATTATTATGTATGCACTTTTATACTTTGTAATGCGGAACACTGCCACGTTCCTAAAGAGAGACATCACTATATTTAAGTGTCTTACACATCCATTCAGAAAAGTAAATATTGAACCAAATAAACTAATGAGATAAACAAAATCGGTTGAAAAACAAAAAGTTAAAATATTCTACACCCTATTAAAATTGTTATTAGAAATTTTTGGAATAATGAAAATTTATGAGATGTATGTTAATCTATGGATGTAAGTATAATTTGTAAAGGAGAGTATAAAATGGAAATTATTCACACTTATTTAATATGCTGTCAGACAATCCTTTATTTTCTTTGTTTTTCTTGTTTATTCAATGCACGAAGCGTTTCGACTTATTTAACTTCAGTAATTTTCAAAACCTTTGAATCACACCAAAAATAATTGAAACGCAACACAAACATGAATATACGGGAACTTTTAAAATTCATTTATAGTCACACGGTGATATAAATACTACATAGTACTACGTCACAAAACAAGTTCGCCGACCACCTGTTAAATAAATATTTATAAATATGCGTTTGTATTTGTGTTTTATTTATTGACATTGTGCGATTCAAAGCATTTGAAAAAGACTGAACTGAAATAATTCGAAACGCGTCGCGCATGAAACAAGGAAATAAACGATTGATTGCCAGCATTATAAAATATAATTAAAAATAACTATCCAAGTAAGTATACACTTATAAATTTGGAAAATGTAAACGAGCGCCTAAGGATTTACATTATGTTAGGTTATTTGGTGCCCTACCTTTAGTTATGCCCTAGTTGAGATATTTTGAGTTAAAGTGTGTTTATAAGATTAATGAGTAAAATGAATGAATATGTAATTATTTTCCACCTCAAACATAAAATATATTTGTTAAACATAGCTGATATACAACACATTACAATTTATATTTGGTGATGAATTAGACAATGCTTAGGCACTGCCTGATAGGGATTTATAATTACTGTTCTACTTAAATTATATAGAAAAAAACTTGTACGAGTGCCTCTATACAATTTAAGAGAAAGATTTATTCACATATTATAAAAGTGCTAATCCACTTTATGACTAAAATAAATAATACGTTATCGTATTGCTTTGTCTAGCAAAATTAAATAAATAAATACGTAATTAATAAAGCAATACAATACCGAATTATCTTAATAAAACAAAGAGAAAGATTTATTCACATATTATAAAAGTGCTAATCCACTTTATGACTAAAATAAATAATACGTTATCGTATTGCTTTGTCTAGCAAAATTAAATAAATAAACGTAATTAATAAAGCAATACAATACCGAATTATCTTAATAAAACAAAGAGAAAGATTTATTCACATATTATAAAAGTGCTAATCCACTTTATGACTAAAATAAATAATACGTTATCGTATTGCTTTGTCTAGCAAAATTAAATAAATAAATACGTAATTAATAAAGCAATACAATACCGAATTATCTTAATAAAACAAAGAGAAAGATTTATTCACATATTATAAAAGTGCTAATCCACTTTATGACTAAAATAAATAATACGTTATCGTATTGCTTTGTCTAGCAAAATTAAATAAATAAATACGTAATTAATAAAGCAATACAATACCGAATTATCTTAATAAAACAAAGAGAAAGATTTATTCACATATTATAAAAGTGCTAATCCACTTTATGACTAAAATAAATAATACGTTATCGTATTGCTTTGTCTAGCAAAATTAAATAAATAAATACGTAATTAATAAAGCAATACAATACCGAATTATCTTAATAAAACAAAGAGAAAGATTTATTCACATATTATAAAAGTGCTAATCCACTTTATGACTAAAATAAATAATACGTTATCGTATTGCTTTGTCTAGCAAAATTAAATAAATAAACGTAATTAATAAAGCAATACAATACCGAATTATCTTAATAAAACAAAGAGAAAGATTTATTCACATATTATAAAAGTGCTAATCCACTTTATGACTAAAATAAATAATACGTTATCGTATTGCTTTGTCTAGCAAAATTAAATAAATAAATACGTAATTAATAAAGCAATACAATACCGAATTATCTTAATAAAACAAAGAGAAAGATTTATTCACATATTATAAAAGTGCTAATCCACTTTATGACTAAAATAAATAATACGTTATCGTATTGCTTTGTCTAGCAAAATTAAATAAATAAATACGTAATTAATAAAGCAATACAATACCGAATTATCTTAATAAAACAAAGAGAAAGATTTATTCACATATTATAAAAGTGCTAATCCACTTTATGACTAAAATAAATAATACGTTATCGTATTGCTTTGTCTAGCAAAATTAAATAAATAAATACGTAATTAATAAAGCAATACAATACCGAATTATCTTAATAAAACAAAGAGAAAGATTTATTCACATATTATAAAAGTGCTAATCCACTTTATGACTAAAATAAATAATACGTTATCGTATTGCTTTGTCTAGCAAAATTAAATAAATAAATACGTAATTAATAAAGCAATACAATACCGAATTATCTTAATAAAACAAAGAGAAAGATTTATTCACATATTATAAAAGTGCTAATCCACTTTATGACTAAAATAAATAATACGTTATCGTATTGCTTTGTCTAGCAAAATTAAATAAATAAATACGTAATTAATAAAGCAATACAATACCGAATTATCTTAATAAAACAAAGAGAAAGATTTATTCACATATTATAAAAGTGCTAATCCACTTTATGACTAAAATAAATAATACGTTATCGTATTGCTTTGTCTAGCAAAATTAAATAAATAAATACGTAATTAATAAAGCAATACAATACCGAATTATCTTAATAAAACAAAGAGAAAGATTTATTCACATATTATAAAAGTGCTAATCCACTTTATGACTAAAATAAATAATACGTTATCGTATTGCTTTGTCTAGCAAAATTAAATAAATAAATACGTAATTAATAAAGCAATACAATACCGAATTATCTTAATAAAACAAAGAGAAAGATTTATTCACATATTATAAAAGTGCTAATCCACTTTATGACTAAAATAAATAATACGTTATCGTATTGCTTTGTCTAGCAAAATTAAATAAATAAATACGTAATTAATAAAGCAATACAATACCGAATTATCTTAATAAAACAAAGAGAAAGATTTATTCACATATTATAAAAGTGCTAATCCACTTTATGACTAAAATAAATAATACGTTATCGTATTGCTTTGTCTAGCAAAATTAAATAAATAAATACGTAATTAATAAAGCAATACAATACCGAATTATCTTAATAAAACAAAGAGAAAGATTTATTCACATATTATAAAAGTGCTAATCCACTTTATGACTAAAATAAATAATACGTTATCGTATTGCTTTGTCTAGCAAAATTAAATAAATAAATACGTAATTAATAAAGCAATACAATACCGAATTATCTTAATAAAACAAAGAGAAAGATTTATTCACATATTATAAAAGTGCTAATCCACTTTATGACTAAAATAAATAATACGTTATCGTATTGCTTTGTCTAGCAAAATTAAATAAATAAATACGTAATTAATAAAGCAATACAATACCGAATTATCTTAATAAAACAAAGAGAAAGATTTATTCACATATTATAAAAGTGCTAATCCACTTTATGACTAAAATAAATAATACGTTATCGTATTGCTTTGTCTAGCAAAATTAAATAAATAAATACGTAATTAATAAAGCAATACAATACCGAATTATCTTAATAAAACAAAGAGAAAGATTTATTCACATATTATAAAAGTGCTAATCCACTTTATGACTAAAATAAATAATACGTTATCGTATTGCTTTGTCTAGCAAAATTAAATAAATAAATACGTAATTAATAAAGCAATACAATACCGAATTATCTTAATAAAACAAAGAGAAAGATTTATTCACATATTATAAAAGTGCTAATCCACTTTATGACTAAAATAAATAATACGTTATCGTATTGCTTTGTCTAGCAAAATTAAATAAATAAATACGTAATTAATAAAGCAATACAATACCGAATTATCTTAATAAAACAAAGAGAAAGATTTATTCACATATTATAAAAGTGCTAATCCACTTTATGACTAAAATAAATAATACGTTATCGTATTGCTTTGTCTAGCAAAATTAAATAAATAAATACGTAATTAATAAAGCAATACAATACCGAATTATCTTAATAAAACAAAGAGAAAGATTTATTCACATATTATAAAAGTGCTAATCCACTTTATGACTAAAATAAATAATACGTTATCGTATTGCTTTGTCTAGCAAAATTAAATAAATAAATACGTAATTAATAAAGCAATACAATACCGAATTATCTTAATAAAACAAAGAGAAAGATTTATTCACATATTATAAAAGTGCTAATCCACTTTATGACTAAAATAAATAATACGTTATCGTATTGCTTTGTCTAGCAAAATTAAATAAATAAATACGTAATTAATAAAGCAATACAATACCGAATTATCTTAATAAAACAAAGAGAAAGATTTATTCACATATTATAAAAGTGCTAATCCACTTTATGACTAAAATAAATAATACGTTATCGTATTGCTTTGTCTAGCAAAATTAAATAAATAAATACGTAATTAATAAAGCAATACAATACCGAATTATCTTAATAAAACAAAGAGAAAGATTTATTCACATATTATAAAAGTGCTAATCCACTTTATGACTAAAATAAATAATACGTTATCGTATTGCTTTGTCTAGCAAAATTAAATAAATAAATACGTAATTAATAAAGCAATACAATACCGAATTATCTTAATAAAACAAAGAGAAAGATTTATTCACATATTATAAAAGTGCTAATCCACTTTATGACTAAAATAAATAATACGTTATCGTATTGCTTTGTCTAGCAAAATTAAATAAATAAATACGTAATTAATAAAGCAATACAATACCGAATTATCTTAATAAAACAAAGAGAAAGATTTATTCACATATTATAAAAGTGCTAATCCACTTTATGACTAAAATAAATAATACGTTATCGTATTGCTTTGTCTAGCAAAATTAAATAAATAAATACGTAATTAATAAAGCAATACAATACCGAATTATCTTAATAAAACAAAGAGAAAGATTTATTCACATATTATAAAAGTGCTAATCCACTTTATGACTAAAATAAATAATACGTTATCGTATTGCTTTGTCTAGCAAAATTAAATAAATAAATACGTAATTAATAAAGCAATACAATACCGAATTATCTTAATAAAACAAAGAGAAAGATTTATTCACATATTATAAAAGTGCTAATCCACTTTATGACTAAAATAAATAATACGTTATCGTATTGCTTTGTCTAGCAAAATTAAATAAATAAATACGTAATTAATAAAGCAATACAATACCGAATTATCTTAATAAAACAAAGAGAAAGATTTATTCACATATTATAAAAGTGCTAATCCACTTTATGACTAAAATAAATAATACGTTATCGTATTGCTTTGTCTAGCAAAATTAAATAAATAAATACGTAATTAATAAAGCAATACAATACCGAATTATCTTAATAAAACAAAGAGAAAGATTTATTCACATATTATAAAAGTGCTAATCCACTTTATGACTAAAATAAATAATACGTTATCGTATTGCTTTGTCTAGCAAAATTAAATAAATAAATACGTAATTAATAAAGCAATACAATACCGAATTATCTTAATAAAACAAAGAGAAAGATTTATTCACATATTATAAAAGTGCTAATCCACTTTATGACTAAAATAAATAATACGTTATCGTATTGCTTTGTCTAGCAAAATTAAATAAATAAATACGTAATTAATAAAGCAATACAATACCGAATTATCTTAATAAAACAAAGAGAAAGATTTATTCACATATTATAAAAGTGCTAATCCACTTTATGACTAAAATAAATAATACGTTATCGTATTGCTTTGTCTAGCAAAATTAAATAAATAAATACGTAATTAATAAAGCAATACAATACCGAATTATCTTAATAAAACAAAGAGAAAGATTTATTCACATATTATAAAAGTGCTAATCCACTTTATGACTAAAATAAATAATACGTTATCGTATTGCTTTGTCTAGCAAAATTAAATAAATAAATACGTAATTAATAAAGCAATACAATACCGAATTATCTTAATAAAACAAAGAGAAAGATTTATTCACATATTATAAAAGTGCTAATCCACTTTATGACTAAAATAAATAATACGTTATCGTATTGCTTTGTCTAGCAAAATTAAATAAATAAATACGTAATTAATAAAGCAATACAATACCGAATTATCTTAATAAAACAAAGAGAAAGATTTATTCACATATTATAAAAGTGCTAATCCACTTTATGACTAAAATAAATAATACGTTATCGTATTGCTTTGTCTAGCAAAATTAAATAAATAAATACGTAATTAATAAAGCAATACAATACCGAATTATCTTAATAAAACAAAGAGAAAGATTTATTCACATATTATAAAAGTGCTAATCCACTTTATGACTAAAATAAATAATACGTTATCGTATTGCTTTGTCTAGCAAAATTAAATAAATAAATACGTAATTAATAAAGCAATACAATACCGAATTATCTTAATAAAACAAAGAGAAAGATTTATTCACATATTATAAAAGTGCTAATCCACTTTATGACTAAAATAAATAATACGTTATCGTATTGCTTTGTCTAGCAAAATTAAATAAATAAATACGTAATTAATAAAGCAATACAATACCGAATTATCTTAATAAAACAAAGAGAAAGATTTATTCACATATTATAAAAGTGCTAATCCACTTTATGACTAAAATAAATAATACGTTATCGTATTGCTTTGTCTAGCAAAATTAAATAAATAAATACGTAATTAATAAAGCAATACAATACCGAATTATCTTAATAAAACAAAGAGAAAGATTTATTCACATATTATAAAAGTGCTAATCCACTTTATGACTAAAATAAATAATACGTTATCGTATTGCTTTGTCTAGCAAAATTAAATAAATAAATACGTAATTAATAAAGCAATACAATACCGAATTATCTTAATAAAACAAAGAGAAAGATTTATTCACATATTATAAAAGTGCTAATCCACTTTATGACTAAAATAAATAATACGTTATCGTATTGCTTTGTCTAGCAAAATTAAATAAATAAATACGTAATTAATAAAGCAATACAATACCGAATTATCTTAATAAAACAAAGAGAAAGATTTATTCACATATTATAAAAGTGCTAATCCACTTTATGACTAAAATAAATAATACGTTATCGTATTGCTTTGTCTAGCAAAATTAAATAAATAAATACGTAATTAATAAAGCAATACAATACCGAATTATCTTAATAAAACAAAGAGAAAGATTTATTCACATATTATAAAAGTGCTAATCCACTTTATGACTAAAATAAATAATACGTTATCGTATTGCTTTGTCTAGCAAAATTAAATAAATAAATACGTAATTAATAAAGCAATACAATACCGAATTATCTTAATAAAACAAAGAGAAAGATTTATTCACATATTATAAAAGTGCTAATCCACTTTATGACTAAAATAAATAATACGTTATCGTATTGCTTTGTCTAGCAAAATTAAATAAATAAATACGTAATTAATAAAGCAATACAATACCGAATTATCTTAATAAAACAAAGAGAAAGATTTATTCACATATTATAAAAGTGCTAATCCACTTTATGACTAAAATAAATAATACGTTATCGTATTGCTTTGTCTAGCAAAATTAAATAAATAAATACGTAATTAATAAAGCAATACAATACCGAATTATCTTAATAAAACAAAGAGAAAGATTTATTCACATATTATAAAAGTGCTAATCCACTTTATGACTAAAATAAATAATACGTTATCGTATTGCTTTGTCTAGCAAAATTAAATAAATAAATACGTAATTAATAAAGCAATACAATACCGAATTATCTTAATAAAACAAAGAGAAAGATTTATTCACATATTATAAAAGTGCTAATCCACTTTATGACTAAAATAAATAATACGTTATCGTATTGCTTTGTCTAGCAAAATTAAATAAATAAATACGTAATTAATAAAGCAATACAATACCGAATTATCTTAATAAAACAAAGAGAAAGATTTATTCACATATTATAAAAGTGCTAATCCACTTTATGACTAAAATAAATAATACGTTATCGTATTGCTTTGTCTAGCAAAATTAAATAAATAAATACGTAATTAATAAAGCAATACAATACCGAATTATCTTAATAAAACAAAGAGAAAGATTTATTCACATATTATAAAAGTGCTAATCCACTTTATGACTAAAATAAATAATACGTTATCGTATTGCTTTGTCTAGCAAAATTAAATAAATAAATACGTAATTAATAAAGCAATACAATACCGAATTATCTTAATAAAACAAAGAGAAAGATTTATTCACATATTATAAAAGTGCTAATCCACTTTATGACTAAAATAAATAATACGTTATCGTATTGCTTTGTCTAGCAAAATTAAATAAATAAATACGTAATTAATAAAGCAATACAATACCGAATTATCTTAATAAAACAAAGAGAAAGATTTATTCACATATTATAAAAGTGCTAATCCACTTTATGACTAAAATAAATAATACGTTATCGTATTGCTTTGTCTAGCAAAATTAAATAAATAAATACGTAATTAATAAAGCAATACAATACCGAATTATCTTAATAAAACAAAGAGAAAGATTTATTCACATATTATAAAAGTGCTAATCCACTTTATGACTAAAATAAATAATACGTTATCGTATTGCTTTGTCTAGCAAAATTAAATAAATAAATACGTAATTAATAAAGCAATACAATACCGAATTATCTTAATAAAACAAAGAGAAAGATTTATTCACATATTATAAAAGTGCTAATCCACTTTATGACTAAAATAAATAATACGTTATCGTATTGCTTTGTCTAGCAAAATTAAATAAATAAATACGTAATTAATAAAGCAATACAATACCGAATTATCTTAATAAAACAAAGAGAAAGATTTATTCGACATATTATAAAAGTGCTAATCCACTTTATGACTAAAAAAATAATATATCGTTGCTTTGTCTAGCAAAATTAAATAAATAAATACGTAATTAATAAAGCAATACAATACCGAATTATCTTAATAAAACAAAGAGAAAGAT
>OY740772.1:17765012-17923240 GCA_963513935.1 Aphrophora alni
ACGTAATTAATAAAGCAATACAATACCGAATTCTCTTAATAAAACAAAGAGAAAGATTTATTCACATATTATAAAAGTGCTAATCCACTTTATGACTAAAATAAATAATACGTTATCGTATTGCTTTGTCTAGCAAAATTAAATAAATAAATACGTAATTAATAAAGCAATACAATACCGAATTATCTTAATAAAACAAAGAGAAAGATTTATTCACATATTATAAAAGTGCTAATCCACTTTATGACTAAAATAAATAATACGTTATCGTATTGCTTTGTCTAGCAAAATTAAATAAATAAATACGTAATTAATAAAGCAATACAATACCGAATTCTCTTAATAAAACAAAGAGAAAGATTTATTCACATATTATAAAAGTGCTAATCCACTTTATGACTAAAATAAATAATACGTTATCGTATTGCTTTGTCTAGCAAAATTAAATAAATAAATACGTAATTAATAAAGCAATACAATACCGAATTATCTTAATAAAACAAAGAGAAAGATTTATTCACATATTATAAAAGTGCTAATCCACTTTATGACTAAAATAAATAATACGTTATCGTATTGCTTTGTCTAGCAAAATTAAATAAATAAATACGTAATTAATAAAGCAATACAATACCGAATTCTCTTAATAAAACAAAGAGAAAGATTTATTCACATATTATAAAAGTGCTAATCCACTTTATGACTAAAATAAATAATACGTTATCGTATTGCTTTGTCTAGCAAAATTAAATAAATAAATACGTAATTAATAAAGCAATACAATACCGAATTCTCTTAATAAAACAAAGAGAAAGATTTATTCACATATTATAAAAGTGCTAATCCACTTTATGACTAAAATAAATAATACGTTATCGTATTGCTTTGTCTAGCAAAATTAAATAAATAAATACGTAATTAATAAAGCAATACAATACCGAATTATCTTAATAAAACAAAGAGAAAGATTTATTCACATATTATAAAAGTGCTAATCCACTTTATGACTAAAATAAATAATACGTTATCGTATTGCTTTGTCTAGCAAAATTAAATAAATAAATACGTAATTAATAAAGCAATACAATACCGAATTCTCTTAATAAAACAAAGAGAAAGATTTATTCACATATTATAAAAGTGCTAATCCACTTTATGACTAAAATAAATAATACGTTATCGTATTGCTTTGTCTAGCAAAATTAAATAAATAAATACGTAATTAATAAAGCAATACAATACCGAATTATCTTAATAAAACAAAGAGAAAGATTTATTCACATATTATAAAAGTGCTAATCCACTTTATGACTAAAATAAATAATACGTTATCGTATTGCTTTGTCTAGCAAAATTAAATAAATAAATACGTAATTAATAAAGCAATACAATACCGAATTCTCTTAATAAAACAAAGAGAAAGATTTATTCACATATTATAAAAGTGCTAATCCACTTTATGACTAAAATAAATAATACGTTATCGTATTGCTTTGTCTAGCAAAATTAAATAAATAAATACGTAATTAATAAAGCAATACAATACCGAATTATCTTAATAAAACAAAGAGAAAGATTTATTCACATATTATAAAAGTGCTAATCCACTTTATGACTAAAATAAATAATACGTTATCGTATTGCTTTGTCTAGCAAAATTAAATAAATAAATACGTAATTAATAAAGCAATACAATACCGAATTCTCTTAATAAAACAAAGAGAAAGATTTATTCACATATTATAAAAGTGCTAATCCACTTTATGACTAAAATAAATAATACGTTATCGTATTGCTTTGTCTAGCAAAATTAAATAAATAAATACGTAATTAATAAAGCAATACAATACCGAATTATCTTAATAAAACAAAGAGAAAGATTTATTCACATATTATAAAAGTGCTAATCCACTTTATGACTAAAATAAATAATACGTTATCGTATTGCTTTGTCTAGCAAAATTAAATAAATAAATACGTAATTAATAAAGCAATACAATACCGAATTATCTTAATAAAACAAAGAGAAAGATTTATTCACATATTATAAAAGTGCTAATCCACTTTATGACTAAAATAAATAATACGTTATCGTATTGCTTTGTCTAGCAAAATTAAATAAATAAATACGTAATTAATAAAGCAATACAATACCGAATTCTCTTAATAAAACAAAGAGAAAGATTTATTCACATATTATAAAAGTGCTAATCCACTTTATGACTAAAATAAATAATACGTTATCGTATTGCTTTGTCTAGCAAAATTAAATAAATAAATACGTAATTAATAAAGCAATACAATACCGAATTATCTTAATAAAACAAAGAGAAAGATTTATTCACATATTATAAAAGTGCTAATCCACTTTATGACTAAAATAAATAATACGTTATCGTATTGCTTTGTCTAGCAAAATTAAATAAATAAATACGTAATTAATAAAGCAATACAATACCGAATTCTCTTAATAAAACAAAGAGAAAGATTTATTCACATATTATAAAAGTGCTAATCCACTTTATGACTAAAATAAATAATACGTTATCGTATTGCTTTGTCTAGCAAAATTAAATAAATAAATACGTAATTAATAAAGCAATACAATACCGAATTATCTTAATAAAACAAAGAGAAAGATTTATTCACATATTATAAAAGTGCTAATCCACTTTATGACTAAAATAAATAATACGTTATCGTATTGCTTTGTCTAGCAAAATTAAATAAATAAATACGTAATTAATAAAGCAATACAATACCGAATTATCTTAATAAAACAAAGAGAAAGATTTATTCACATATTATAAAAGTGCTAATCCACTTTATGACTAAAATAAATAATACGTTATCGTATTGCTTTGTCTAGCAAAATTAAATAAATAAATACGTAATTAATAAAGCAATACAATACCGAATTCTCTTAATAAAACAAAGAGAAAGATTTATTCACATATTATAAAAGTGCTAATCCACTTTATGACTAAAATAAATAATACGTTATCGTATTGCTTTGTCTAGCAAAATTAAATAAATAAATACGTAATTAATAAAGCAATACAATACCGAATTCTCTTAATAAAACAAAGAGAAAGATTTATTCACATATTATAAAAGTGCTAATCCACTTTATGACTAAAATAAATAATACGTTATCGTATTGCTTTGTCTAGCAAAATTAAATAAATAAATACGTAATTAATAAAGCAATACAATACCGAATTATCTTAATAAAACAAAGAGAAAGATTTATTCACATATTATAAAAGTGCTAATCCACTTTATGACTAAAATAAATAATACGTTATCGTATTGCTTTGTCTAGCAAAATTAAATAAATAAATACGTAATTAATAAAGCAATACAATACCGAATTCTCTTAATAAAACAAAGAGAAAGATTTATTCACATATTATAAAAGTGCTAATCCACTTTATGACTAAAATAAATAATACGTTATCGTATTGCTTTGTCTAGCAAAATTAAATAAATAAATACGTAATTAATAAAGCAATACAATACCGAATTATCTTAATAAAACAAAGAGAAAGATTTATTCACATATTATAAAAGTGCTAATCCACTTTATGACTAAAATAAATAATACGTTATCGTATTGCTTTGTCTAGCAAAATTAAATAAATAAATACGTAATTAATAAAGCAATACAATACCGAATTATCTTAATAAAACAAAGAGAAAGATTTATTCACATATTATAAAAGTGCTAATCCACTTTATGACTAAAATAAATAATACGTTATCGTATTGCTTTGTCTAGCAAAATTAAATAAATAAATACGTAATTAATAAAGCAATACAATACCGAATTCTCTTAATAAAACAAAGAGAAAGATTTATTCACATATTATAAAAGTGCTAATCCACTTTATGACTAAAATAAATAATACGTTATCGTATTGCTTTGTCTAGCAAAATTAAATAAATAAATACGTAATTAATAAAGCAATACAATACCGAATTATCTTAATAAAACAAAGAGAAAGATTTATTCACATATTATAAAAGTGCTAATCCACTTTATGACTAAAATAAATAATACGTTATCGTATTGCTTTGTCTAGCAAAATTAAATAAATAAATACGTAATTAATAAAGCAATACAATACCGAATTCTCTTAATAAAACAAAGAGAAAGATTTATTCACATATTATAAAAGTGCTAATCCACTTTATGACTAAAATAAATAATACGTTATCGTATTGCTTTGTCTAGCAAAATTAAATAAATAAATACGTAATTAATAAAGCAATACAATACCGAATTATCTTAATAAAACAAAGAGAAAGATTTATTCACATATTATAAAAGTGCTAATCCACTTTATGACTAAAATAAATAATACGTTATCGTATTGCTTTGTCTAGCAAAATTAAATAAATAAATACGTAATTAATAAAGCAATACAATACCGAATTATCTTAATAAAACAAAGAGAAAGATTTATTCACATATTATAAAAGTGCTAATCCACTTTATGACTAAAATAAATAATACGTTATCGTATTGCTTTGTCTAGCAAAATTAAATAAATAAATACGTAATTAATAAAGCAATACAATACCGAATTCTCTTAATAAAACAAAGAGAAAGATTTATTCACATATTATAAAAGTGCTAATCCACTTTATGACTAAAATAAATAATACGTTATCGTATTGCTTTGTCTAGCAAAATTAAATAAATAAATACGTAATTAATAAAGCAATACAATACCGAATTATCTTAATAAAACAAAGAGAAAGATTTATTCACATATTATAAAAGTGCTAATCCACTTTATGACTAAAATAAATAATACGTTATCGTATTGCTTTGTCTAGCAAAATTAAATAAATAAATACGTAATTAATAAAGCAATACAATACCGAATTCTCTTAATAAAACAAAGAGAAAGATTTATTCACATATTATAAAAGTGCTAATCCACTTTATGACTAAAATAAATAATACGTTATCGTATTGCTTTGTCTAGCAAAATTAAATAAATAAATACGTAATTAATAAAGCAATACAATACCGAATTATCTTAATAAAACAAAGAGAAAGATTTATTCACATATTATAAAAGTGCTAATCCACTTTATGACTAAAATAAATAATACGTTATCGTATTGCTTTGTCTAGCAAAATTAAATAAATAAATACGTAATTAATAAAGCAATACAATACCGAATTATCTTAATAAAACAAAGAGAAAGATTTATTCACATATTATAAAAGTGCTAATCCACTTTATGACTAAAATAAATAATACGTTATCGTATTGCTTTGTCTAGCAAAATTAAATAAATAAATACGTAATTAATAAAGCAATACAATACCGAATTCTCTTAATAAAACAAAGAGAAAGATTTATTCACATATTATAAAAGTGCTAATCCACTTTATGACTAAAATAAATAATACGTTATCGTATTGCTTTGTCTAGCAAAATTAAATAAATAAATACGTAATTAATAAAGCAATACAATACCGAATTCTCTTAATAAAACAAAGAGAAAGATTTATTCACATATTATAAAAGTGCTAATCCACTTTATGACTAAAATAAATAATACGTTATCGTATTGCTTTGTCTAGCAAAATTAAATAAATAAATACGTAATTAATAAAGCAATACAATACCGAATTATCTTAATAAAACAAAGAGAAAGATTTATTCACATATTATAAAAGTGCTAATCCACTTTATGACTAAAATAAATAATACGTTATCGTATTGCTTTGTCTAGCAAAATTAAATAAATAAATACGTAATTAATAAAGCAATACAATACCGAATTCTCTTAATAAAACAAAGAGAAAGATTTATTCACATATTATAAAAGTGCTAATCCACTTTATGACTAAAATAAATAATACGTTATCGTATTGCTTTGTCTAGCAAAATTAAATAAATAAATACGTAATTAATAAAGCAATACAATACCGAATTCTCTTAATAAAACAAAGAGAAAGATTTATTCACATATTATAAAAGTGCTAATCCACTTTATGACTAAAATAAATAATACGTTATCGTATTGCTTTGTCTAGCAAAATTAAATAAATAAATACGTAATTAATAAAGCAATACAATACCGAATTATCTTAATAAAACAAAGAGAAAGATTTATTCACATATTATAAAAGTGCTAATCCACTTTATGACTAAAATAAATAATACGTTATCGTATTGCTTTGTCTAGCAAAATTAAATAAATAAATACGTAATTAATAAAGCAATACAATACCGAATTCTCTTAATAAAACAAAGAGAAAGATTTATTCACATATTATAAAAGTGCTAATCCACTTTATGACTAAAATAAATAATACGTTATCGTATTGCTTTGTCTAGCAAAATTAAATAAATAAATACGTAATTAATAAAGCAATACAATACCGAATTATCTTAATAAAACAAAGAGAAAGATTTATTCACATATTATAAAAGTGCTAATCCACTTTATGACTAAAATAAATAATACGTTATCGTATTGCTTTGTCTAGCAAAATTAAATAAATAAATACGTAATTAATAAAGCAATACAATACCGAATTCTCTTAATAAAACAAAGAGAAAGATTTATTCACATATTATAAAAGTGCTAATCCACTTTATGACTAAAATAAATAATACGTTATCGTATTGCTTTGTCTAGCAAAATTAAATAAATAAATACGTAATTAATAAAGCAATACAATACCGAATTATCTTAATAAAACAAAGAGAAAGATTTATTCACATATTATAAAAGTGCTAATCCACTTTATGACTAAAATAAATAATACGTTATCGTATTGCTTTGTCTAGCAAAATTAAATAAATAAATACGTAATTAATAAAGCAATACAATACCGAATTATCTTAATAAAACAAAGAGAAAGATTTATTCACATATTATAAAAGTGCTAATCCACTTTATGACTAAAATAAATAATACGTTATCGTATTGCTTTGTCTAGCAAAATTAAATAAATAAATACGTAATTAATAAAGCAATACAATACCGAATTCTCTTAATAAAACAAAGAGAAAGATTTATTCACATATTATAAAAGTGCTAATCCACTTTATGACTAAAATAAATAATACGTTATCGTATTGCTTTGTCTAGCAAAATTAAATAAATAAATACGTAATTAATAAAGCAATACAATACCGAATTATCTTAATAAAACAAAGAGAAAGATTTATTCACATATTATAAAAGTGCTAATCCACTTTATGACTAAAATAAATAATACGTTATCGTATTGCTTTGTCTAGCAAAATTAAATAAATAAATACGTAATTAATAAAGCAATACAATACCGAATTCTCTTAATAAAACAAAGAGAAAGATTTATTCACATATTATAAAAGTGCTAATCCACTTTATGACTAAAATAAATAATACGTTATCGTATTGCTTTGTCTAGCAAAATTAAATAAATAAATACGTAATTAATAAAGCAATACAATACCGAATTATCTTAATAAAACAAAGAGAAAGATTTATTCACATATTATAAAAGTGCTAATCCACTTTATGACTAAAATAAATAATACGTTATCGTATTGCTTTGTCTAGCAAAATTAAATAAATAAATACGTAATTAATAAAGCAATACAATACCGAATTATCTTAATAAAACAAAGAGAAAGATTTATTCACATATTATAAAAGTGCTAATCCACTTTATGACTAAAATAAATAATACGTTATCGTATTGCTTTGTCTAGCAAAATTAAATAAATAAATACGTAATTAATAAAGCAATACAATACCGAATTCTCTTAATAAAACAAAGAGAAAGATTTATTCACATATTATAAAAGTGCTAATCCACTTTATGACTAAAATAAATAATACGTTATCGTATTGCTTTGTCTAGCAAAATTAAATAAATAAATACGTAATTAATAAAGCAATACAATACCGAATTATCTTAATAAAACAAAGAGAAAGATTTATTCACATATTATAAAAGTGCTAATCCACTTTATGACTAAAATAAATAATACGTTATCGTATTGCTTTGTCTAGCAAAATTAAATAAATAAATACGTAATTAATAAAGCAATACAATACCGAATTATCTTAATAAAACAAAGAGAAAGATTTATTCACATATTATAAAAGTGCTAATCCACTTTATGACTAAAATAAATAATACGTTATCGTATTGCTTTGTCTAGCAAAATTAAATAAATAAATACGTAATTAATAAAGCAATACAATACCGAATTATCTTAATAAAACAAAGAGAAAGATTTATTCACATATTATAAAAGTGCTAATCCACTTTATGACTAAAATAAATAATACGTTATCGTATTGCTTTGTCTAGCAAAATTAAATAAATAAATACGTAATTAATAAAGCAATACAATACCGAATTATCTTAATAAAACAAAGAGAAAGATTTATTCACATATTATAAAAGTGCTAATCCACTTTATGACTAAAATAAATAATACGTTATCGTATTGCTTTGTCTAGCAAAATTAAATAAATAAATACGTAATTAATAAAGCAATACAATACCGAATTATCTTAATAAAACAAAGAGAAAGATTTATTCACATATTATAAAAGTGCTAATCCACTTTATGACTAAAATAAATAATACGTTATCGTATTGCTTTGTCTAGCAAAATTAAATAAATAAATACGTAATTAATAAAGCAATACAATACCGAATTATCTTAATAAAACAAAGAGAAAGATTTATTCACATATTATAAAAGTGCTAATCCACTTTATGACTAAAATAAATAATACGTTATCGTATTGCTTTGTCTAGCAAAATTAAATAAATAAATACGTAATTAATAAAGCAATACAATACCGAATTATCTTAATAAAACAAAGAGAAAGATTTATTCACATATTATAAAAGTGCTAATCCACTTTATGACTAAAATAAATAATACGTTATCGTATTGCTTTGTCTAGCAAAATTAAATAAATAAATACGTAATTAATAAAGCAATACAATACCGAATTATCTTAATAAAACAAAGAGAAAGATTTATTCACATATTATAAAAGTGCTAATCCACTTTATGACTAAAATAAATAATACGTTATCGTATTGCTTTGTCTAGCAAAATTAAATAAATAAATACGTAATTAATAAAGCAATACAATACCGAATTATCTTAATAAAACAAAGAGAAAGATTTATTCACATATTATAAAAGTGCTAATCCACTTTATGACTAAAATAAATAATACGTTATCGTATTGCTTTGTCTAGCAAAATTAAATAAATAAATACGTAATTAATAAAGCAATACAATACCGAATTCTCTTAATAAAACAAAGAGAAAGATTTATTCACATATTATAAAAGTGCTAATCCACTTTATGACTAAAATAAATAATACGTTATCGTATTGCTTTGTCTAGCAAAATTAAATAAATAAATACGTAATTAATAAAGCAATACAATACCGAATTATCTTAATAAAACAAAGAGAAAGATTTATTCACATATTATAAAAGTGCTAATCCACTTTATGACTAAAATAAATAATACGTTATCGTATTGCTTTGTCTAGCAAAATTAAATAAATAAATACGTAATTAATAAAGCAATACAATACCGAATTATCTTAATAAAACAAAGAGAAAGATTTATTCACATATTATAAAAGTGCTAATCCACTTTATGACTAAAATAAATAATACGTTATCGTATTGCTTTGTCTAGCAAAATTAAATAAATAAATACGTAATTAATAAAGCAATACAATACCGAATTCTCTTAATAAAACAAAGAGAAAGATTTATTCACATATTATAAAAGTGCTAATCCACTTTATGACTAAAATAAATAATACGTTATCGTATTGCTTTGTCTAGCAAAATTAAATAAATAAATACGTAATTAATAAAGCAATACAATACCGAATTATCTTAATAAAACAAAGAGAAAGATTTATTCACATATTATAAAAGTGCTAATCCACTTTATGACTAAAATAAATAATACGTTATCGTATTGCTTTTTGTCTAGCAAAATTAAATAAATAAATACGTAATTAATAAAGCAATACAATACCGAATTATCTTAATAAAACAAAGAGAAAGATTTATTCACATATTATAAAAGTGCTAATCCACTTTATGACTAAAATAAATAATACGTTATCGTATTGCTTTGTCTAGCAAAATTAAATAAATAAATACGTAATTAATAAAGCAATACAATACCGAATTATCTTAATAAAACAAAGAGAAAGATTTATTCACATATTATAAAAGTGCTAATCCACTTTATGACTAAAATAAATAATACGTTATCGTATTGCTTTGTCTAGCAAAATTAAATAAATAAATACGTAATTAATAAAGCAATACAATACCGAATTATCTTAATAAAACAAAGAGAAAGATTTATTCACATATTATAAAAGTGCTAATCCACTTTATGACTAAAATAAATAATACGTTATCGTATTGCTTTGTCTAGCAAAATTAAATAAATAAATACGTAATTAATAAAGCAATACAATACCGAATTATCTTAATAAAACAAAGAGAAAGATTTATTCACATATTATAAAAGTGCTAATCCACTTTATGACTAAAATAGATAATACGTTATCGTATTGCTTTGTCTAGCAAAATTAAATAAATAAATACGTAATTAATAAAGCAATACAATACCGAATTATCTTAATAAAACAAAGAGAAAGATTTATTCACATATTATAAAAGTGCTAATCCACTTTATGACTAAAATAAATAATACGTTATCGTATTGCTTTGTCTAGCAAAATTAAATAAATAAATACGTAATTAATAAAGCAATACAATACCGAATTATCTTAATAAAACAAAGAGAAAGATTTATTCACATATTATAAAAGTGTTAATCCACTTTATGACTAAAATAAATAATACGTTATCGTATTGCTTTGTCTAGCAAAATTAAATAAATAAATACGTAATTAATAAAGCAATACAATACCGAATTCTCTTAATAAAACAAAGAGAAAGATTTATTCACATATTATAAAAGTGCTAATCCACTTTATGACTAAAATAAATAATACGTTATCGTATTGCTTTGTCTAGCAAAATTAAATAAATAAATACGTAATTAATAAAGCAATACAATACCGAATTCTCTTATTAAAACAAAGAGAAAGATTTATTCACATATTATAAAAGTGCTAATCCACTTTATGACTAAAATAAATAATACGTTATCGTATTGCTTTGTCTAGCAAAATTAAATAAATAAATACGTAATTAATAAAGCAATACAATACCGAATTATCTTAATAAAACAAAGAGAAAGATTTATTCACATATTATAAAAGTGCTAATCCACTTTATGACTAAAATAAATAATACGTTATCGTATTGCTTTGTCTAGCAAAATTAAATAAATAAATACGTAATTAATAAAGCAATACAATACCGAATTATCTTAATAAAACAAAGAGAAAGATTTATTCACATATTATAAAAGTGTTAATCCACTTTATGACTAAAATAAATAATACGTTATCGTATTGCTTTGTCTAGCAAAATTAAATAAATAAATACGTAATTAATAAAGCAATACAATACCGAATTATCTTAATAAAACAAAGAGAAAGATTTATTCACATATTATAAAAGTGTTAATCCACTTTATGACTAAAATAAATAATACGTTATCGTATTGCTTTGTCTAGCAAAATTAAATAAATAAATACGTAATTAATAAAGCAATACAATACCGAATTCTCTTAATAAAACAAAGAGAAAGATTTATTCACATATTATAAAAGTGTTAATCCACTTTATGACTAAAATAAATAATACGTTATCGTATTGCTTTGTCTAGCAAAATTAAATAAATAAATACGTAATTAATAAAGCAATACAATACCGAATTCTCTTAATAAAACAAAGAGAAAGATTTATTCACATATTATAAAAGTGCTAATCCACTTTATGACTAAAATAAATAATACGTTATCGTATTGCTTTGTCTAGCAAAATTAAATAAATAAATACGTAATTAATAAAGCAATACAATACCGAATTATCTTAATAAAACAAAGAGAAAGATTTATTCACATATTATAAAAGTGCTAATCCACTTTATGACTAAAATAAATAATACGTTATCGTATTGCTTTGTCTAGCAAAATTAAATAAATAAATACGTAATTAATAAAGCAATACAATACCGAATTATCTTAATAAAACAAAGAGAAAGATTTATTCACATATTATAAAAGTGCTAATCCACTTTATGACTAAAATAAATAATACGTTATCGTATTGCTTTGTCTAGCAAAATTAAATAAATAAATACGTAATTAATAAAGCAATACAATACCGAATTCTCTTAATAAAACAAAGAGAAAGATTTATTCACATATTATAAAAGTGCTAATCCACTTTATGACTAAAATAGATAATACGTTATCGTATTGCTTTGTCTAGCAAAATTAAATAAATAAATACGTAATTAATAAAGCAATACAATACCGAATTCTCTTAATAAAACAAAGAGAAAGATTTATTCACATATTATAAAAGTGCTAATCCACTTTATGACTAAAATAAATAATACGTTATCGTATTGCTTTGTCTAGCAAAATTAAATAAATAAATACGTAATTAATAAAGCAATACAATACCGAATTATCTTAATAAAACAAAGAGAAAGATTTATTCACATATTATAAAAGTGCTAATCCACTTTATGACTAAAATAGATAATACGTTATCGTATTGCTTTGTCTAGCAAAATTAAATAAATAAATACGTAATTAATAAAGCAATACAATACCGAATTCTCTTAATAAAACAAAGAGAAAGATTTATTCACATATTATAAAAGTGCTAATCCACTTTATGACTAAAATAAATAATACGTTATCGTATTGCTTTGTCTAGCAAAATTAAATAAATAAATACGTAATTAATAAAGCAATACAATACCGAATTATCTTAATAAAACAAAGAGAAAGATTTACTCACATATTATAAAAGTGCTAATCCACTTTATGACTAAAATAGATAATACGTTATCGTATTGCTTTGTCTAGCAAAATTAAATAAATAAATACGTAATTAATAAAGCAATACAATACCGAATTCTCTTAATAAAACAAAGAGAAAGATTTATTCACATATTATAAAAGTGCTAATCCACTTTATGACTAAAATAGATAATACGTTATCGTATTGCTTTGTCTAGCAAAATTAAATAAATAAATACGTAATTAATAAAGCAATACAATACCGAATTATCTTAATAAAACAAAGAGAAAGATTTATTCACATATTATAAAAGTGCTAATCCACTTTATGACTAAAATAGATAATACGTTATCGTATTGCTTTGTCTAGCAAAATTAAATAAATAAATACGTAATTAATAAAGCAATACAATACCGAATTCTCTTAATAAAACAAAGAGAAAGATTTATTCACATATTATAAAAGTGCTAATCCACTTTATGACTAAAATAAATAATACGTTATCGTATTGCTTTGTCTAGCAAAATTAAATAAATAAATACGTAATTAATAAAGCAATACAATACCGAATTCTCTTAATAAAACAAAGAGAAAGATTTATTCACATATTATAAAAGTGCTAATCCACTTTATGACTAAAATAAATAATACGTTATCGTATTGCTTTGTCTAGCAAAATTAAATAAATAAATACGTAATTAATAAAGCAATACAATACCGAATTATCTTAATAAAACAAAGAGAAAGATTTATTCACATATTATAAAAGTGCTAATCCACTTTATGACTAAAATAAATAATACGTTATCGTATTGCTTTGTCTAGCAAAATTAAATAAATAAATACGTAATTAATAAAGCAATACAATACCGAATTATCTTAATAAAACAAAGAGAAAGATTTATTCACATATTATAAAAGTGCTAATCCACTTTATGACTAAAATAAATAATACGTTATCGTATTGCTTTGTCTAGCAAAATTAAATAAATAAATACGTAATTAATAAAGCAATACAATACCGAATTATCTTAATAAAACAAAGAGAAAGATTTATTCACATATTATAAAAGTGCTAATCCACTTTATGACTAAAATAAATAATACGTTATCGTATTGCTTTGTCTAGCAAAATTAAATAAATAAATACGTAATTAATAAAGCAATACAATACCGAATTATCTTAATAAAACAAAGAGAAAGATTTATTCACATATTATAAAAGTGCTAATCCACTTTATGACTAAAATAAATAATACGTTATCGTATTGCTTTGTCTAGCAAAATTAAATAAATAAATACGTAATTAATAAAGCAATACAATACCGAATTATCTTAATAAAACAAAGAGAAAGATTTATTCACATATTATAAAAGTGCTAATCCACTTTATGACTAAAATAAATAATACGTTATCGTATTGCTTTGTCTAGCAAAATTAAATAAATAAATACGTAATTAATAAAGCAATACAATACCGAATTATCTTAATAAAACAAAGAGAAAGATTTATTCACATATTATAAAAGTGCTAATCCACTTTATGACTAAAATAAATAATACGTTATCGTATTGCTTTGTCTAGCAAAATTAAATAAATAAATACGTAATTAATAAAGCAATACAATACCGAATTATCTTAATAAAACAAAGAGAAAGATTTATTCACATATTATAAAAGTGCTAATCCACTTTATGACTAAAATAAATAATACGTTATCGTATTGCTTTGTCTAGCAAAATTAAATAAATAAATACGTAATTAATAAAGCAATACAATACCGAATTATCTTAATAAAACAAAGAGAAAGATTTATTCACATATTATAAAAGTGCTAATCCACTTTATGACTAAAATAAATAATACGTTATCGTATTGCTTTGTCTAGCAAAATTAAATAAATAAATACGTAATTAATAAAGCAATACAATACCGAATTATCTTAATAAAACAAAGAGAAAGATTTATTCACATATTATAAAAGTGCTAATCCACTTTATGACTAAAATAGATAATACGTTATCGTATTGCTTTGTCTAGCAAAATTAAATAAATAAATACGTAATTAATAAAGCAATACAATACCGAATTATCTTAATAAAACAAAGAGAAAGATTTATTCACATATTATAAAAGTGCTAATCCACTTTATGACTAAAATAAATAATACGTTATCGTATTGCTTTGTCTAGCAAAATTAAATAAATAAATACGTAATTAATAAAGCAATACAATACCGAATTATCTTAATAAAACAAAGAGAAAGATTTATTCACATATTATAAAAGTGCTAATCCACTTTATGACTAAAATAAATAATACGTTATCGTATTGCTTTGTCTAGCAAAATTAAATAAATAAACGTAATTAATAAAGCAATACAATACCGAATTCTCTTAATAAAACAAAGAGAAAGATTTATTCACATATTATAAAAGTGCTAATCCACTTTATGACTAAAATAAATAATACGTTATCGTATTGCTTTGTCTAGCAAAATTAAATAAATAAATACGTAATTAATAAAGCAATACAATACCGAATTATCTTAATAAAACAAAGAGAAAGATTTATTCACATATTATAAAAGTGCTAATCCACTTTATGACTAAAATAGATAATACGTTATCGTATTGCTTTGTCTAGCAAAATTAAATAAATAAATACGTAATTAATAAAGCAATACAATACCGAATTATCTTAATAAAACAAAGAGAAAGATTTATTCACATATTATAAAAGTGCTAATCCACTTTATGACTAAAATAAATAATACGTTATCGTATTGCTTTGTCTAGCAAAATTAAATAAATAAATACGTAATTAATAAAGCAATACAATACCGAATTATCTTAATAAAACAAAGAGAAAAATCAATAAACAAATGGCATTCCTTACTTTAAAATATTCTCTACATCTTCGGCAGTAGTCAAGGAATTTGACATCCACAATTCTTAATCTGCTTTGGTAAAAGATTAAATGTATACTTTCCACATGTATGGAATAACTTAAATAATGATAATTTGCCTTTGGTAAAAAAAGTATTTTTATTACAGTGTGTTTGTAAAGTCTTTCCCCCACAACTTAACTTATATGACCAAACCCTTTTGGGACTGTGTTAAGTAGGGCGCTTTAAGTTTTGAAATTTTGCACTTCTCCCTAAAGGATAAAATTTTTTAGTATTCAAAATCTTCAAATGGGAACCCGCATCTTGTGACATTTCAAATTAAAGGGAAATAAAACGATTATGGCGCTCACGAAATATTTCTTGGATTACCATAACCAAAATGGCACCACAAAATGTATTTGAGACTTTTGAAATTTAAAAATCGTTAAATTTGTGAAAATCAGAATACTAAACATTTTTCTTAATGTTTGCCAGATTAATCTGAAAGAAGCATTCGGGATTAAAATGCATTTAACCTGCCCCTCAAAAGTGTGATGAAATTTGGGCAAACTCAAATTTTATAAAAGAACTACTTTAAGTGTCGTATCCAATATAATTCCTTTTAAAGGCAAAATTAATGACAACAACAAATTTCACTTTTAACTTTAATAAAAATGTTACTTCAAAATGTGGATGATATTTTCTAAAAAATATATCGTTTTTTTAAAGTTAGTATGAGTTAAGATTTCGAATTCACAGTTGTTTTGTCGTGATTATTTAGATTAAGTTTTTAAACGAAATGTAACTATCATGCTAACTGTAAAAATACAATAAAATTGTTTATATATATATATATATCTCATACACATTTAAAAAAATTAATTTGTTTAATAAAAGTAGAAGCGAATTTTTTTTTGCCACATGACATGACGTGATTCTTATTTTTGTATTTTGAATGTGGCCAAAAGTACCACACATTAGGAGGACAGAAAAATTCAGTTCAGCGTTGAATGCTTCTCTCTGATTAGTCAAGCATATATTTTTAATACTGTTTAGTATTCTGATTTTTAAAATTTAGCGTTTTTATAATTTAAAAATTTCAAATATTATTATATATTGTCCCACCGTTTTGGTTATGAACACCCAAAAAAAAATATTATATTAGTGCTATTATTATTGTTATTAATTTAAAATTTGACATGTCACTAGATGCGGGTTCTTATTTGAAAAAATTGATCTCCTCCATAATTCCGCCTTTAGGAGAGATTCAAAATCCCAAACTATCATAAACAGAAAATTTAGCTGACCTAGTTAACAGCCTCGAAATGGTTCGGTTCTAAGTTTATAAAAAAAGAGGGAGATTTTACTATTACAATTAGGATGTCTTTAAGGTAAATATTTTCCAATTATCCAAGCAGAGGAAGAGAAGAATTCATGTTTGTCTTGCCTGAAATAATACACATAAAGTGTTTTTAATAATAATTGGTTTAACTCTTTCTCCCAATGTGCCTTGCTAAGAAGTTAAGACATACTGCAATCGTGTCAAATAGAGAGACGTATTAAAAGTAATCGGTTTAAATGAGTTGTGGGAATAATAAAAATAATATATTTATTAGACTTAGACAAGTCCTTATCTTTGGTTCACGTTTAATTGACAATGTGTATTTAATATAGCCAGGAATTATAAGCATACAAACCATCGTCTAAAACAAAAAAAAAGGTATGCAAGACATACATAACTCTTACGGTTTCGAAAAGAAAAAAAAATCCTACAAAAATTAAAAGATAAACAGCTGACTTTTCTCTATAAAATATAACTTAAGACTACGGGGTAAACTCACTTGTGATTGTGATTGTTGACACTACCAGTAAATTAATTTAATACACTGCCAACTAAATGTGAAACAGACTATAATCAAGTCGTAACTTCATCACTCGATATCAAACAGACTACAGTCAAGTTGTAACTTTATCACTTGATATGAAACAATAAATTGTAAAAATAGAAGACTCTCTGGATTGATTGACTGCAAAGAACAGTGATGTATCAAAATTGACTGGCGTTTTTCATCCATCAAATCGTTTTGGTCAGCGAAATAATGATGTATAACTCTCCAGTGAACATCAATCAAAACATCATATGTCAAGTAAACAGTTCATTGATAACGAGTTATCTAATGAATACTAGAGTTTCATTTCCCCCCAACAAAATAGGATTATAACTTTGATCAGAGAGTATTGATGATCTGTAAACAAGCCGAGTAGAACAATTAAAACGGTTCAAAAATATTGCACAAACTTGTTTAAAGAGTAATCACTAAAATTAAAACTAATCGTCACAAAAAATGACAGTTTGGAATTTTTCAGTCAAAATATAAATAGAATAATGATTCAGTCTTTCATATAAAATATTTATATATTTAAAAATAAGGACCGAACTGAGTTGTATTTGATTTAAATAGAGCTTCTAATGACGACAGTAAATGATCATTTTGCTTATTATTCGATAAACATATAATAACTTACTTATGATTTTTAACACGGATTTAGGTCATTCTTCTAATTCCACTAAAATTTTGTTGAAATTGGTAGAGATGATTTTGAAAAATAAGGTATTTTATAATACGTCTTTTTTTCACCGCTAACTTACTAACCTGCATTTTTTCGAGATGACTACCAATAATTCTTGTTAGGGACCTTAGAGACTACACATGAGCAAAATTTTATCAAAATCATTAAATCCGATTTTAAGAAAATTTGTAAATTGTGTTTTTTGTCTGTTTGTAAGTGGCAATCCATCTAACAGACAATACGATAAATAATATATTACAAACTTTGCATTTATATTATTTGTATTATCCCACATTTAGGAAAAAAAAAACCGGTATGAAAAACAAATGACATTGAGGTAAAAACTATAGAGTTCAATAAATTTTGTTTTGGAAATATTTTGTATGGGATATCAAATATAACTAGTTATTCTGATTAGGAATATGTATGTTTATTTGACGAACAAAATAATATATTGATCCTAAGCAACTTAAAATACTACGACTTTATATAAATAACAGAACTTATACGCTTACTGACAGTAATTCCTGTAGTTTTAGCACACTTGATGCTTTATGTTTTCTCTAGGAACTCGATACAAGTTTTCTTAAAACAAATATTTGTTCTTTTAAGAATCAAATTTTAAGGTAGACTATCAACAGTTTTAAAAAAGTCCCTAGGTATTACTAAAACGCAACCAAATTCTAAGTTTCATTTAAATCGGTTCATGTGTTTTAGCTGGGAAGCACTGCTCATACGATAAATGACAGAGATCATACCAAAATCCGTTTCTTTATTTTTAACTGCACATCGTTTTCGACCCATCACACAACGACATATAAGCCCAAAACTTTTTTTTCCTTCACTCATTACGCTTTGTATGTGTGGGAATGTAAAAATTGACATTTCAGAGTCAATTAGCAGGATTGTATTGGTGTCAAACTTTTATATCGCAGAGTTTTATAAATTGATGTGTCCTCCCCCTTGATGAGTGATGGTCATTAAAAGACCAGATATCACTTATTAATATTCTCTATTATTGAGAAACCATGTTTGGCGTTGGTACATTGACAATCTGCCAACAACCCTTTCTAACCCCCCAGACAACCCTTAATATCAATTTCCGTAAAATAATCCCATCAGTCGGTTTCGATTCTAACTGATAATGCATGATTTTAATGTAGAGTATATTCAATGAAATAGTAAATTTTTGATGTTCAAAGCCTTATTTTTATTTCATAAATGTAAAAGAATTTACAATCAATTTCGTTCTTTTAATTTAACAATCTCTACGACGTGGGGTTTGGGGGAGTAGAAGTGTAATAAATACATACGTCATTCAAAATTTTGAAATAATTTTATATAAAACACATGAAGAGAAGTGCAACTTTTAATACATACAGCTTTACCAATAGTGACGAGTGTAACTAAAACTAATATGATAAAAATAAATTTTGTCTACAGTTGTTGACAAAGTGGCATCTTGTTCATTTAAATTAGTTTGCAAAACAGCTGATTTCTCAACATTTTCACTTTGCCCATTACTTTGCTCTCTCCGAATGGCAACTGAACAAAACGAAATTTAAGTTAAGTTTATTTGAATTGATTTATATTATACAGGAAATGTTCCGTATGTAGGTTAGATTATTTCTTACATGTAAAATAACATAAATAAACAACAAAACAACGTTTTAAAATTGAAAAAGGAAGTAATTATTCATGAAGATGATTGACAGTGTATGTACACGGAGAGTATTTTTCCTTTGCCGAGTTTTGAAGTTGGCAATCCCGTTTACTCAACAATACACCTAAGTTATTTGTAATATTCATAAATAACATCAGTTTTGACGTGAGGTTAAACATTACTGTATTAAATTAATGTTTTATTAAATTGTGTTACTGCTGAAGTATGATTTTTATTTGTCACAAAATAACAAATGTAGACAAAGTTTAATGTGCAATTCGTGAGCAAAGTGTCTTTTTTAAACTAGATAAAATTGACGCACGAGGCTTGCCGAGTTTAAAAAAGTGCCACTTTGCTCACTAGTTGCACAAATATCTATTGAAAAAACATTGCACAATCTTTTTCGTTCACCCATCTTCAAAACAAAATTAAAACTATCAAAAATAATCATTGTAAAATATTTCAGTTCGGTAGGTGTTAATTATAAAGTGGAAATGAACCACGGACGATATCTTTGGAAACAATATACATGTAAAACAATGACGTAAACTTCGCATATGCAAGAAACACGTACATTGAATTTGATAAAATCGAGCTTTACAACGGCTGTAAAAGTGAGTTTTTATTTTTGTCAATATCTCTAAACCGGTAATAAACTTAAGACTTTACACACAGATCGTTAAATTTTATTTTATATTGAATGAAATAAGTTTTTTTTGAAGTATTGGCGTTTCTAAAAATTTCTTAAAATGGTCATCCGTCAGTGAATAAAATACGTAATGGCTCAAAATATGCAACAACGATTTTGTTCAAATTTTAGTGAAGAGTGAAGATCAATGACATAAAACCTCTGAGAATTGGAAGCCATATTACGGTTCAAGAATAGTTGGCAAACAATATGAACCTCCATCGCGTCATTAAAAATTTGATTTTAATCAAATAGGATTTATACTGGGGTACGTGTTTATATATTTTCTTTTTAAACTACGTCCATTTCATTTTCACTTTTTGATTAGTAATTACCGAACTGCTATTTATGTCGACAAATAAATTTGGTTGTTTTTATTTGCTTTTGGGAATGGGTAAACTAGAAAGTTTACACAATATATTGTTCACTCTTTTAAAACTTAAATCTAACACGATTTCCCAACTCTTTCTTTGGTACCTCACAATCAGCACATAAGACTTAAATAGCTTTATGAACTATTCGCCATCACTTCAAATTATTCTCACCTTAGTAATTTGACAATTCAAAAATTTCTAAATCATAATCCGAACTGTAGACAACATCCGTGCTTTAAAGTTCTCTTTACCCAAAAAAATTAAGAGCTCACTCACAAAGTAAGAAGACAAGCTAAATAATGTACTCATCTGCAAAACTCTTGTTAGATAACGCTGCACGAAAACTCAACTCAACTTATGTTAATTATATTTTTTTATACAAAAGAATAGTAGAAATTGTTAACGTGGCTGGAGCCCAATGAGAGCCCTGACATTCCAGTCTTGAAAAACAGACAGGGAATAAGGAATAGAGAGAATCTGAAAAACACAAAATCAAGAAAGAAAAACTAAAACTGTTTAAATTATCCAATTATGTTTATTACACTACCATTGCGTGAATTTCTACGGTAAAGTAATCATCCTCAGAGAGAAGTGTTGATCATCAGTTTAACTATAACTCTCTGAAGATGATGAATATAACGTCGAAACGTATATTTGGGTTGTATAATAAACATAACTGGACTATTTGTGGTTTGGGGATAATTTATATGCTTTGTTGGGAATTTCGCTACAGCAGTTTTTCGACGTTTAAATTGACTGAGAGTAAAAATATCTCCAATCAACAAGGTTGTCCATGTTAGATGATGGAATATGAGTGATACTGGAATGTAATTGAAGGATCCTTAAGAAGAGCTCCAAAAAGACTCCAGTAAAAGAAAAACAGCTGTGTGCAGTAGATGAAGGAGGGCGGATTAGTTAAGGAACAAAGTTTTTACCGTTTCGCTTATCGATAAGGAAGTATTTGGAAAGTAAAGGGTCCTCTTCGATATAGGTAAACCTTTAAGCGTGAATTTCGAAATAGAAATAAGGAGAAGAATCTGGACAGAGAAAAGGACTAAGATGTTTGGTCTGTATGGACACCCACCCCCATCCTGGAAGAGGTAAACGCCTCCATGAAAGTTTTGCCTACTTAGCTATAGTACTCATAAGCAACTTGTATTCCTGGATTGGAAGCAAAGCCATCCATTTACTATCTACAGAGTGGTTTTCGTTTTATTTAATAAAATATAACCAAATACGAGTTGACATTTTTCTAACCTAAAATTAAAACTTATTTAACCAAACACATTATATCCACTCCATTATACTCAACTATTAATTTCCCAACAAAAAAAATAAATCAAAGTATAAATCAAAGTTAACAAAATAATTTCAATATTTTTGCACAGATTATAAATTACAACAGATAATATTATGATTTACACAACTTGTAAAAACCGCTCTAATGGAAAACATTAACAAATTGTGTTTTGACAAGTGGTGACAATATATAGGCTGGCAATAATGTTTCCAATTTATTGATTTATTATATTATTCAATTACATTATCTGCACTTTAATGCATCGTTCATTCAGATTTTATTTCCTTCATATCTTTTCATTTTATACGTCCGATTATTGGAAATATTATCGATTACATCTTTAGTAGTGGGTGATGCATTGAATACGATATGAGTGTTTATAGGTCTGCTTTCACAACCCCATTCCCATCCTATGTTTTTCATTACTTGAAGTTTAGTTCTAATTTTGTTTTCTAATCTCTTACATATATGTGTAGAGAAAGTATTGCAATACCAAAGAAATATATTTTGTGATATTTGAAAGTTGCTGTAAAAAATATACAATGATAACTGTTTGTCTCCAGTCTCTCCAATGAGATGTAAACTAAACAATTGAACTGATGGTTGTGTTTCGTTATTTGTAAGACTTCTTTTTTTTGGAAAACTCAAAATTTCATAATTTGGGTATCTGCTATAAAAGTTCAAAATTGTGACTTTTTGTTTTTCTTATATGTTACCGTTAAAGAGCCACAGAAATCGTAATGATCAGAATTAACACAAAAATTATTATTCTAGAGTTATAGATAAAACATGTTACCGTCACCGCCAAGGAAACTAGTTCACCCTACTAGTTTCCCACAATCTACACGGAAAAACCTGCCAACACTCACAGGCATCAATTCCCCGGCCTTAAACGGCTCTGCTTCGGCCAATCTCCACATTACAAGCCCCGCACAAGCTACTTGTCTCTGATTGGCCGACAGCTCACGTGAAGCATCTAAAATTCCGCGGCCACAACAATGGCAATCCGCGACCAAACTCCGAACCAATCTCACACACATCGCACGTTGTAATTGGTTCGCTTATCGGGAAACTTAAACAATAGACGGATCATTGTCTAGGAGCAAACCAATCCTAGGCAAGCTAAGCTACAAGCTAGCAGAGCCAAAATTGTATAAGTACCCATTTCTCAGTGACAAAATCAACACACCTCCACCAGGAGACCAACTGGCAACACATCTCCACCAGGAGGCCAACTAAGAAACACTCCTCTTCCGGGAGACCCAGCAGCAACACGATCACTTGTCAACCTGGACACCTGCCAGGAACACTTCTCCTCCGGGAGACCCAGCAGCAACACGATCACTTGTCAACCTGGACACCTACCAGGAACACACCTCCTCCGGGAGACCCAGCAGCAACACGATCACTTGTCAACCTGGAGACCTGCCAGGAACACCTCCTCCGGGAGACCCAGCAGCAACACGATCACTTGTCAACCTGGACACCTGCCAGGAACACTTCTCCTCCGGGAGACCCAGCAGCAACACGATCACTTGTCAACCTGGACACCTACCAGGAACACTTCTCCTCCAGGAGACCCAGCAGCAACACGATCACTTGTCAACCTGGACACCTACCAGGAACACTTCTCCTCCGGGAGACCCAGCAGCAACACGATCACTTGTCAACCTGGACACCTGCCAGGAACACTTCTCCTCCGGGAGACCCAGCAGCAACACGATCACTTGTCAACCTGGACACCTGCCAGGAACACTTCTCCTCCGGGAGACCCAGCAGCAACACGATCACTTGTCAACCTGGACACCTACCAGGAACACTTCTCCTCCGGGAGACCCAGCAGCAACACGATCACTTGTCAACCTGGACACCTGCCAGGAACACTTCTCCTCCGGGAGACCCAGCAGCAACACGATCACTTGTCAACCTGGACACCTACCAGGAACACTTCTCCTCCGGGAGACCCAGCAGCAACACGATCACTTGTCAACCTGGACACCTACCAGGAACACTTCTCCTCCGGGAGACCCAGCAGCAACACGATCACTTGTCAACCTGGACACCTACCAGGAACACTTCTCCTCCGGGAGACCCAGCAGCAACACGATCACTTGTCAACCTGGACACCTACCAGGAACACTTCTCCTCCGGGAGACCCAGCAGCAACACGATCACTTGTCAACCTGGACACCTGCCAGGAACACTTCTCCTCCGGGAGACCCAGCAGCAACACGATCACTTGTCAACCTGGACACCTACCAGGAACACTTCTCCTCCGGGAGACCCAGCAGCAACACGATCACTTGTCAACCTGGACACCTACCAGGAACACTTCTCCTCCGGGAGACCCAGCAGCAACACGATCACTTGTCAACCTGGACACCTGCCAGGAACACTTCTCCTCCGGGAGACCCAGCAGCAACACGATCACTTGTCAACCTGGACACCTACCAGGAACACTTCTCCTCCGGGAGACCCAGCAGCAACACGATCACTTGTCAACCTGGACACCTGCCAGGAACACTTCTCCTCCGGGAGACCCAGCAGCAACACGATCACTTGTCAACCTGGACACCTACCAGGAACACTTCTCCTCCGGGAGACCCAGCAGCAACACGATCACTTGTCAACCTGGACACCTACCAGGAACACTTCTCCTCCGGGAGACCCAGCAGCAACACGATCACTTGTCAACCTGGACACCTGCCAGGAACACTTCTCCTCCGGGAGACCCAGCAGCAACACGATCACTTGTCAACCTGGACACCTACCAGGAACACTTCTCCTCCGGGAGACCTGCAGTGGACAACTCACAACACACCCTCAACAAACATCATCTCAATCACTTCGCCTTCTAGAAACTAACACCACACTTCTCCTGACGCGAGACTCACAGGGACCATCTCTCCCACGGCCATCTTACGCAAGGCCAAGAGACCCATCACTCACACACTTCACAGGGACCATCTCTCCCACGGTCTCCTTACGCAAGGCCAAGAGACCCCTCACTCACACACTTCACACCAAGAAGACTACTCTCAAGCTCCATCACACACTTTTGCTGCCACCTGCCACATTCCAACAACTGTTTAACCAATACACGTTTTGGATCATTTCATACACCACCCGACTCCTGTACAGTGTCGTCGCCTCTTCAAGACTCACCCCGTGGCCTCCCATAAGGGAAATTAAACGGAGAAATCCGGGCAACGGCATCACTTGCTTCACCCTAGTCGCCTCCTGAAAAGGAAATTGTAGGTGCATTGGCGCCGGCGATAGTGGATGATCTTCCAGCTCTGAGACCAGATCACGACCTATCTCTCTTCACCTAACCTAAGGCCAACTGGCCTTTTTCAGGGCCAGCAACAATCCTAGGTACCGTTATTCCTACCATCATTCCTCGCACCAAGTCCTCGAAACCTTCCCGAGTCACCAATCCTTCCTCTACCAGTCGCCTCCCGGCTCGACTACCTCTACTTCAGGGCCAACTTCACGTTCCCTGCACCTCTCTTCCTTTCCCACGAACCTGACCCTACGTCAAACATTTAAAAAATTATAAATTCAGAAAAAGTTGAATATTGGAAATACATGGTCGATTTCGAAAAAAAAATTTAGATACAATTTAAGATATATGACGCGGAATTAATTAATTAATTTAATAAACTGTATAACAGACATAGGCCACGTTACTAAGCACACAAAAAGAAAAAAAAATTCCAATAAAGAATGATAAGGAACTGAAGAATAGACTTATATTACTAAAATTAAAAAATATATACAGGTTGTTCAGAAAATATAGTACAACAATTTAAGTGATGGTTATATGGAACAAAATAAAATAAAAATATCCTATAAAATTTTCCGGAAACAAACATTTTCGCTGTCGTCCATTTTTTTTTTTTTTTTAGAAAAAATAATTATAACTTTTGAAATGATTAAGATTTAGAGTGGAAAATTGGTATACACGTTTCTATGATACATTTTTATCAGTATATTAAAAATCAAAACTTTTATCTTATAAATTGTCGAAATGGTAACTGTTTGAAATTTTTAATATCTCTGAAAATATTAACTTTACAAAAATCTAAACCGCCGTCATTTTTAAAGTTTAAGAAATAAAGTTTTGATTCTTGGTAAACTGATAAAGCGTTGTATAAAAAAGTATATACCAAATTTTGACTGGAAATCTTAATTTATTTCACATTTATTATTATTTAAAAAACCAAAATAATCAAAAGGCAGACTGATGGAAAACAAAGCGTTTACAGACTATGTTTATAAGAAATATATATATTTGGACCAATATTACCTCCACTTAAAATTTGGCACGACATTTTCTAAACATTTTGTACGTATAAAATCTACATAAATAATAATATTTAAAAAAGCAGAAAATGGATTTAAACAAAAAAATATGCTTTAAATTATGCCGGATTTTTTATCAAACTAAACAATTCCGGACTTATGCTTAACAAATAAAAAATTGGGGGATTTAAATAAAGTAAAGTAACAAAAGTAAATCAGAATTGATTAAAATAGAGTTTTTCATAACTACTTGGGGAAGTACAGTTCGTTAGTCCGTAGAGACTACATATACAATTTGAAAAAAAAAAAAAAAAAAAAAAAAAAGGTATTTATGATTTGAGAATTTATGGCATGTAGCCATTTATTATTCCGTTACGGAGAGAAAATTAAAAAAAAAAATAATAACAGAATTTGATAAAAATCCATAAAGCCTATTTTGAGAAACTAATAGTTTTATATTCTTTATTTATTGAAGCTACCACTATATTGCTAATTAACAAGGAAATTGAAAACTAATTTCGAGACGTAGTCAAAATAACATAGTTATAGTTTAGTTATTGTAGTTCATGTATCACTGAGGATGGAGACTTTGTCGTTTTGAATAAGTAAACTATTTTTTTGTGATATTTGTGTCCGAGATTTATTCTATCTCTAATAACTCAAGCTCAATATTTATTTATATCTCAAAGGAGTTCAGAATATAGTGAATTAATACACAAAGATTGAAAGCTCACAAATTGATTGATAACAAAGAACAATAGAGGGGTAAAATTGACATGATTACTTCATCTATAGACATGCTTTGGTCAGCAAAATAACGATGAATGTATCCCTGGTGGAAACTATCAATCCTGATGTACGTGTGCATCAATCACACAATGCAACATCATCATCAGCTGATATCTGACAGACAACTGCCAATGTGATGATATTCAAATAACAAAATGTGATGACGATATCCCCTGATATGGATAAGATAAAATATTGATTGTATTTGAAAGTAGTCCATCTAATGACGTCATTTAAGAATTCAAGGATTATATTCAAGGATTGTATTTGAAAGTAGTCCATCTAATGACGTCATTTAAGAATTCTAGGATTAAATAAAGCAAAAGTTTCAAAATTATTTTAATAATATAAATGAGCTAAAAATTTTTCGCCTAGTTGCCCGATGATGCCGTAAGGCGAAACAATTGTAGCTCGTTTATATTATTAAAATACTTTTTAAAACTTTAGCTTTATTGCTTTATTTAATCCTTGAATATTTAGTTTCAACAAGAAATATCTGCTGTTACATTAAAATTTAAGAATTTTTAAAAATTGTTTTGCTCTATCCAAATTAGAAAGGAAATTTCAATAATTATGATCAAACAAGAGACAATTATTTAAAACCACGCACTTTTTCCCTTTTTCAAATTACGCAGTTTCTGAAATAATTTTACGATTGTTACCTTAAAAAAGGTGTTTTTAATTTCCCACAAGTTTAGAGGTAGATTGGTCGAAAGATCGATTTTTTTTTAGTTATATCCGTTTTTAGTTCAAAAAAGTGGTTTTTGTCTCCTAATGTGAACACACACCTCACTATCGTCTGTCTGTGGTATGTGCGCAATGCTCTATGTACAGCCCAAACGGGAAGATTTCCCCATTTTAAGCATCGACTTATACGATTTTGATGAAATTTTGCCCGTGTATAACCTTTAAGAACTCAACGATAACGTGTTGATCAGCATTTCTCCCAAAATACGGGGGTTCGTGGGTTAGAGATTACGTACTGTGGTTAAACTATAATAAAGTCCTAAGTGCAAATTTGATTTAAATAATATCAAGGTTTTAACTGATTGTGGTCTGGGTTCATTTTTATTTTAGCAATTATTTGAGAACCATATATATATATATATATATATATATATATATATATATATATATATATATATATATATATATTTTCATTTGAATTCGTAAACGAATTTGGGTTATTAATTAATTGACTTGAAAACGGCGAAGTCTATTACAACTTTTATAACAGCCCGTGGTAATTTGTTTATTTTATGTCGATAATCATTACACTTGAACTTAATAAAAAAGGCTAAAACCGATTGTGCGAGAAAGGTAGTTTTGTGTTATTTTCTAATGCATTTACCACTACATTTTTCTTTATGAAATAAATTTAAAAAATGTCCCGAGATATGGTAAAAATATATCCACATTTTTTAAAAACGCTCCGCTGAACATACGACAGCATTTGAGAAATTTCTTAAACGTATGTTTTACGATTTGAACATACAACATACGACTTTTTGGACATAGTGAAGCTCAAAAAGTATACATCCGGAAAAACTAAACATCGATTTTCTCACAGATCACATAACTTTGTCCATAATTGTACATAAATATAAAAAGTAATATACCGTAATGTGAAGAGACATTTTTAGTGACGTGGTATACAACTCATTCAGTATTCAAAGTTAAAACTCAAAATGCCATTGCCTAAAAAATAAAATCCTATTACTATTTTTAAAACGAAAATAATATTAATGAGGTTAAATACTAGGGGTTGTCACAGGGATAGACAGGATTGTTGGCAGATTGTCAATGTACCAACGCCAAACATGGCTTCTCAATAACAGAGAATATTAATAAGTGATATCTGGTCTTTTAATGGCCATCACTCATCAAGTGAATGGAAACGTCAATTTATAAAACTCTGCGGAATAAAAAGTTTGACACGGATACAAGGCTGCTAACCCACATGTCTGCGGATCATCAATACTTTAAAAGCGATAAATTAACACAGTTTCATTGAGGAAATTTTGTAAAACAATGACATGTGATTGGTCGGATGGAAAATATCAAAATCTGTCCATCAGACAATACGACAGGGTTTTGTTGTAATACACTGTGTGATTGATGAATTCCTTCAACTGTTTTTATATCTTTTATAGGGAGTTAATTTCGCTCTTTAAAAAATAAATGCTGTCAATTGATTTTACTAGCTTTCAGAAAAGCCCATTTATAAAACCAAATAATAACCATCTCTAAAAAAGAAGTCTCTTAATTAATTATTTGAAAAAATACATTATTCTATTTCTCCTTGCATTTTACACCTTGCATTTTATGTAGTACATAACGCCCACCACCATTATAACTTTTGTGCATTTAAAGACATATTTTAATATCCATTTTATATAATTACAGATTCTCGTGCCCTAAAGTATATCTAAGCGTACATTGATTGGAATACATTTTAAATAAGCCTGTAGAGTTATGTTGTTTTTTGTCAATTACTCTTTCCATGAAATTTAAAACACTGGTTCGGTAAAATAGGAGTTTCGATAAAATTTTAACGAAATCGATCATTGATTTTGAAAAATACGTCCCATGGACGACGTTTTGGTTTGCACCGTTAACTTCTAAATCGGTGTTTTTGAAAACTTCATTAAAATCATTCGAAATGATTATGAGAAAATCGGAATTTTATGTTTTGTATAATAGCAGTTCTCTCCAAAATTGAAAATATAAAAAAAATATTTAAAAAATAAAAAGGACAAAGAGAAAACATATCATTAAAACAGTTTATGAGATACATAATTAAATAGAGTCTAAGCGTGTTCTAAACTAATCCAGAGCGTAAATCGTATATGATTGGCATCGATTTTTTCATAACGGCGCGACTGTCAGCTACGTTTTTACCAATTATTTCCCAACAGTATGTCTCTTGTACTTACGTCTTTGCGTAATGATTTTGGGTCATTATTGTTCGTATTTCATAAAAATAGTAACGAAATAGTTAGAGTCAATATCAGTTCTTTTATTGTCCCTCGAACAGATATTTTTAGGAGAATGACGACCAATTAGTTTTTATTAGAGTCTATACTTGTAGCAAATTGTAAAAAAAAAATATATTTCAACCAATAAAACAATAGAAATGTGGAATTTTTATCTTCAGTAACACCCCTCCCCCCCTATAATGATCAGTTACCGAAAAATGAAAACGTCACGTGGCTCTACTACAGCTATCTGAGAAGGCAAAACAAAATTTCCCCCAAAAATACCATTTTCAAACCAATTTCGAAATTCCGACTCCATAGTTACTTAAGATATTTATACTGAACACTGCAATAAAATCCGTTCTATTATTTATATTATAAAGACGACTAAAAAACTAAAACATCGTCAAATTACAATAAACTATTTTATACGCGGAAGAAACCGTATTCTATTTTCAAACTGCAGAAAGACAAATGTTACTTAGTAAATGACTTTGATCAAGAAAGCTTTGTTAATGAATAGAGTTAATTCAGTCAAACATAGTTAGTCCTGGACGTTTGGCCGGGTAGTCTGTATTGTTAAGATAAAGGTGGGGGTAAGGGGTGCTTTGTGTTTTTCCTACGCTGATGAAATTTAAACCATTCCCCCGTCCTTCTCTTCGTCGACAGCTCTTGGCCATAAAAGCAATAAAGGACGGATAAGGGGGACGCCCTGAGTCACAATTTATAGACGAACGCCGGGGTATATTTCAGCGCCGAGCGCATGAATCTGACGGCCTGCAGAATAATTTGTGCGTTCAAATGAACTTCTACTCTGCGGTGTTCGAGATACACAAGAAAAACTGGTTACGACTTGATTATTTCATTTAGGTCTCAGTTATTTTAAAATTTATTGTTCGTTAAACTTGAGAGAGAAATCAATAAATTATAAATGGAGAATATTGTGTGTAATTATTTAGTTTTAAATTTATTTCTTAAGAAAATACATTTTTGCAGATTTATAGTAAAAGGAAATCATTCCGATATATGCATTACGTTTAAATTGCTTCATGGAAATTTACACTTTGATTATATTATATACGTGAACAAAAAGTCCCCCCCATAGTTGTTAATAAAAGAAAAATAATTTAAGTAATCTCAGTTTGGATACAAACTGTAAGTTTTGTGTAATAGAGTTTTATCACTATACTTTGGGAGGGGGGAGACTCTAACAAAGAAAATACAAGTAGATGGATTCCATCATGGAACTACTCATCCCCGTCTTTTAATGTAATCCAAGTAGATCCTTAATGTAGTCCCACAAGTTAGTTTCTAGGGTTTTGAAAGAAATGTTACCTGGTATTGGTCTGTGCCTTATCCAGTAAGGTAAGTTTACCACAGTTGTTACAGGTTTTCGATTGACACAGATCTGATGGATATGGTAACTGTAAGAATGTCGCATTTTCTCTGGGAAGTCAAGGTTCCAAAATACAATATTTGCAAGACTTTTCTAATTTTAATATTAGGAAGATGTGGTTATAGCATTATATGCTGAATTTAAAAATAGAAATTCTACTCTAAAATATCGTGTAATAAATTGAATAACACCTGAGATAAAAACAGTTAAAACGATCACCATTAAGACATTTTTAATTAAATTTTTCATAATTTCAAAAGGGTCTTATAATATGAGAAGACTATAGTCCCCTGTACGAAATGTTTATCTTCAAATCTTATTTTTTGTGGTCGTTATTGCGTTTATGACAACAACTCCATTAAACTTAAAGCTTATAAAAAAAAAAAAAAAAAAAAAAAAAACAGGAAGTCGAATTGTTTATGACTATCGAACTTACTCTATAATTCGTATGCAGGATAAGTAATAAATGGTGCAAAATAATGCACAACCTTTCTCATTTACCCACCTCCAAAACCAAATAAAAACTCTACAGAATAGTCAGGAACTCTTGGCGTGTGGTTTTCTCGGCTTGACTTGTACTTCAATCTATCTAAAGCCAACCTTTCCTTTCACTTTGTTCCATCATAAGTCCGTTACATTAGAGACCCGAGATACATCTCACACTATTATTTGTCTTATCATCTGTTATATCAAGAGATTCCTCTTGATTTAGTCAAAAACTTAAACTTTCTTACTTGTTAAGTAGCATAGAGATCGTTATTAGATGGGTTTAAAAAATGTTGTTATTTTTATTGCGATATATCCGTTTTACTTCCCAGGAAAAAAAAAAAAAGAAAAGATTTTTGAATTATATTTGCGTTTATTCAGAGCTTTATCCCTTTTGAAAATCTTTTAACTTTTATGTTCCTTTTCATTTTAGAATAGAATATAGATTATAAAAATATATCTATATTTCAAAAGTAAAGTTCACTTACCAACGTCCTGTTAATGTCACCAAAGAATTGAATTATTCTGACATCCCAGTCACATTTCTATGTTGAACAAAACAAAATGTATTAATAATTTATAAATATAAACATTTTAAATTATGTCTATCTATCTCTATAGACCACGATTCAGCACTTTCCCCAACAGGTTATACAGAGTTATTAAAAAGGAAAATAAAATAAACAGATGGTATACAACTATAAACAATGTTAAGCAACCAGCTACTAGTAAGAATGGAAGTCATTCTTCTCATAGTAGCTTGGTTCATATTTAGTACATTTTAACCTATTACTTGTGATAGTTTTGTAAATTGCAAAAATAAGTGTTATTAAAACAAGGGAGTGCGTTTGTGTTTTAAAATTTGCACAATTGTGATCTGGACTGTGACAGATTAGCTTTCGCATTAAATATTGAAATAATCCACCTGACAGGTACTACATTTTTTGTTGAGTGCGACAAATCTAACCGTATGGCTGTTTACCGCTCCGGTAAAAGTACAGGCGGTCGACAAACAACACAGAATTAAAGAAATGGTCTACCCTCGCAGTCAAAAAGGTCGACAGGACGAGCTAGTATAGAAGTGTAGGTGTCACAAACTACTGTATCAAGTATCTTAAATAAACGTCTTAGTCTTAACCCATAAAAATTACAACGCGTGTAAGAATTTAAACCAAACAAGCTTAAACAGCGAGAATTTCACATTTAATTGCAGTGCCGATTAGGAGAGGATGGATTTTCCAAGAGACTAGAGGTTATTGACAAGGAAACGTTCCACAAAAGTGGAAAAATTAACGAGTACAACGTTAAGATCTGGAGTACTTATTTCATTGTTGAGTGAGTGAAGGACACACCTTGATTTCACTTTTTTTGCTACGATCAGGTGCAAAGTGTACTGTCCCACCTTTTGCCGAGAATACAATCACTGGCAATGTTTAGCTGGATATTCTATAAATTGGGGTTTGCTTCAGATGGAGGAAAATATGACAACTGTAGTTTTTCGACAGGATGGCGCTACACCATACTTCCATCTAGATGTTTGGCAGTAACTTATTGAAGTCTCTTTAAGGTCGTCGCAACGGCCGATTCGCTGAAAACGACTAACTGTCGGTAATTTAGCCTCAACGTTCGCCAGATTTGATACCATCCAAATTACTTCAGGGGAGAGGGGATACATTAAAGACTTAGTTTATGTGTCAACCTCCCTCTGCCTCAAAACTTACATGACTTTAACACCACATCATTGACACCAGTCTAGTTGATATCCAGCTATGTTTAGGGACACACCTAGATAGAGCTCGAATACAGCTTGAATATTTGTCACCAACATGGCTGTTACATCGAGCACTGGTGATAACAAATTGTATGTATCGTTCAAGTTAAAAAGTATTTACACAGTTAATAATTTAAAAAACAACTTATGTTTAATTCTTTTTGAATAACCCTTTATTTCAGTAACGATTATATGAAATTTCAAAACTGTATAAAAGTAAATATTTATTACACTATACAAGAAACCGGTCGGTCAGTTATTATTTCCCAGATAATGTGTAACTCTTTGAATGGAATATCCTTCTGAAGCGTTGTCTGGGCCAAAGACGGAATAAAATAGACGATCATGGGGGTAGAAAATGTTATAAATAATCGTATTTCGGTAAGTGGTCGGAGGCCGTCTCCCAGAGCTACTGAAGGCAAGGATGTTGAGATATTAGATGTACCTACTACGCTTCTGTATTGTTCTGAGATAAAGCCATTCTTTCCCCACTATACCTACCTTCACGTCAGTTCTAGATGTTAGAAACCAAATGCTTACTGTGGCTACCAGATCTCCCATCCTCTCTTAATAGATACTATTTTGGTCCATATAGTGTCATTGGTAAGGCACTTTCTACCACATTTCACTTCAATCATGCAAGCTGCCAAGTGACTTTCCTTTGACTTTATCACATATACATGGATTAGAGAGAGTTATTTGTAGGTTCAAAAATTGAAAACACGAGTTTTGTGTGTATATATATGCAAAACAATTGTTGATGTAATTGTGTAAGACGTCTCTATGTCGTTTGTCTGTCTGTTGTATGCACTGTGTTCTACAGCCCAAACGCGTTGACTGATTTTACTCAAATTTGGTAGTGAGCATATTTCGGCCATATCCCGGAACTCTGTAACTGATTTCCTAATTTTGTTCAATGACAAAGAAATTAGAGGTGGTTGCCAAAAAAAACAAAAACAAAAAAAAAACACTACTTTACAATTTCATAAAAATGGGAACTCACGATTTTGATCAAATTTGACTCACGTTGATCCTCTAAGAATACAAATCAAACATCTCTCTATTAATACTGGTTCGTAATAAACTAAAAATCCTCCATAGGGCTGTTTACAAAATTTGTAATGCTTCATAATCGTCTTTACAGATTGTAGTGAAATGTGAATATTAATACTCCAAAACTAATATGCAAGTAAAAAATATTACGTTTCAGAAATAATTGACCTAAAACCAATGTGAACGTTTGATCACCATTGATTTTAATCAAATAGCATTTACGCTGGACCAACGTATATGGCACAATGCAAGTAACTTTAGATAGAGGTGTGTGGCACTGTTTGGTTATACAGGGTTAAAATAAAATATACATTTATTAGTTATACTGAAAATATAAATAATAAAAAGAAAACTGATTTTATTTTTTACGTATGAAAATGAAGTAATTTCGGTTTTTATTAAAAGAATCAATTAATTTTTATTTATAGGTAAGTTTATTTTTAATAAGTTTATTTTAATTAGAACAATGTTTACTTTGGTGTTTTTATTTTTCTATGTTATTTTTAATTGTATCTTTTCACTAAAGAATCTTTATCTGCATAGGTCATTCAGATGACAAACAATTTTTTTAGCTAGTTATATAGTTAATATTATTTTAACCATAGTAAAAAAATTTATGTATGAACTTTTATGTAATGTGTATGAATTTATAAAAATACATGTAAAAATTGTGAATAAATCTTTTTTTAAATTTTAACGTCAAAACTAATTCTTCAGAGCTAAAAGTTAAAAAAACAATGACCGTGATCGACCGTTATTTTAGATTGGCTTTAAAATTAGGTGCTTAACATTGAAAAACCTTGAGTTTCTCCCCAAAATCCCATTTTGAGGTGGGTGTAAATTAACCTCATAAATATACTCATTTTTTAAAACAATAGTTTAAGATTCCTATTTTTTCAATTTTAAAATTAATTTAATTGTTCCGCACTTTTTCTGCACCTTGGACATTTATATATTTTAAGGACAAAGATCATATGAAATATTGATTTCAACCTAAAATAATTTACAAGTCTCTAATCACACCTACGACTTTGTAAAAGCGATTGGCAATTTAAAACAATTGAGGTAACTTTATGAACTTAGTAATGACTTAACTAAGACTTCAATATATCTAAAGCATACATAAATCGACATATTGTTTTGTCCAGCAGTTTGACTTGATGACATGGTTTCCATGACAACCTAATTGATCGTCCGGCGTGACAACTGACAGCTGATAAGCCAGTTTGGACGGATTAATACCCTTCAACTAGAAATTGACTTTTAATTTTATTTGGCCTGCCATGTTGCCATGTTGCTCGACGACCGCACTTGTTACACGATAATTAGTTGTGACATGCAACAAAGATGTAATTACCATTTTGGAAATTTAGTAAATTCGATTTGATGGAATAAGCTGCTGTCGAAGGCAAAGGTATTATATGTGTATTTCATGATTAATTCAATATATTTAATTTCATACAGATGTATTTTAAAGCTTAATGTTTTTTTGTTAAAGGTAGTTGTACATGAATTGTTTCGTGATATAAGCAATCACGGAGGAAGTATATATTATAGTATTAAATAAAATGATTTAACTCTTCATGTTGCAGTTGCTACAAAATTGTTTGCAGACTTTTAAGGGGGTTTGTACAGTTGTATCTCACCCATGCTAAATTGGGTATGTTCACCTAACTTTTTCTCAGGATCTACAAAACCTAAAGAGCTAAAGTTTGTTGGGGTTATTAACTATGTCCTTATTAAGCGTTTAGAATTACCAACTAAAACATTTATACCAAAATAATTGTTTTTTTTGCAGTGAATTATCATAGAAAAAATTCTTTATATTTTTTAATGAATATAATATCTTTTTAACAAGCCTAAAATTAACTAATATAAACATTTGTAAAACAAAATCTAATATTAAAAGTGAACAAAAACTTAATTGAATGTAAAATAAAAATTATATCTCATGTAATTCCTACGAAAAAGATTTGTTGTTATTGTATAAAGCCGATAAACTTTTACGCCAACATTGCCTTAAAATAAAAGGAAGAAAAGAACATAAAATAAAGACCACTAGCCCTCGAATATTCTAATAGCATCACTGTCAAAAAAGAACAAGAGTTGCTTAAGACAAATCTAATAAGATAAAAAAGAGAGCTCTAAACAAGAACATGAAGTTGAAATAACACAACTTTCGGAAAACAGCATTTGAAAATATTCATATTTTTTCAGGGTAATCTGATGGGAATTTAAATTCAATGTTAAAATAATGTCATGTTTGTTGTTTAAAGCCAAAATCCTATAGCTCATCATGACCTTTATGGCATGATATCACACATATAACTTAGGGTGGTACATCATGATTTATTTTAATAAACAGTCCTAGTCCTCGAATAGTCTAAGCGTCATAGTTGGTCAAGAGATACCTAATAGAGCATGACGAAAGAGAGGGGTCTAACCCAAGGCTAGATAAAATATGTGTAAATCCAGCTAGGTTTCCTCAAGCCTGTAGACGTACTCACTAAAGTGAGACCATGAGGTTATGTCAGATAGCCCTAGAACTATAAATAATAAAACTTTTAACTTGTTTTGTAGTTTAAAGAACTCTCTTTTTAGTTTCTAACATCAGTTGTTATTTTTTGGTGTAAATTATTAATTTTGTAACTTTTGTAAATTTCCAAATTTTAGTTTTAAAGAAACATATTTTTAACACAACAAAAACTCTTTGCGTAACTGAGTAGTATATATAGAAGTGTAGTAAACAGGAGATATCACAGAATATAATTTAAACTAAAAAATCGTTATAAATATTTGAACGCACATGTCACCTTACTTTTAACTTTAGGCTCATATATGTAACGCTCATTTTGGAGAAATTCTTTTAAGTCTGAGTGATCATGAGGAGGTCCTAGTTCTTAAAAGAAAGTAGAAAGAAAGATGGATATTTACAATTCTAGGAACACTGCTTTTAACATTTTAAAATTCGGAAGATCTTTCTACGTAACGAATAATCTTGCAACGTTCCTTGTAAGAGCAATAATTGGATTACATTGTAACTCTGGATAATTCATTCCATTTGAATCCAAGTGACGCTTATCCAATCACTGGAGCACATCCTCCTATAGTACAATGTACTATTCAAAATAAAACTAACAATGTCGCTTTGGAAGAGACATTTAAAGCAAGGTGCAAAGAGGAATCAACCCGAAGTCCAGGAACTAGAAATCTGTGGACCTTGAAGGTTACAGCATACCATGAAATCATGACAATTTCGTTACCTGATGCTAAGAGTTCGAATGAAAAAGTAAGACAAGAAAAAAAAATCTTGCAACGAATTTACTGCTTTCAACTACGTCATCGTAAAGTAGTGTTTTCTTTTTAGTTTATGTTCATGAAATATTCTAGATAACTAAAAATTACTGCTAAATAAATATAAGTTGAAATATTTTAAAACAAATTACTGTTAATTAAATCAGTTTATCTTTAAATTTTAGTGGTAAGTTCTTCAGAGGCTTACTTACAGTGAGTACGGATGTAGCAATCCTCAAGTACTCCAGCTGGATTTACACATTGCTTCATGTAGTCTTGGATTAGGTCCCTCTCTCTCGTCTTTCTTATTAGATCTCTTTCAACCAACTTTTGTTCTCTTCCAACCCTGACGCTATTAGAGTCTTCAAAAATCATTAGCTTATAACTTTCTTCTTTTTTTAAGTAGATGACGAACATAAAGGTTTTGTTTCTAGACAACAATGATATTGGTAACATTGTACACGGCACTATGGATGTAAGACTCACTTGTACTATGTACTGTGCAAGAACACTCATTGTTACATATTAACGTGGGACAAACTTTCAAAGTAAAATATTATAACGAGAAATAAGCTAATGATATTAATACATTCAATTGCCAAGTAATGTGAAGTATATGCAATTGTGGCAATGAATAATATGTATTAGTTTTATTAAATGTACACAATACGAGCATGAATTTGATCCGTACAACAGTCAAAATCTCATCTCTTTAATATCGAAATTTATAAATAAATTGATGTAGGAGGATATTTTTTTATAAACAACCAAACTATCACTTTTAGAAATTTTCATTTTTTAATAAACTTTATGAAATTGTACATGAACAGGAGGGGAAAATACAAATTTAATCTGGAGTAATTCAAAATATTCCATCGACTTATGTTTGTCTACGAATTACATATTACAGTTTACATTGTATACAACTGTGTAAAATGAAAACGAGATTGCCAGACATAAGATCTTAAGTATTTTTTGGCAATTTTCTAATCACGACAGTAACACCGCTTTGCTGTTTTATCCCGGTGGTATTGCGTAACCGTAATAGACAAGTGTTTATTAACTTCTGTAATACTAAGACATAATCATGAAACGTGTATTGTGACTACTAACTTACTTGAAACAAACTGCACCAGATTCACAGTGTTGATCTATATGTACATATACTAGAGTAACGATTAACTCAAATTTCAAAGCTGACGAAAAGTAAACAGTTACACTATACAATACAACTGTGCAGTTTATTATTAGCACTCACATAATGTGACTCTTTGTCTGGGTTAGAAATGTCTCTGATGACGGTTCTCGGTGTAAAATGTGAGCACCTTACTGTGACACCCTACAATCATTTCTTCACATGGAAGATAAAACACAACATCTGACAAAATATACCCGACGTTGTCCCTAATCCACGCCCTTCAACTCCTACTATTATTGTAATACCAACCGCATCTTTATTTGTGAGATTTTTTTAATAGTTACACCTATAAATTTCTTTCAGAAGCGATAGGTTCAAAACATATGAATGAGAGATGTGCTGCAAAGCAGAAGAAAGTGTCGCATCCAATTCTTTAATACTTTCTATGTTGTAGGTGCATCAATAAGCACGTGGTTGCATACAGCATATACTTTGCCATGCTTGTTTCAAGTAGACATTTGAAGAAGGTGGTGGATGGAGATGAGCATCAAATTAAACTAACCTGTTTGAAACGTATATCCCATCCTCCATCTACACAACACTTTAACCAGGGTTTTTGCATGTTCTGTTACAATTTTGGAAAGTTATCCCTCGAGGTCTAACATTCTGCTCCCTTCAAATTTATCTACTCGACGTGTCCATGGAAGAAGTTATCAGCGTACCAACGTGGGAAACCATTCCAGAATCCTTGTCCAACGTGATAGAGATACTAAAAGGAAGCGAAATGGTTTTAGTGAGTAGGAGTCTCCCACTAGTACGTGACACCCTTTGTCTTATGGAGATTCTCCATCCTCTACAAAAGAAAAAATCAAAATGTATTTTCTTATTTGTATTTTGTTTAGCTCTGTTTCTGTTTCTTTATTTCACATTCTTATCCAGTCTACTATATAGGTATAATACAAAAAAAAAAAAAAAAAAAAAAAAAAAACGAGAAAAATGGGAGAGAAAATCTCTAGAAAAATACTTGTTCCTACCTTCGATAATGCTGTGTGGCGAATAAAAAAATAAAGGATTTACATGGATAACCTGGGTTGTTAATTAAAAACAGTAAAATCCTACTTAGATGTAGCTTAGGGGCTATATTGAGTATACAAGTTACTAGAAGGCAATAGAAAAGTTGTAGGGACCTGGAAGCGATAACTCAATGTTCTGGGGAAAATTAAAGAGTGACAGAGATCAGAAGATGGAGAAGGATTACTCAACATAGAAAGAATTGTGATTAGAAGAGACATATGGTTGCAGTTACAGAGAGGAACAGAACATTGGGCCTGAGTGGTGTGACTAGAAAACTGATTCAAAATCTCTTAAAACCATCTGGCATAGTTTTTACAAAATACTTTACAAATGGATTGGATTTTGTCCAATTTCGTTAAAATAAAATCAATTTGTCTGTTAGTTTGGTGTGAAATATTCTGTTTGCATTTTTGTCAACAATGATTAGTCGAACAGTGTGAAAAGATTTCGAGAGTTTCATAAAACGGACGTTTAAATTAACGAAATAAAACACTTACCAATTTAATCAAAAATCCTACAAATGTCTGAGCTTCGTTCAAAATAATGTTTTCTAAATTTTAGCACTCATTTAAGAATAGAATAGAATTTATATTTTCCATAGTAAGGAAACGTTGTTAAGCTTGGATCACTGCGAGTCCGTTTACTTTTTCAACTGATTTTTGTCTAGATTATATTTTTTGAGGGAGTAAACGTCAGTGACAGACCAGTTTTGTACGTCATTCACGGATACGGTGAGATGCTTGTTATTCTTCTTTAAACTTCTCGCTTGGGTAAACACAACTGGCTTAAGTCAGGATTTAAGAGTCACTGTTTTAATTTTATACGACTGTCCGTAACTTTGTCAACCTTTTCAAGTATTCGCGTGCAGACTATACGTGCAGGGTAGCAAGTTTATCGAAAATCAAACTGAAATAAAAATTCAGGTAGTGATTTTCTCTATGTATTGCTGACGGTAAATAAGTTTGTAGAAACTTAATGAAATTAATGTCAAAAAACAATATGCACTTAACTTACTTCGCTTTTGACATAATCTCGTCTTAGGCGTAAACACTATTTGATTGAAATAGAATTTTTGGTTTTACTAATTATTCCCTCAAACGTAGTTTTCTTTTACTTGGATTTTTTACCTGATTTGAGTCTTTCACCATCACATTTCAACAAAATTTGATTCGATTGATCTGTTTTTGAGATAATCGTAAATCTATGTTTGGTGTCATAACAACTACCCAAATTTTGAGTTATTAAATTTTTTTTGGGATATCGCCTAAAGATATGCTCACATACCAAGTTTTATTAAAATACGGTTAAGCATTTTTTGAAGGTAAATAAAAATAGATATTCCAATGAATAATTCGACATGATATTTACACAAATAATATTTATCGTGAGCCGTGTATGTGATAAAATAAAAAAGACCACGTGCCACACCACCATTTTCATCCTTGGATAACTACAATCCTGGTCCCCATGTTTACTTAAACATTTTTCTTTGATCTACCCTTAAAATGAAGTGTTTTACATTTAAAATTCTCGAGCTACCCTAGCTCCTCCCTACAAAGAGAGAATACTTAACAAATAAACATAAGCAAACTCCATCTCTTACAATCATGATCTGACGATATAAAAACAAGTTAATGGGCGCCATCATCGTACTTACCCTATCATACAATATCAATACAATTAGAACTTATTGTTGGGGACTTGGACTTTATGAATAATGTTAAATTGTATTCATGGATCAAGGGGTTTTATCCTCTAGATTAACTTTGTTTACAACTGTTGTTGTATTGGTTTTCTGAACCTCGTAATTATGTATATAAGTACTTTCTTGACGTTTAACTAGGCACTGTCTCTACTCATTTAAAAAGTCTCCCTTCGCTTCGCTCATGTCATTGTCTCAGCTCAGGTGGATCTAGAAGATGTACAAGTGTGTAGGACCCTCCACTCGCTACACTCGTGTCGATGACTCGGTCCTATTTATAAACATCACAATTTCTTTGTAGGACAGGGTTTATGATAATACCATTACATGTAGAATTGAACTCTGCAAATTATTAACTAATTTATAAATTTAATAATAAACGAGATATAAATAAAAAAACGTTTAGGATATTTTATGACATTATCAATTCGTATTTTAAAATTTCAATAAAGTACTAAATGATCACATTACTATATAGATCCTTATATCATATTTCACGTTTCTATAAAATTTGTGTAATCGTGCTTAAGTACAGAAAACGACCAAAATGACGAACGGACGGGATGTCCAAAATAATGTTTCGTGTTTCCGTAGACCATGAAACGTAAAGATCAGTTAAAAAATAGAGTTCGACATTTTTACATCTGAAAAAATTACCCTTCTGCTACGTGTACTATAAAAGTAACAAAAGGTACTAAAACATAGTACAAACTTCCCCTCAAAACTGCTAGAAATCTTCATTTTCACCATCCCGTCTCTACATGAGGAAGAAAAAGTGTCTATTTTACTGCAAATTATATATTTTAAAAATACGTTAAAAAAACAGAATATTTATGTATTCTTGTGTAATACGTACTTGTGTAGTTTTTATGAAATTTGTGTATTACGTTTCACAAACTCATGTTAAGTAAATTTTATTTCATATAGAAACTGTTTTTTATTGCGAAAATTATCTACGTGTATAGGTATTTTTATTTTTTTTTTTGTATTCTCGCTAAGATACTTACATTTCACTGAAATCGGTAATGACAATTTTTAGAAATTAAGAATTTTATAACAACTTGATAATAGATTTTGTATTTATTATTCCTAACCTCCGAACTGCTAATTTGGGCAACAATATTCTTTTTATACTTACTGTAGATCCTCATTTTATTAAAATTTTATCGAAATTGTTAGAACCTATTAATTTTTGGTTTTTATCTAATTCTAATATTTATTAAGACATAAAAACTGCCTTGAGATAATATGTTCACAAATGAAATTTTGAAAAATTCGTACATTCGTATTTTGAACTTAAAACGATTATTTTGCAAAACATATCAATATATACAATATACGAGTATACATTTCAATATGTATATCTTACCAGCAATGTATAACATCCAGACATTCTATAGAATACGCAGGCATTCTATACATTGCCTAAGCATTTTTGACAAAGTATGATATAAAGGAATTTTGTTAGATCTTTACTCACTTTGACTAGGCATTTTAGTAAAATTTCGACGCTTCTTCAGGCATAATATTACATGAACAGATTTGCTCAGAAAATTATTTATTTACAATATACAAAAATTGAAAAAAAAAGAAAAGAAAAGAAAATAGGAAATGTGTGTTTATTAAATATTTACTGAAGTAAATGGACCCAACCTAACCTAACCAGAAAACCATGGAAAAACCTGTATTCCAAATGCTGCCTAAAGTGCAGAGACATTCTATGGAATGCCTAGAGAAAGTATGAAATATCCTTGATTTCATACTGTGCCTGTCAACTTTAGGCAATTTATATAATGCCTAGACATGGTATAAAATGCTTCATTTAACACATTGCCGGTAACATATATATTTTGTATATGTAAGTAAAAATTGTAATTCATACAAATTTGAGTAAATTGATTGTACCAAATAAAACGAACTAAAAGTCACTGTCACTCAAAATGTCAGTTCTGTTGTTGTTAATAAAAAACTGAAAATGAACTATAAACGCTGTCTTTCGAAAAAAAAATTAAAAATACCCTAAACGTGCTTCATTTGTGCCATAAACACGTCCTCATTGTAAATAGTATATGCCTAAAAATCGGGAGCATCGTTGACGGATATCATTGTTTATTTTAGTTTTATGTAAATTATTCCCAAACCAAAATATTTATTTACTTTCAATTCATCCGATTTTGAAAGTTGGATTCATGTTTCACAAGGTAAAGTCGATTTTGAGATATTAACGCCCAACTAGCAGATTTTTTTTTTTTTTTTTAATCGATAATTCACGAACAAGCATTTTTGAAGTAATAGCGACAGGTACCCCAAAATTTTGAGTTATCAAAACAAAAATGAAAAAAAGAGTCAAGATATGTCAAAATACCAAATATTATGTATATAAGTCCACGCGTTTTTGGTGTAGAGCACTATACATACGACAGACGGACATTATTCCAAAAAACATTTCTTTTGACTCAGGTGACCCCTAAACGGAAATATCTGAAAAAAAACTCGTCAGTGATTTCTTTGACCCACCCAAAACAAAACAAAAAAACGTATTATGTATTTATGTTTAACGTATTTTTTTTTTGTTTTTGTGTGTGTTTTTTGTTTTATTTTACGTATTTGTAGGAAAACAAAAAGACTTTTCAACAAAAATTAAAAAAACTACTTAAGAACAATTGTCGCTCAACATAGAAAAGGTCTAATTTTCAATCTCTCCCCATTGAAGCGGACACGCATTCACGTTTTCACCCTTATAATAATATTATGCCTCGAGGACGCTGTCTCTCTCTCTCCTAACGAGTCCGATAAGCCGTTCTCTATTCCCCTCCTCTTTAACGTCCCCCGCCATCCCTACACAAAAGCCTAATTAGCCATAAACTCTGTGATTTATAACGGCACAGAAAATGCAAATATGAAATATGAAAATGAAGATGGGTGTAATAAAAATGATATAGTGTGCTCTACAGAGCCATTCTGCGAAGGCGCTGTGAGTCACTCGTCAGTTTTATGCGCGAACGTCCATCATTCCTATGACAGCCTTCATTGCCAACAGAGAAAGGAAAGCAACTTTTAAGGGATGCTATTTTCTTTTTTACCCCCCACCCTTTGCGACGCCATGATGAAAACACTATAATGCTATAAATCTAATAGGGAAAACGAGGCGCGAACATTGTAATGAAGAAAAAGTTTCGCCCAACAGTAAACTCGCTCTTTGTTTGCAAGGGGTTGAAAACTGTCAAAAACAAATCAAGTTTAAAGTTTATTTTTTAAGTTTTATAATCGAGTTTAATCGTTAATTGTTATTAATAATTAATTTAATTTAAGTTTTTTTTTTAATAAATTTATCGTATGATGGAGTTTTTTTAGTTGTATAAAAGTAAAATATGTATATAAAAATTAAATAAAATTTATATAAACATATTTTTGAGCATGTTTAAGGTAACTACAATTTAAAATTTACACCCTCCCCATCATCGTCTTATAAAATAAGTTTGACGATAATAGAACGATTCATAGCTTTTGAACACTCTATTACAGGCAGGGTCGGAAGAGAACAAGAGTTAGTCAAAACAGATGTCACAAAAAGGAAGAAAATGATCTAACACAAGATTAGATAAACCATGACTGGGATCCGGGCTCTCCTTACATTAAAAAATACTAAATGAAAAAATAAGTAGATTCAGCTGGACCCTCGGGATTGCCGAGCCCGTACTCACTATATTGAGTCCCTAAGAGCTGGTATTTTAAAACACAGGTTAACACTGACTGATAATCATTTTAAAATAACAACAGTTCTATTTTTATTGATATAGTTTATTCGAATATTTGTCATCAATTGTGCATATATACAAATAATACAAATGTTTAAATTGTATAAATAATCTCCCTTCATCACGAGATAGAACTATAACTATTTTACAAGTAGTAATAATTGTAGACATTTCAAACGAAACGTAAAAAATGGCTGGAGTAAGACGGTCAGAAGTTTAAGAATGGTAGCCTAAAATAGAAGAGAACGGAGAAAGGAAATACTGTAAAAACTATTTGTTTTGGTAGAACACAAAAGACATTATGATCGATCGTGGAAGAGACGGCTGGAGTAAGACTTAGGAGTGGTGACGGTCAGAAGCTGGAGAATGGTCACCTAAGGGAACGGAGAAAGGAAATACTCAAACAACTACTTGTTTCTGCAGACCAGAAGAAAAAAGGGATTTCAAACGACCACGGAAGTGATGGCTGGCGTAAGACTTAGGATGGTGACGATCAGAAGCTGGAGAGTGGTCGCCTAACATAGAAGAGAACGGAGAATAGAAATACAGTAAAAACTACTTGTTTTGGCAAACCATAACACAAAAGACATTTTGTACGATCGTGGAAGAGACGGCTGGAGGAAGACATAGGAGTGGTGACAGTCAGAAGATGGAGAATCGGCGCCTAAGGGAACGGAGAAAAAAAATACTGTAAAGATAATTTGGTATGCCAGACCATGAACACAAAACACATTTTAGACGACCGCGTAAACGATGGTAAATTAAGAGCTAGAAATGGTCTGGATCAGAAGATTGAGAATTGAGGAGCACAATGAAGCTTATAAATGATAATTTCACACGTATGTATCAAAGCAATTTAGTCATTCCTGATTTATTGTGTACCTTTTAAGTGGGATCTTTTCTGTCAGTCTTATATTAATTCCTTATAATCGAGAAATGCCTGACCATACAGGTATAGTCTTGGGTAATTATTTTCCCATCTAAGTAATAGATGAAAAGTAATAAAGATATATTATTTCCCTTTACAAATTTTTATTAGCTTTTGATGTTGGTGTATTGGCTATAACTCTCATCTTATATCTATACGTCGGGGATTAAAGAAACATCTCAGCGTTCATCCAACATCGGGAGAAGAAGAACTATGATTAATAGCGAATCTTGGTCTCTAACATGAGAATCACAACGACGGGAACTAGATATGCTGACCACCCATCATCCGATGTAAAGCCGTCCACAGTAGGTTGTTGCACTATGGATTTTATGAACACCGTAGATTGTTAAATAATTAAAATGGAATTTAAACTTACATTCATGTACGAACTAAAAATATTAATTTTAATTTTTAAATGTCAAAGGTATCGAGATGTTCCATTTAATATCTATTATTTCCTTTAAATCTAAACGTGTCCAACTTTCTTAACAATTCATACATCGATAATACAAATGTTTCAATACTAAAACGATACACGGATCAAATCAATTATTCGATTATGTCTGCATGTACTCATTGTATGGAGGAAAGTAAACTGCTAATAATGATTCCAGCCATATGTAGAAGGGTCAAAGAGGGTTGCTCCACCGACCCACCCCAATCGTTTCAAGCCCCAAGAGTGTATTTTTCGCAACGAACTGAGGGAGTTGACGCCTAGTTCGATTTCGAATGTTATCAACTGAATTCTTATCATAGATGTTTTAGTTTTATGATGCATAGCACCCGCCATTTTCTTTGTTGAAATATTAACGTTTATATTTTACGTTATCTCAATATTTAGAAAAAAAATATGTAATAGCGGAAAAATATATGTTTATGTACTTATATTGTTTTTTCGGCTCCAAATTACGAGTGAAAGAAGAGATACAATAACATTACCCAACCTAACTTTCTCACCAATCCATTCTGAAAACCAAAAAAATAATATGTCTCTCCGAACATGTCTCTATTATAATTATTACAAAAATGATAACTTATTTTACTGATATTTTCTTATTTAATGATTGGAGATAAGTTATAATAGGAAGCTTTTCTGTTATCAATCATTAATTACATAATGAGTGTTCAAGCTACTTCTATCAGACTATCTTAAACTAAAAAAGTTGAAATTAACCCATAGCAGAAGCCCAAAGATCATACTGGGCAAATAGATGGGGAAAAGATCAAGAGTCCGGTGAAGAAAATCATTGAAAGAGGGAACTGCAGAGGATACAAGAGAGTTCAGAATTCGTAACTGCATAGGTCCATTTAGAAATAAAAGGATACACACCTTGTACCCTGTACTTCCATAATAGCCATCGTTAACATTTTACTCTTCAGCATTTCCTCTGCTTATGTTGAAGAAGAAAAACCATTTTACGCCCTATATATAATTAAGAGAAACTGTTCCTCAACATAAATTTAACAAAACTAAATAATAACTTAAAATTTGAACAAAATTAGCAACACCCAATTTACTTAACAATCGTACACTTTGATAAAATTTAATAAATAACAACAAACCACATTACAGGGATGTAAAAAGTCCCTAAAACTAGACGAAAATTATATGAAATATGACAAAATACAACAGAAAAAGAATATTAAATTTCTGTAAACTGGCCCTGCAACAATTAAATCTAAGTATTTAACATTTCACTAAAACCGTTCATGCGGCGTAAAAAGTAATATAATAAGATGTGCCTAACAATTAGAACACTTCAACAGAATAAGTATAGGGTGGATTCCCATGTTCTATCAGAAATCAATAAGTGGTCATGGAATGACCAATGCTAAGACGGGTAACCGCCTATTCCTCTCGACGACTGGCACATATGGATGTACCCCACGGACGGACTGTACTTTGACTTTCCAAAGTTTATTAGACACTATATTTGTCCCCCCCCATGAACTATTCAATAATAATTTAGTTGTTGAAGCAAAGCTGTTTGACTGGCATATGACTTGTAGGCTCTTTTGCTGCTTACAGTAACTCTGTAATGCTTAGGTACCTAGCAAAATAATACTCCGATGTTTCAAAGCTGGAGTCTGTTTAATTTCTTTAACATTCTCAAAGTGTACAATTACTAAATTAAAATTAATCAGTAGTGAAGTGCAAACTATTGAACATAGGCTAAGTTTAGTTCTACAAAAGAACATGGTACAGTGAAACTAGTTTTTAGAGTAGTCAGTAACATATATATAAAAAAAATAAAATAAAATAATAACGTAAAACGATACTGTTTGGCAGCATTTAGGCATTTGATAAAGTACAGCAAGACTAATATCTCATCATTTCTATGAACTACTAAAGTCCTATCTCACTCATTAGACAGGAATATACATTCGGAATACCACAGGGGTGTGTTCCTGGCCCAATCCTTAACATAAAATCCACATCCGACTTCAAAACTACAAGACTAACGACATTAACAACAAATATACACATGATACTGCAATCCTAGCTTTACACAACTTACAGTTTTGGTATTACCAACCTTACAAATTAATAATAATAAAGTTCAAATCTGGCTTAAGAAAGTGAATATAGGCAAATGAAACTAAATCAACCCAGCATTTAGATTAAAACTTAATACCTGCTCGCCTATCCTTATAATAATCAACAACCTACTAAAATTATCTCAGAGTGCATTTCGATAGATGTCTCAAATGAATAAACAGATATTTACAAAACGAAAACAACTAGAAGTCAAATTAAAAAATATATGTACATAATTAGTAACAACAAAATTAGAAAGTATTTCACCGTTTAAAAAATAAATTTCTGCCATAAAAAACAAATAGTCAGTGGTATGTTCTGAACATAGTTTTGAAAAAAAAGATTTAAATTTTGGTACCATCAAGGAAGCAATTAAACTGTTTACACAGAATTTTAAGAACTTAATGTAGCCACACTCAGATGCAACAGAGTTTGGGAGATTGTTACTACTGGTGAAGCATGATGTTAATAACCGATAAAAATTTGATACGTATTTTGTGCCATACAATGAAATTTAAAAAAGTAGTTAGTGTTTAACAAATCAAATTGACGTTCATGTAACATTGAAATGGTTTTCCAATTTAAAATTCCAAAACGCTATATTTTCACACACCTTTGAAGTCATACAATTTTAGTTCGACTCATAATTTTATCGAATACTAGCAGAGTACCCGTCCTTCGTACGAGGTTGTCTGCTTATTAAGCCAAGTATATAATGGATTATATATAATTAAGTGTTACGGGAGTTTTCGAGGTCAGTGGGGCGGTGCCCTGATGGAATTTCTAAATAAAAATAGGCCTGTGTGTTAACCAGGGACTCTAACAATGTCTATGTACAATTTCAGCTAAATGGGTCCAGTAGTTTTTACGTGATTGAGTAACACACACAGACAGACACCATTAGATTTTTATATAATAGTATAGAAGTATAGATTTGGAGATAATTTTGCTGAAGTTTTTTAATTAAAACGCGATAGAATTAACACGTGGCGTTAAGAATGAAACATTTCTAATGAATTTATTTTCAGTTATATTCTAAGATGGCACTTTACAGTCTGGTATTGTAAAATAAATCTGAAAACTTGTTTTCAAGTAAATTTAGACAAGTTGATTTACATATATATACAAGAGATTTAAGTGCGCACAGAAGTGACGAAGTAGAGTTGACACAAGTTCAGTCTCAGAACAAACTTGGTTTTAAAGCACAACTTTACTGTTTTACTTTCTCACAAAGTTTTGTAACATGTCAAAAAATCTATGTTTAGTTTGTGGCGGAAATATCTGTTTTGAGTTTTCTTGAGTCCGTTGTCTGTCTTGTAAACAAATAAACGATTTCGCCTATAAACATTTCCCACTGATTTATTTCCGCCTTACTAACCTAAATTTATTGGACCGCTTAATACAGATTAACAAACAGAAAATGTTACATAGCAGGTAAAACAGTCTCGTTACTTGCCTAGATCGTTAGAGAATAAGACGTTTCAAGGATGAAGAAGTGGTGACTTACTTCATTTAAATTTTTTAATCTTAACGTTAACATGGAGAATTTTAATATCAGTATTCCAATTAAAATCTGTTACTTTTTGTGTTGTTTAAATAAAAACAAGGTGCAGTGTATATACATCACGGTCGTTAATGGAATTAAACGGATAACAAACTGTCATTCATTCCAAAAATGAAGGTTTGTGAATTATCGCTAAAAAATTGTAAGTAGAGCTGTTAGAAAATAGGTAATTTCTCGAAGTAGGTTTTACGAATTTCCTTCAAATTTGAGAGAAATATGAATTTTTATAACTCAAATGAACATGCAAAATAGCAAGTAAGCAAATGTTATAGTTTAGAAATATTGAGCAAAAAACAAAAAGAAATTTGACCGTTAATATTGAAAGCTAGATTTCAATGAAATACTATTTACGCTGAGGGACACGTTTATGGCACAAGCAAAGAAGGCTTAGGAACTATATAAATATTTAAATATTTTTTCAAAGACTGGTTCATTGACACGTTTTGACGGGCAAAAAACGAATTAATATTGTTAGTGACGATGTTGTTTTTTTATGAAGGGTTAGTGAGAAAGTTTGTGCAATATTTTTACACCTTTTATTAATAAATGATATTGTTCTATTTATTTAGATTTCTGTACCACTTACAGTATACAGTAACTGTGGATTTTGTAAATCACAGAAATCCCTGTCTGCTACTTTGAGAAGTATGTCTAAATATTTATTGTATTTAAAATATTTATCGTATTTAACGGAATACTTAAAATAAATTGATTTCCATTTACATTTACAGATTCAACTCTTTTGTAAACAAATCTTTTTCTAACACAAAACCAAGTTAGACAGGATAAATCTGGATCTTTGTCTTAACTTGTCCAAATTCCGGAACTCTTTTGTAAAACCCCAGAGTCGGAAACAACGTTTAGGAAGTTAAGAGACTCTCACCCCCCTCCACTCCACCCCGCCAAGACATGGACTGACCGACGCCGGAGTGACGTTGACGAGGCTTTGAGCGACGCGTCGCTTCCAAGACATAAGATCGATACTCTTGATGCAGCTGTCCGGCTCGACTGTCTCTGACGTCATATCTAGGACAACTCCGTCCGTACCTTAGTGCTTTGACAAAATTATTTGCATCTTAAACTCGAAATGCAGAGTATTGCAATGAGAAACCTACACACCTAAACGTCTATACGATTTGAAAGTTATACACTTTATTACGAGAGAGCAAAAAAGCAATTTTAAAACCAGAATTCCCTCCCACATTTATATCTTATACAGAGTGTCTTGAAAGTCTGGAAACAGCGATAAATTAATTTATAACGTCGTCTACAAATAAACCGGAGCAAAGCGAGTGTTTTAGTTAATATATGTTTTTAAATCTCACATTATGTAGTACAGAAAAAGCTACGTAATAGAGCAAAAGGTCGATCAAATTATGGGTGGGTATAAGCCTTGTTAGGTTCCCTGAATAAAAACAATAGTTTCTTGGAATGATATCTGTCTGTCGTAAGTTTGTTAACTGCCGGTTGTGGAGCGCTCTACAGGCAAAACTCGTGTAACGATTGTAATGAAAATTGTTATATGGTATTGTGATCATATCTTATCGAGTTATTTATTCCATAACTTAAAATTAGGAAATAGTTGCTGAAAGAACACAAACAACATTACGATTTTATAACAATTGGATATAACGATTTTGTGCTAATTTTATTCAAGTGTAGCTTCTAATTACCAAAACAAAAGATTTTGTTTGCCATCTCTCTAACACTGTCGGTTTGTGTGTTATCGTTAAAAAAACAAAAAAATCAGCCATTGATCGTAAAATACGTAATTTCTCAAAATCGGCTCTATCGATGAATTCGTTTATAACTTAACGAGATGTGAATTTTAATACCCGAACTTGTACAAAATCGCAAGTAAATAAATATTACACTTCGGGAATCATTGGATAAAAAAAAAAAATTTAACCATAACCACCGTCATTTGAAGCCCAATTTTACTAAGTTGAGGTCCACTTATGGCACGATCCGTGTAAGTTCTGGCTCCATTCGAATATGTAAATATGTTTTCAAACCCGGCGTCGATGGATACTGTTCACTTTTTATTGACAACTACCTAACTGATAGTTTTGGTTGGTTTTTATTTGCGTTGGGAGATGTGTAAGTGAGAATATTTGTACAATATTTTTGTACTTAACTTAATTAGCGTCATATTGATTTGTTTATTTATCATATTATATACGTACTTAGACACGACATAATTAATTACCGCTCAAAAATTCCTAAGCTATTCCCAAACAACCAACCTACATTCACTATTGAGTATTAATATATATATATATAATTGTAAAAATAATATAATTGACCATTGTTGAGTGTCAATTAGAGACAAAAATCTACAAACCTCCATGTTTATTAACGACTTTTGACTTTCTGGACGCAATAATTATATGTATCAAAAAGTAAATTAGAGATTAGACTATACCGTTAGAAAGCTTATGACAAGCTGTAATTTTTGTGATATTTAAACACCTATATTGTACAACGAATTTTAATTCTAACAAAGATTTCAAACATTCAATTTTTCATATTTGAGGGCTTGTATATATCACATATTTTCATTTTCAAAAACGATGTTGGTTCAGTCTTACAAGAAATTTAAATTAGTTTTTGGAAATTGCGTCAATTTACTTGATAGATGAAAAATAAAATGAGAAAATTAAAAGATTTATATCTCGGAAACGAAGCGTGATAGGATGGGGGTATCGACAATTTTGTTCTGAATGAAGTGTACATTTTGTTTTTCAGATTTGTTTGACACAAATTGTTCACCAATCATCCAGTATACATACAAAACAAAAATAATATTTAATTTTAACAAACTCAAAATGTACGTAATAATGGATTACGTTGTTAAACTGAAGCAAAAATATCAGCTATATTTAAAATGGAGGCAATTTTTAATTTGATTTTAAATCTAGTCGAAGTTGTCTTTTTCACATTTTTAAAGTTCTACGTTAATCGCTTGATTACAGCTGTTGATTCATTTTCTCAAAATATTATACAATGTTTTATGTATACAAAATTTCGAAAAAACTAAATAAATAAAACGAACAATCCATTTATTTATGTTAATTTATAAAAAGAATTTTTGTTTTATCAGGTCTTTATTGTATTTAATCTGCGATTATATCTAAACTAATTCTAGATAATTTCTTTTATTTGTGACGTGCATATGATTAGATATCGAACCGTTCAGTATTAACCGCCAGACAAACTAATGTTATAAATTAGTTTCGTTATGTTATAAATTTTCATTCGTATCCCTTAAAAATGTATCCATCGCCACTTAGAAATGGGTTGCACACCATCATCTAGTACTAACAACTACTAGTTTTGATAAAAACTAACTGTTATCAAAGTGAAATTAAACAAAACAATATGCAAAATGTCGATATCCTATTTTGATAAAATCTCCTACTAGATGATATTGCTAATAAACTTAGCACCGGACGAAACCAATAACCGAATACTGTAATTTATCGGATAGGCTACTCTGACAATAGGCTACTTTGCATGGATCACAATATATCTGCCTGCTGATACCCCCTACAAAACCACTCGATATCACAAATCAAGCTTTGCGAATCGTTCGTGAAATAATCAAACCCAGATGAACGACTATTGCCGGGCTCCCGTCAAGCAATGTATCTTTGAATTTATACTGGATTTGTAGCGTGTTTTATCCTTCAAAATAAGGACACAATGGTTTGTGTCAATAATAAACCGTGTTTTATTGATGAAGGGGAGTTAAGCCTCGGCTTTTTGTTTCATTATGAATGTTTTTTACTCGCAAACATTATTTTTTTCCAAACTGGATTGTGTCGTTTCGCACATTTCTGAACTTATTATTGTTATAATAAAATTTTATATATTATAAATTAAATTTTATTGCATATCCTTCAGACTGTTATAAAATAATATATAAGTTGTATAAATCGTTTTTATTACGTATGTAATAGTCATTTGTTTAGTTAATTACTACAGTTTCGTCTAAAAAGAGATATCATCAGGATTGATGATGTTGTGATAGGGGAGGGGGGTGAATTATATTCCAACCTCGAGAGCTTTATAGTGTCCTCTTACTTTGATCTCAACTGGGGAATTGCTCAGACCCTCCAAGCCACAACTCCTTTAGGAAATGGGTTTCAAGAACGGGGTATCCCATCTACACTAGTCTAGTACCACTGACTGTCTAGCCTCATTGAACCATATTCGACTAATAGATATTGTGGGGTCTCTCCCTTGGAAGAATGTTGCTGGTACCATCATTCACTACTGCGATCCTTCTAAAGAGTTTCCTGAGTCTATAATACCCAGATGGGAAAGCTATCATTGTCATAACTTGTTTTGACACATTCTGGTGTAAACTTTCTCAGGAGATATTTGGCCTGTGTTAGACCAAGTATTGTTTCCCATAGATTTACAAAAATTGTTTCCCATAGATTTGCCCACTCACGCTATTCTTCTTTTCTTAGTATCTCCATGAAATAAGCATGGTCCCTATTCGCTCACATTATTCAGTACATTAATTTCCCTATACTCCTATGTACCCTCGCATCCAGAGCAGGGTTCCTTTGTTGTTTAACTATCTTGTTTACCTAGGAAATCCCAACCATCGAGTAGCTGACAATTGGTAACCTCGTTACTTCGATGGATCCTTGGGGTGTACGAAAGTCCAGCAATATCTTCTATCGAGATTAAACTATGCACATTTTTCTATTCCGTGAATTTCCGCTTAAAATATGTTTGAAGATACTTCATTAAATACTTTGTTCTTGAGTTAAATACTCCAACCCTAGTACTCTTTCTGGATTTAGAACTTTGAAAGGTTCTCTCCGTATGGGAGTACATGAATTCCCAGCTTCATTATATTTATGTACTTATTTCAGTAAGGAATCTATCTCCAAAATTAAAATTTTTAACCTTGGATTACCGTGGAATGCCGAGTAGATGTTTTCAACCAGTTGCAAATCAGTTTACTGTCGATTGTTCAATCTTCATCTAACCTAATTATTACTTTTGTGAGAAGTACCCCATAGAAGTCTGCTTCAAGGGGGTATCTAAATCATTTGTATTTTAGTATATTAAACATTTTACCACTACATATACAGCATATAGATGAAAACAAGATTTTGTTGCGAATCAAGTTGTAATGCTCTCATCCTCGTGCTTTGCGTACTAACAATTTTATGTTTTATCGATCGTGTTGTAGCGTAAACATGTTTTATCTGTTTTGTGTTATAGTGTATGGTAGTAAGTAGTAAACATTATTATTGTTTTATTACGCAGAGCCCTTTGATGTCTCTCAGTATATGAAACTAACACAGCAAACTTCCGGACTCTTACAGACGTCCTAAATTGTATTTAAAAATGAGTATATACATTGAAGTCACCAAATGAAAGAGAATACACAATTTTCCATAACAAATACTTTAATAACAAGACGAAGTTTCTGTGACTAAGAGAGCATCTTCAGTTGTTATATATTGACAAAACTCTGAAACACTAATCTGGAATAATAATACGTGGCAACTAAAAGTATTGGCTTCGTCTCTTGTAGTTCAGTGCCAACAATAACGATGTAGATTTAACAAACGAAGATGACGACATAGGTAATGAAATATATATATTATATTCAATAAAATTGTGGATAATTATTATATTTTAATATTAATGAACCTGTTTATATTGAAAAAAAAAATTAATAAATATTTTTTTCAAGGTTTGTTACTGTTTCGAATGACGGCACAATTTTTATAAAATTTCTGTTTTAGAAATTTTAGCGGTACCATTCAAAGTAGAAAAGTAAATACGCAGTTTAAATTTTTTAATATAGTCCATTTTATTGTCTGTAAATTAGTCCTGTTAATCGTCATCCTAGCTCAAGTCGATTTCCCACTAATACATACCGCATCCCTGTATATTTAGAAAATTAAAACGTAAATAAAAAGTCATTCCAAAATTTTATTCCACCCTGTATATATAACATTGAGAAGATGGTGTTATTCCGCTCCTAGCGCACATTTTTGGGAAGCTACATTTTGTTGATCAAAACTTCAATAAAATAATTAAAAGCATTTAAACGATTCCTTCAATATACGGTTCCCAGCGTACTTTGGGGGAAAAGTATAATTCTTAAAAAATCCATGACGACAATAATTTTTACTTTGAATCATTAGATGCTACACTTTAGCAAAATCGTTGCAAATGTTTTTGTGAGCAACTTTTATTTATTCATAGCAGCTGCTATCCCCAAATTTAGAGTTATCGAAAACATAAAAAAAAGATCTGAGATATGGTTAAAATAAACTCACATAGCAAATTTGATTGAAATCGGTTTACGCTTTTGGGCGATAAACCACTACACAGAGGACAGACACCTTCTAGACATGATTCTAAAAAGCCTATTTTATGGATATAAAATAACTCTTACAGATAGAAATATACAGGTATAGTCCAGGTCTAAACTTCATTTACTAAACTCACTATAATCCAAGTCACATTTCACAATCCATTACTATCGACTCCAAGTTAACTAAAAAAATGTGTTAATTTCATTAGAATGTGACATTCTTTCCTCGGCGACGACACGAGTTGGCAGATTCCCCTCGGAACAGCTATATCGTGAAAATACTACCCTAATGAGGAGGATTCGTCGTCAAAGTTTTGTTTTTACTATTTTTATTAAAATTTCTCGCCCGACTTGAGTTGACATTACAATGCCGGGTAGGAATTCAGAAGGGAAAATGGATGGAGCTTGTATCTTAACGAACACAACTGAACTGTAAGACAGATGGTCATCGATCGCCAACTAAATCAACTGGTCGGGGAACGATAAAATACAATCGGGAATTCGAGAAATGTGTGGACTGTCAACGAAGGCACCTCACCCGTGTCTGTTTTGTTATCAGCAATAATTTAGCCAATACAAGTACTACTGTCGCTAAACAATGAATACTCCATTTTATATTATTGTCTTCGCAATCTACTCCCGCTTCTTATCCCAGAATCGCAGGATCTATCCTTTGTCATAGATGACGTTCTATATTTTATGGTTCTTATCTTATTTTATAGTCTAAACCCTTTATGTTATCTGTCAACATTGTTCTCAATTTTATTTACATAAAGGATAGAGAAATTATGTTTGACGTATTAATGTGTTGTTTTATTTATGGAAATACTTTTTTTAAATATGCGAATTGGGTATAGAATGAAAACTGACTGATTTATGAGTTTGATTGGAATGTATTCTTGAAAGTAGGTTGCATTTATAAATTTTGAAAACAAGAAAGAGTGATTAATCCATAAACAATGGTTACCACGTGTAGGATATAAACCATTGCCAAAGTATAGCAACGATTAAAATATATTATTTATATCTTGAAGCGAATGATTTTTTGTTAATACATTTTTCTTGTAATTTAAAAACCTTTCGTCAATTATCGCCAATAAAAGGGAAGAAAAAAGCATAAGATAAAGACTCGTAGCCCTCGACTACTATAATAATGTTAAGCTCGGAAAAGAACTAGAATTGGTCAAAAGAGACCTAATAATAAAGTTGAACGAGAGAAATATAACCCAAGAGTACTTGATAAAAGGTGTAGATCCAGCTAAGAGACGACAAATAACAAAAAAAATAAATTAAACCCACTACGGAAAACAATTTAATTAAATTAATTTTCCATATATACGAACTATTCAGAAAATTTTGTGATGGATCATAAAATCGATGTTAGATTTTTTTGCTGATATATCCGTTTTGTGTTCCCTTCAAACAAAGCTTTAAGACTACACTTTCATAAGGTTAGAACCCTTCTGGTTCAACTTAACTTAGCTCACGTACAAATTAGGGACATTTTCGTCGCAATCCCCTACAAAATGTGTGCAAGAGTTATTTTAAATATGAGATGCTGGAAAAGTATGACGTGTGGTTGCTCACAACTATGTTCATCTGAATAAAAATCACCCATAACTCAACGTTAAGACTTTGTTTGGACTATCAAAGGACTCCTCCGGCTCAAGCCATAGAAAAACTAAACAACTATAGGATTTAGATATATTTTTGAAGAAGTAAATGTAACTTAACATAAATTTGTTGGCATTCTTTCGGAGTGTATTTACAAGAATGAGGCAGTTAAATATAGACGAAGCCTTTAATCAGTCTTTTCCAAACAGAGTTTCCCATCTCATTTCTTCAATGCCAGTAATGGTACCAGAAACAGTACCAGTGGTATGATACTCCTTCTATGATACTCCTTGAAAGTCTCATCCTCTCAGTATTAGATCATCCTATTAGAAGTTCTGAGGGCTTCAGCTTTGGAAACCACAAAATCGTATTATAACGAATTCTATACAATTTACACAGGTGGTCGCATCGAACTGTCGGAAGACAAACTGAGTAGTGCATTTTATATAAAAGCAACTTTAGAAACTTTTTATGGCCAAAGAATGCGGTGCCGAGGAGTGATACTGAGGCTCCTTGCTATTGTGCTCCACTGTTTGAATCTCAATAAAACTAAAATCTGGGAATGTGGGGTGTGGTTTCAGTGGATTAATGGCCATTGTGGCCTGCATGGAAACGAACTACCTAATACAGCAGCTCTGCTTGCTTCGAGAATGAGCCCTGCCCCGAGAGTTGCGCGATCTTTGGAAAACTGTTTAAAAATATGTAATGAGGTCTTGGGTGGAGAATAGATTGAGAGATGTAAGAGTGGCACGATAAAACACCATTAGTTCAGTCTTTTGAAAAAAAACAAATAAATAAAAACTTTAAAAAGATATTTTTCGCTCAGTAACATTTTCATCAAGAATGAGAATTGGGCATAATGTCCAGACGTATAGTTATTTCCTTTATGTCTTGCAACACCTTATTGTAAAGTGTGCAACATAGAAAAATAAAAAGAAACTCTGTTACACACACTCATGACCAATCTGGTCACAAATGCTGGGCTAAGGAAAGAGAGTCAAGATTTGGACATTATCTCTAGTGATAATAAGAAGTTGTATAAAACAACTTGGGAAACATATGAGAGACACAGTGTGGTTCACATTACCCGAGGCTAGTAACACTTAGAGTAAGAGGCAGCCAAGTTGGCGAAGCGCTACTATTTATTTTGCCCGCCTACTGAGTACTATCCTGCGCAAAAACATAGTTTCACAACCATTGTCTCCGTCTATATTCTCATAACTCTCTTTGAATGAGCGTATGAGGATCTACGATTGAATGAATATGTTTCTACTACAATCGTGTCTTTATCAACAATCATATCATACGGTATGTTCTTTTGAATATTTATATTGCGGTTAATATTACCGCATGACTCAGAAATATATAGTTAGATTATAGCATCTTAGAAATGTTCATATTAAAATTGCTTTCTAAGATATAAACAACTTTAGTCGTGAAAGAATGTCTGGATGATAGTTTGACCGTTACAATTTTCAAAGCTTTATTTACTTAAACCAGCCTTCTAAACGTTTTGAGAAACTTCAGTTGTACACGACGGCTCAAACATTTATAATGTAATATCCAGAAACAATATGGTGATGTGGTATTAATATAGTAGATGGGGAATAAGGTTTAATATAGTCACTGTTAAATTTTATCACTTTATTGAAACTCTCGTTAGAAACATCACAGTAATACATTATTTGTATACGTAATATTTATATATTGGAGATAGAAATATTGGATTTATTGCTGTGTGGAAAATTTTTGTTTAAATAAATTCAAAAACCTAACGTAAAGAATTACTTTGTTTTTAATAATGTTTTTGAAATGGTTTTTAGTACTGTCAAACTATGATGTAATGTTCGCAAAACTGTAGTAGTGGACTGCCTGCCTCCTACTCTAGCAAGAAATAAGAAGATATTATTCTGCTAGCAGAAACAATATTCTTATGTGGTATTAATATAGTAGATGGGGTATAAGGTATAACATAATCTCTGTTAAATTATGTGACTTTATTGGAACTCCCGTTAGAAACACCACAGTAATACATTATTTGTATACGTAATATTTATGTATTGAATATAGAAATATTGGATTTATTGCTAGGTGGAAAATTTTTGTTTAAATAAATTCAAAAACCCAACGTAAAGAATTACTTTGTTTTTAATAATGTTTTTGGAATGGTTTTTAGTACGGCAAAACTATGTTATAATGTTCGCAAAACTGTAGTAGTGGACTGCCTGCCTCCTACTCTAGCAAGAAATAAGAAGATATTATTCTGCTAGCAGAAACAATATTCTTATGTGGTATTAATATAGTAGATGAGGTATAAGGTATAACATAATCTCTGTTAAATTATGTGACTTTATTGGAACTCTCGTTAGAAACATCACAGTAATACATTATTTGTATACGTAATATTTATGTATTGGAGATAGAAATATTGGATTTATTGCTGTGTGGAAATTTTTTGTTTAAATAAATTCAAAAACCCAACGTAAAGAATTACTTTGTTTTTAATAATGTTTTTGGAATGGTTTTTAGTACTGCCAAACTATGGTGTAATGTTCGCAAAATGGTAGTAGTGGACTGCCTTCTAATCTAGGAAGAAATATGAAGTTACAGTTTATTTAAAAATTAGGACGAAAACGTAAATATTAATAAATAAATAAAATTATTCTTTAATCTGTTATAAATCATGTAACATTGATTAAAATAGGGTCATCGATTTTTTTTTTTTTTTTTTTTTTTTATGTTTTGTAAAATTTGAATATTAATAACAGAAATCATAGTGTCTAATTGGGAATAAAATAAAAGTAATTGATAGTAGGCAAAGAACGAAAATAAATATTGACCGGCGTTAATAAATTATGTGAATCAATTGCGATTTACGTTTTTTACAAATTACGATACAAGTGAAGAAAACTTAACCTATACATAACATTATTTTTAAACAAAAGTTCACAAAGTTGGGCCTTTCAATATCTAATTTTCTCCCACGAAAAATAGATCGGTATCAATTATTATATTTGTAGCGTAGACAATTTTGAAGTAAATGTTTTTTTTTTTTTTTCTTTTGCAGATTTGTGTGCTAGAAAGCTGCACCGATAATTCCGACATTTTAATTGCAACTGACAAGTGATGCGGAGACAGTACAGGTTACACTTGTCGGTGAATGTATGTTGGTAAAAGTTGATTTATATGAACTACTTTTACGTTCATAATTATTGAACCAGTCTTGTTAATACGTATTTGCTTTACACTGAAAGTCACAAAATTAAAGTGTCTCAATCCGTTGTTGGAAACATTTCCAAATGAATGTCAGTAGATAGCTAACCTGCTTCAATATATATGTTAGAGTCTGTCAAAGTCTGTCTGCCTGTGAAATGGGGTTGAGTTACCTAACACAGAAGCACATGGGTGGGACATTTGTTTATTTACTTATTTACGCTCCTACAACAGTTACTCTTTGGAAATGTAGGCTGAGTGTAGAGTTTGTGATTGTGTATTTTTTAAATTTTATTTTGTTGTTCTTAATTTGACTTGGCGTGTATGGGTGTTTATAATAAAGCGTCTTAAATATATTACGTAATAATTTCTTGAAATAGCATTATGGGGTAAAACTAATTAGTTCTAAATACCTTATAGAAGACTCTGAAAAATGCCATTTTTAAGATTTTTGGACTTATATTGTTTAAAAATCCGGGGAATTAACTTTTTTTTTAACTCTCAAAGTTTTCAAATTTAGTCACGTAATACTTTATTTAAAGCACTTATGAAACCAAATACTCGATCTCAATATCTCTTACCATTTAAAAACATAAATGACTGCGATGTACGTCTTTACGTTTTTTTTCTATATTGACTATTAAAATAAATAAGGGAAAAATAAAATAAGGGAATAGTTTTACAGAATATTAATTTAATATATTATATGTCAACTTTTAGGAATAATGCATCAAAAACCAAAGTTTTAAGGTGATAGTTTTTTAAAGTCGTTCAAAAGGAAAATTTTTGAAAATTTAACATATTTTCCTAACTCTTACCGGTTTGCGAATACGTTTTTAGATTTTATTTCATGTTACAGATAAGTATGTTCCCAAATTTTAAAAGTTAAAAGTTCGAGTTACAGCTGTAGCAGCCTTGGTAGGTAACTATGTGTTTTTCTTGTTCTATATAGGCTAAAAATTCTCAATCTTAATCGCCTCTTAAGTAATAACCGTAGCTCTAGAATACGTAGTTTAATAGCACTACGATCGGAAAAGAACAGAAGTTGTTCAAAATAGACATGATAGGAAAGATGGAAGAGCGGGATCTAACCCAAGATATAAAAAATAACCGGAGCTCTAGAATATTCTAATAGCACTAGGATCGGAAAAGAACAAAAGTTGTTCAAACGAGACATGATAGGAAAGATGGAAGAGAGGGATCTAACCCAAGATATGAAAAATAACCGGAGCTCTAGAATACTCTAATAGCACTATGATCGGAAAAGAACAAAAGTTGTTCAAAATAGACATGATAGGAAAGATGGAAGAGAGGGATCTAACCCAAGATATAAAAAATAACCGTAGCTCTAGAATACTCTAATAGCACTAGGATCGGAAAATAACAAAAGTTGTTCAAACGAGACATGATAGGAAAGATGGAAGAGAGGGATCTAACCCAAGATATAAAAAAATAACCGGAGCTCTAGAATATTCTAATAGCACTAGGATCGGAAAAGAACAAAAGTTGTTCAAACGAGACATGATAGTAAAGATGGAAGAGAGGGATCTAACCCAAGATATAAAAAAATAACCGTAGCTCTAGAATACTCTAATAGCACTAGGAACGGAAAAGAACAAAAGTTGTTCAAACGAGACATGATAGGAGAGATGGAAGAGAGGGATCTAACCCAAGATATAAAAAAATAACCGTAGCTCTAGAATACTCTAATAGCACTAGGAACGGAAAAGAACAAAAGTTGTTCAAACGAGACATGATAGTAAAGATGGAAGAGAGGGATCTAACCCAAGATATCAACAAATTTGTAAATCTGCTTGGGATTGTCACTAAAGTGAGCTCATGGAGGATGATAGAAAACATGAGAACCCAACTATCAAAGGCTGTACAGTCTGCTATTTATCTATAGTAAAGTTCTTACGGATGGAATTTTTTAGTTATTAATTAGAAAGGTAAATATATTTTTTCGTTTTTAATTTATTCACTATTGATGTTAATAGTCAATAAAAATAAAAAGGTTTCAAAAGTTTAACGGAAGTACTTGATTTTCAATTTTAAAAAACCATCTCGGAAAAGATTGCCAGACACGTACTCATTATAAGTGAGCCTGTGTATGTCATATTTTATACAAATGAGAAAATATCACATCCACGTGAAATATATAAGGGGATAACCAAAGCTTAAACTCTAGAGTGTTTGTTATCACCATAACCTCTCTGTGATCGTTGTAACTAATATTTAAAATAAGTATGGCTACAGAGGAATGTAAGTAATTTTCTATTTGTATAATACACATAAAGTTGAATAGCACATCCAAAAGTGTTCTAAATATTATGTCGGTTAACTTTTCATTATTTCATGGAAATACTCAAACATTTAGAACGTTTGTAGACAAGACTTAATATCGTAATTATAACACTATCAAGCTTGTAAAACTCTTCCACTCATTTCCTCAAAGATTAAACAAACCATCGCCCAAACACGTCATAACATAAAAAAGTCATCCAACAGCTCTAAACAAATAAACCAAAGATCAGTTTCACCAGCATCTGTTTTCAATTCACACAAAATGTTGCAATTATTTCAACTGCATATAAATTTTCCGCACTGTCAATACTTTAGGTTTTGAGTGGCGGGTAGTGTAAGCATACATCAAAGGAGTCTACCAAAACAAACAATAAGCAACAGAAATATTGTAGACAACGCATCGCATGGAAGGCTGAGAATGTGTGCGTCGAGTTATGATGTTATTTTGGTCGAGACACATGCCAAAATTTATAGATATCAGTTTGACTTGGCGGCTCAAAATAACACTAAGAGCTTCCCAGCGTGATGGATGGGTTACGTTGGCTTGACGTGTATGCTAAGATATACTGACGATATTCTGACTGGGTTTATGGGCGGAGATTAAAACCCAAATAGAACGAATATAGTGCCTCTAATTATGTTTTTTATAGCTTGTACACGCTGTCGTCAAATTGACTTAATTTTTTATCGGTTGTCGTCTAACCTTGAAAGAAAAAATGGGAAACAATTGACACAATTTTAAAACACAAGGGATTAATTTTTTTAAACAAAACCTGGCGGTCACCATCGCCTTTAAAAAAGAAAAAAAGGACCATAAAAGTAGAGCCCCTAGCCCTTGAATACTCAATTTTGGTTTCGTTGTTGATTAAAGGCGAAAAACCACGTGGTCATCATCGCCTTCAAAAAAAGAAAAGAAAAAGGGTAATACTTAGAGTATTCTACAATAGAATACTCTAAGTACGTCAGAGATGGGGGGGAATTTGGAAAAGTCAGTCTCAATAGTGAAGATGAAAAAGAAGAATAAACCTAAAAATAGCTTAAGAAAGATGTAGATCCAGTCAGATACCTCGGGAATACAATATTCGTACTCATTATAAGTCAGCCTCTGAGAAAGACCATATACTGTAGTAGCGTGAGGGTCGAAAGGAAAGAAATGTTGTTTAAAGGCGAAAAACTTCGCAATCATCATTACTTTAAAAAGGAAGAAAAGAGCGGTAAACAAAGATCTCCTAAGTCTTCCCTCAAATACCGACAGGATTGGAAAGAGTTGGATATGTCAGAGCTGATAGTGAAGTTGAAAGAGATAGATTCAACCCAAGATTATTTAAAGAACATATAGATCTACCAAAGGACCTGAGGATTGCCACACGTGTACCTGCTAAAAGCGAGCCTCTGAGGGGATCAAATACTCAGATTCAAAGTCGAAAGAAACCAAGTGTTGTTCAAGATGGACCTGATAGGAAATATGAAATATAGAGATCTAACATAAGACTAGATGGAGAAAATCCAAATCCAGCATTAATTATAAATTGATCATTTCATTGATATAGTTTATTCGGATATTTGAAATCATTTATGTATATTATACAAACAAATAAACGACGTTTCGTAGTGTATATCTATTACCGGTGTCAAGTGATAAACATAGAACATGAGAAATATGAGTATAATTGTAATGAAAACTCGTGATTTAGAAAAATTTAATAAACATTCCTCTACTTCAAACAAAGCCAAAGGAACGGTTAAATCTCCACAAGGAATTATCACAAGGTCACGCACTAATGTTATAAGAGATGGAAGAAAAGGTTTTTCATCTTGATAAAACTGTTAGTTAACCAAACCCTTGGTATACAACTCCTATTTATTGTATTATTGATTATTGTATGTTCTCCGTTCCTTTCCTTGTGTTTAATAGTTCTATAACTTGTGTTTTTCGTGATCACTTTTGTATATAGTCTCAGTTATTTTGACCATTCAAAACTAAATTTTGCCTTGGATTATATTTTTCAATTTTTTAACTTTTATTTACATTTTAATAAGTTCCAGACACATTCACATTTGTCATTTTCTAGATTTGAATATCTCTTGAAAAAGAGAGTTGATCCATACTCTCGAAAAGTTGAATATTTCGTTTTATAAACACAATTGATGACCAATGTCCGATTGGAAACTACTACTAAAATTTCAAACTAACCAAGTTGAAAAAATATATCTACTTTCATCAAGTCAATTTAACTGACGTTAAATTATTAACAACAAATCATATTTATAATCTCGAATTGTTAATTACAGAGTGTACGAAATGCGCTGAATGTAAATCAAAAGTTATTCTTAGTGGACAGACACAACTTCTTGCAGAGGAACTTAATCGTAGTTGAATAGAATAGCTCCACTGTCGGCCCATAAATTAGGACGCAGAATGACAGACAAATAGACGACTGTTTCTGATTGGCGCCATCCTTGTGACATCTTTTAGCTTTAAATCAAAATCAACTTCGCCCCCAGTAAATCGTAGAATACCACAGTTCCCTTATTGCAGTCAATATTATCTGAAGCCAGCAGAATGTAATATTTTATATAGAACTGATTTTATTTTTAGAGAAACAGTTTTTGATCAAATGTGAGGGTAAAGAAATTATCAAATTTCTCAGTACACACGAGACTATGAAACCTACACATATAGGAGTAACTTGGTTCACTATATTACAGCGTATATATCAGCGTGGAAAGTTTCATTATATTTTAAATTTAAAAAACAGCAGAAGATAATAATTTGCGTGCAACCAAAATCAACTACCTTTTTACAATAAGGCTCCTACTTCTTAATACAGGATTCCATATTATATAATCAATATAATCACATTTTAAGTTGTTTTTATGCTTGGTATTTTTTGTGTGTCAAATATACGACCGTTTAGGAGAATGGGGTGTCTCAGTTGGTTAAGACGTGCGTCTAGCTCGATTGCAGTTCCGACTTGTGAACAGTCAAAGTTTGTGCAGGTTATAGGAGCGTCTTGAATTTTTGTGTGTTACGCTACTCCGTCGACTCCAATAGTCTGACGCCCCTTAAAAAGTTAATAGAAAATGAACTGTAGACGAACTTCTTTCATAGGTTGTTGAAATCGAAATGTTACAACGGTGTACTTTGAATATCAATTAACCCCTCATCCTGATTTTGTTCACAAATTTATAACTAAACATTGACTGTGACGGTTGTGAAAAATGCGGATTTTTATTTAAAACTTTGAGTCAAAAAGCCTGTTTAAACGAATACAATGTTTGTTTATTAAAAGTGAAAACTATTTCAACATTCTTTACCATAACAATCAATTTTACAAATTACAACTGAATCATTAAGATAACCATAAAATTAATATGAGGTTACGATAACCAACTATATTTACGAAAGTTTTTCAACATTAATATAGACTACATATTATTTCTGCTGTGTCATAGTCAGCGTCTACAAAGACTAAGAAGGTAATATCTGTACCCAAATGAATCATGACAATTATTGAAGACCCAATAACAAGCAGAAGAGAATTGCTTTTGGTGGTGACACAATCTATCCCCTTTTAAGGAACTGAAATCTGACTGTTTCATTAAAACAGAAGAAGAAAAACGACGGTACAAAGACGAGGAGCACCAACTGCTTAGTGCTCTATACAGATGGATCCCGCACTGCCATAGGTGTAGATGAGGGAATATTTGGTACATCAATGAAGATCAAATAAGTAAAACAGTATTTCCGGCTGAGGTGTGGCTATATTGAAATGTGCACAGCTGACTACATGAAATCAATCTAAAACTCTCGAGGCATGAGAAACCAGAGGGTAGTCTTGTCTTTGTGACAGGTCATGAAGCGTTCGAGTAACATCTAAAACCTTTGGTCCTGACACAAGGAAACCTGAAATGCAGATGTGTGATAATCGTACAGAAACAACAGAAATTAAGCTATTGAAGTGTGAAGCAGTGGCCTGATAAAACATTCCTAATATAAGACGAAGAAGAAGACTGGCCAGCCTGCCAATACGGCGACTCATCCAAGAACATAGTTATCAATATACTCGTTGAGTATAGAAGATAACTAGAAGATAAGGTATAGTGGAAGCAGATATAGGTAATATATCTCCAAAGACCACATTGAAGGCAATGCTCGCAGTAAGAGTGTGCACTCTTGCGTTGTGTCAGTTCTCAAAGACAAGAAGAGTCAGCAGGTATTACATCTTACACAGAATAAATAGCAAACATAAAGGATTACGACTTTGACGTATAAATATATACGACCTCAAAGTAATACAATAAACGGTTCCGGAGTGGCATGTCTCTGAGAAAGAGATTAGGGTGTAGTGGGTAATCCGGATGAACCGGGAGTCCTACATATTAGAATAAACATGTCTTCTTATAGTGCCTAATGCAGCCTCATCGGGGAAAATGGAGTACGTTATAAGCCAAAAACAGATCTTTACAGATTACTCGAACTGTCTGAATGAGTACATTTAATTACTCAATTCTCTGAGTGAACATTTTATTGCTTTTTAATGTTCATCTTATCACAATACAAGTATAGAAATGTCAAGTAAGTGATGGGTCACAAAATCTATAAGTTTTTCCCGATTTGTTTGTTTGAGAACCCCAGAGTCCAAATAAAGGTTTTTTGCAATGGTTTCTCTTCTAACTCTGTTTTTCTGTTGATCTGTCAGATGTTTATTGTCTATCTATCTATAGTACTCTAAATCCCAAAAGCGTATAACGATTTTAATCAAATTTGTGCTTATTTTCCTCATATCTTGTACTTGTTTTATTTTATTTGTAACTCAAAATTTCCTTAGCTGCTATAAGAATAAAATACAAAAATAAATTTTCTTAAAACCGAGTATAACCTCTTAGAAAACAAACTAACCTCATTGGTTTATGTTAAAAACTAACTTTCCAAAAATATATCATAAGCTAACGATAAAAAAAACAAAAATATCCACCATAGGAATGTGTTTAACATCAATTTTCTCAAAATCGGCTACAATTATTTTAGTTAAACGTGAATATTAATGACCAACCATGGACCATTTAAACTTCTTGATTGACAACTATCGAACTGAATTTTGTGATAATTGTTAGTTTTGGTTATTTTTTATTTGGTTTTGAAGTTGTGGGAGTAACTATGTTTCACATCATTTATTTTTTTCTGTGCGCAATTAATTGTTCATTGTAAATAAGTTTACATTAAGAAACTTGTTCTGCTCCATCTAATCAATGTCATATTTTGACTACGTTTGTAGTAAAAAACATTAAATCAATCGATTATTTCACATATATCTAGCCCTTATTAATTTTTTTGGTTAGCCCTAACCTAACCAACATATTCTGTACTTGAAAACCCATAAAACTATCATATAATTCGCTATCACTGAGAGGACATGGGAATGTATGCACCAAGGCTAAGAAATGTTTTCATTTACATAAATCTTTGAGTAAATGTGCGTGAAATCTGCAGTAGGCAGTCGCAGGACGGTTTCGTGTATAAATCTTACAATATATTGCGTCTGCTATGCCAATGTTTTATGAAGGAAACCTAATTTGTCCATCAACTTATTTAGTATCAGTAAAGAGAAAACCTAGTCATAAACTACGCACACAATATTGATGGAACTTTTACAAGCGCATACGCACAACAATATGGTATAAATGTGTTTAAAATAAGTTATTGGGCGCAATTATGGTACTTACCCAGTACAAATATATTACAGTAACCATGTAATAGTGTTTATCACTACTTTAACGAGCCTCATAGAAGTGTATAAATATATTAAAAAGTATCCATTCCCTTCATTCGAGTCAGTATCTAGGTCCGAGGGGGCATCAAGGCCACACAGAGTGTTCAGAAAATCTTGTACCAAACATTAAATGGTTGTTATATGTGTCAAAAAAATAAATAAACAAGTTCCTATAAACATATGTCCGGAAACGCTTAGTTTTTTTTTTTTTTTTTTTTTTTTTAACAATTAGGTATAAGCTACCTTTAGAAATTATTAAAATTTTGAGTCGAAATTTTGTAAACACATATTTCATGCTACACAAATCTAAATAAAAAATCAAAGCAATATCTTATAAATTGTCGAAAAAGTGACCATTTGAAATATTTAATATTGAATATCTCCAAAACATTAACTTTTAAAAAACGTAAAATGCCGCCATTTTAGAAATATACAAGATAAAGTTTTGATTCTTGGTAATCTGGTAAAACGTTGCATACAAAACTTGTATACTAAATTGCAACTTGACATCTTAATAATTTCAAAATCAATATTTTGTTTAACACAAAATAGCCGAAGATGGAAAACAAAGCGTTTACGGACATACTTTTTAAGAACTTTTTTCTTTATTTTTGACCCAAATAACAACCACTTAGAGTTTGGACGACATTTACTGAACTGTGTACATATGTGAAGGCGCCTCCACTCATTACGCTCGTGTCGATGTCAGCCCTACTGGATATCGCAACTACGATACATTCTTGATGGTCAGTGTTTGAAATTTATTTTTTGACAATAACTTCGCTATTTGTCGACGTAGAATTGTGGTACCATAACATTATGAAATGAAATCTACAACTTTGTATCTAATTGATTGTGTTAAAATTGAATAACACACGAGATATGAACAAAAGACAGTTAAAGTGAATGCAATTCTGATATTTTGAAATCATTTTTCTGAATTTTGATATAACTCTTTATGAGTACAGTATAGTCCTCTATACCAAATTTAATGTTTTCTATATCATAATCATTCTGTTCGCAATCGTGCTTATGTACAGACGATATCGACGATGACAACAATGTATACAGTGTGTGTCGAAACTAACTTTCTCGGTTACCTGAGGTCGTGAAACTTTAAGATCAGTGAAAAACGGAGGTTATAATTTATGACGATTACCAAAAGCACCCCAAACTTCAAATACTATCTAAATAATTAATACATAGAAACACGTCTTAAAACAGTTGAGTAAAACAAGACGTAAACAATTTTAGTCTGTAGTGCAAGTGGCTGAGGGAGTATCCTTTAAATCAGTTTTTAGGGACATATTAAAGTTATTAAAAAATAGTCCTTATTTAGACGTGAATGTTAATTGATATTAAGAATCTATATTCAAAATGAAAAACCTACGATATCAGGTTTTAATATCGAAACCTGATTTTCGATTTTTAAAATTATATGACTTTAAAGTTGACTGGGTTTTTAATGAGTTACTTAACCTAAAACTTTACTTGCACCTATTTTAAACAATTAGCTATACGTATAAAAAGCAAATCAATTAATTGTTTTATTTTCCCTTTCCTCGATGCCTACATAAATGTAATCCACAATAATACAAACAAAAATTAATAATCCAGTATTTATTTATCTTATAAATTATTGTGGAGCAGGGAAAACCCACACACACAATTAAATTGAACTAATTAAGGGGTTCAATTGAATTGAATGATTGTCCGTAAGTAGGAGTCCAGTTAGGGGAAGTAGGACAAAAAACAAAAAAAAAACACATATATTCCTACTAACATACATAAGACGTTGCACTTTCTTTCTCACTAATCCTACCACCAAACTAAATAAAAACTAATCGTAACCAAAAATGCCAGTTCGGTAATTTCTCAATGAAAAAATTTAAATGCCGAAATATTTGAAAAAAAATGTAATGGCGTGCGATATTATATTGCTTCGCTTGTGCCATGCGCCTTTAGCGTAAAACAAGTTTGATTGAAATCGAGCTTTTAATGACGGCGGTTTTGGTTCTTTTTGTCAGTTATTCCTGAACCGTAATAGTTGTTGATTTACGATTTGGGTAGTTAATCTTCGTATATCACTGACATTTAAAAGAATTTAGTAATTATGATTTATAAAAGTATTTATAATAGTACTTATAATAGTAATTATATTTATAGTAAAAAATATGTACTATAAGACCATTTTTTTTGGAGGGGGTGGGAGTTATCGATAACGCACAAACATTTTCGAAGAGATAGCAACCAATAAGTTTTTTTGTATCTTTAAAGCTACATTTGAGCAAAATTTGATCAAAATCGTTACATCCGATTTTGAGAATATCGTAAGAAAATCTTGTTAAGATATGCCTGAAATATGCTCAAATACCACAATACCTAAATATCGATTCACTCGTTAGGTCTGTAGCGCACAGGGCGTATCCTTCGATATATATGTTTGTTTAAGGCTCATGGAATCTTAAAAATCGCTATACCCGCAAAATACTCTTCCAATTTTGTATATTCATCAAATAAGTTTTTCTGTGTTATGTATATGCGAACAAGTAAACAGGCAAATCAACAATAACCAAATGTCGAATATAATCTGAATTTTTCACAATTTTTATGAGCCATAGAATTCCCTCACAATAACTCACACCCCATATTCTTAGTTACTGGTTACTCTATCAATCACATATCTGTCACTGTCGGGAATGATAGACTGCTTTAGAAAGACAATGCCGTCACAGAAAACGAAAACTGGACAGGAAATGATGGACTGAGAGACATTTGACCGACTGTAAGATGGATCACCTGGGAATACTTAATAACTTGATACAATACACACGTGACCAAGTGACAATCAAATACAGTCAGTGTGCAAAACTTGACAACAAAATCCAGAAAAATATTCCAATATCGAAACAAAAAAACGCTTTTCTGTCTGTGTGCTTGTTTGAGATATAATTGTAGAAAGGATTGTTTCATCAGTAACAAATTTAGCAGGACGTTCCTACAGAAAGTCTAAATTGTTCACTTAACCTTTTTAAATGGCGTTCGTTAAATAATTATTTTAGATGTTAAATAACGAAAAATATTGATAATAGAACTTATTGAATACGTTTGCTGTACAAGTTGATATCTTTGCACGTTCATAGATAGTCGAGATATGGTAAAAAAAAACTGTTTCTTGGTAATATACAAGAACACAAAGCTTTTCAGAACTACTGCTTTTAGCAGTTAACTTTTAAAAAAGTTATTAAGTTTATCGGTGAGTATTCATATCTGACTTGCCAAAGTTCGTACTTTTCTAACGTGACACGTTTCGGCTAAATGCCATTGTCAGGTCTATACTTATCAGCTTAAATTCTTTTATTTTTTCAAGTGTTCTCCTTCCTCATTGGTAACTGTTAAAGTTAAAGTTTAAGGAAGTTTGAGTCTGGTTGCCTGCGTCGAGTTACCCGCTGCTGTCATTATTAGTCTAACCGACATAAAGACATTCAAAGTTATGACAATGGGTAGATTCACTTACATGTAAACAATTTCAAACAACAATAAAATTAAAGTGAGAAGACCTAACCCCTCCTTAGTTTACGATTAAATTAGTAATTAGTGGTCAATCTCATGACATTTGCCTTATTTTATCGCATCTAAAAAAACATGTATCTCTTGAACATACGTCCCATTTGAAATTTATGACGTGCCAGTTAAGTCCGAAATTGAAGAACGTGATCAAAGAATCACCACCTCAATATGAAAACTACTTATTGTGCTGTCTGAATTATAACAAAATCTTAGTGGTAACAAGTTTGATTTCAGCTTTAGCCCAACAAAACAAACAAAACGTTTGTAGTACGATAACACTTTAGGAAATAAACAATGACGCAATGTTCTGTGCTACAAAGACTTCAAGTAGAGTCAAGCCAGTACCCAATAACTTAAATATTTGTCTATTCACTTTATAAAAAATCTGTTGGCAACCAAATATAAATAACTTGAAGTCGTAACATTTAGTTAAAATATTCCTCCAACTTGAACTTGTTAAAAATGTACCTCTATAACTCGAAGGAAGCCTCTACTGGAATTTTAAACAAGTTAATTAATTTTGTTTACACTGATGACCGACGGTACTTGATAGAATTCCATTTTAACAAATAAAACACAATTTTTCTTTGTAACCTCGTCAATGCCGTAACTGGCGAAACCATGGTCGGCTAGACCAAATAAATTATAGAATTTTACAAAAGAAAAATTGTGTTTTATTTGTTAAGTTAATTAATGGGCGCCACCATATCCTCACCAAACAATGAACAAGCAGATCCATATGTAACGCCTACAAATTATTGTTCTTTTGGGCTTTAAAGGAAATGTTAAATTGTATTGATAGAACAAGGGGTCCTTACTCTGTAGGGTAAATTTGTTAAAAGCAGTTGTTATACAGGTTTTCTGAACCTCATCCTGTGTAGCTCTAATTCGACTAAGCCTTAACGGTGCATAGTGAAGAAGCCACCACTCGCTACGCTCGTGTATGACATCCTTACTGGATCTCGTAACTACACAAATATCAAATTTTTCTTGAAGGTCAGGGTTAGAAATATATTTTGACTATAACTTCGCTATTTTTCATCGTAAAGAGGTCGGGTTTGGTAGCATTACGTCCAGATATTTCTGAAAACATATCTCCTTCTTTGTGTTTGAAGTTGAACGACACACGAGAATATGAACTGTTTTATTGCCGCCATTTTGATATTTTCAATTCAATTTTTCCGAATTTCGTTAGAGTTCAACATGACCACAATACAGTCCCCTATATAAAATTTCATGTTCCTAACTTAATTTTTCTGGCCGCTGTCGTGCTTAGGTACAGACGCCAACGAAGACTGATAGACCACATTTTGGAAACCACTTTCCCGTTATCTGATGCTTTAAAATGTAAACGTCAGTTAAAATAACGAATATTGAAATGATTTATGATTACCTAAATCACCCTATACTTTGTATACTGTGTAAAAGCTAACCTCTATAATCTCAATATGTCCTATAAAACTGTGAATTTTGAATTTGTGATCTCTACATCTCGAAAGTGAGAACCAAGGATGCACAGAAACATTTTGAAAACACCGCAAGACCTTCCCAGGTTTTTTTGTCAGTCGAATTTATTTCGTCTCTAAAAAACTAAACAAAAAACAATATTTGTACGTATTAGACGTATTAATCATTATTAGGCGTATATTTATACCTCCGTATAAATCATGTTTAAATTAAATAAATTTCAATTAAATAAAAATGTTAACATGATCACGATTTCAATTTTATAGACAAAAACTGTTTGAGTTAGAAAATAGTCGTTTTTTTTCTTTACTACACAAGAGGTCAAAATATTTATCTTCAATCAACCAACAGATATGATTTTTCCAGATTTTAAGTCATTTCAATTTTTGTCAATGTCATACAGGAAATAAAGTATTTTCATTTTATATTTTCTGTATTGTTTTCAGATTTTTCACCAACTTTTTTATTTTCCTTCCTTTCTATTAGGATTTTCAAACGGTTTAATTTTGGACAAACGTGAAATTTCAAAAGAATTTGTTTTTTAAAAATATCTAAAATAATTTTGTTTAAGCCATTTTGCTACGTAAAGACATTTTTTGGTATGTATCGATTTTTTTAAAGGTTTTGTCTAGACGGACCAATTCCCACTGTTAGATTTTCTATTTATTTCACTCCTAGAGTTAAAAGTTTGGCTTAAAAAGTGGGTGTTTCACTATACTTTATATACAAATGTGATTTTTTAGGAGTGTGAATAACTGACTCGCATACATTATCTTTTATTCATATGTCTACATTATACAAAAGCATCATTTGACTCTATTGATGTCTGACCTGGTCAGCGTATTGAAGACTGTCAAAGCGTCTTATTGGCAGGTCACCCTCCACCCCACTCCACCCCAACTTCATAATGTCAAATATCGAGTTGTCTGCTTCCGTATTCTCCCTTTACACACGTCACCTTGGCAACTTCCAAACGTTCAAATGTTTTGCATGTCTTTTATTTTGAGAGTTTTTAATTCAGTTTTTTACCAAATAAAATTGTTGTGTCTTTTAAAAAAAATAACAGTCTAAAAATATAGAATACATTTTCTCACAACACACGAAAAAAAAAGTTAAAATAAAAATATTCATTTGAGATTTTTATTAACTACAAATTTGAGGATGGTTGCCATAAGAAAAAACAAAAATTTACGATTTCTCAATATCACTTTAACGATTTTGATAAAATTTTGCTCAGGTGTAACCTTTAACAATCTAAATGAAACTTATCGTTCGCCATTTCTTAACGCAGGTTCGTGAGTAACTAAAAACTCGGACATTTGTCTGTTTATGAAATCCTAATTTCAATTATACCGATTTAGTTTAAATTTCAATAAAACGTGACTGTTATCTCTTTGTAAGTAATATAATATTACACTGCACGATAATAATAGCTGGCATTCAACAATAAAACGGTCAAGCGTGGCTAAAACTACGTAGCTTAGGATCTGTAGGTGTAGGGACAGTTATTTATATTGAAGAGAAAGACATACGAGTGAAATTATAAGGGATAAAATATAATAAAGATAAATCAATGAAAATCCAATCGATCTTTTAAAGGCTGTTGAATTGTTTGTCTCACACAAAATTCTTTAAAAAATTATATGCTATGCATTTCTCATTCTGTGGTTAATTTATTTTTATTAGTCATAATTAGTATAATAATGATTTCGCACTGCAATTTAATTTAATTTCAATTCAATTTTTTTTTCACTTTTGTAGGTCACACCTTATTCAAATTATGGGGGAGGGGATATCTGACACTTTAAATTTGGCCTGGCGCCAACGTAGTTTTTCCCCGTTAAATAAACATACATATTCGTAATCAGAATAACTTCTAATTTTATTTGATACGTCCCCCCATATTTATTTGATACATAATAATTTAAAAAAAAAGTTCAAGTATATAGTTTTTTCCCCTTAACAACACCAAGGTCTTTTTTATTTGTTACCGTTTTTACCCCCTATAATATGTTGGACAATACAAATATATAAATGCAAAGATTACGTAGAATTCATCGTCATGTCTGTGTAGACTTGTTGCGACTTACTGTGAGGCAGACGGACAGACACGTGGGTAAAATATAAGGGTCCTTCGTTGTACCTGCGGTCCCTTAAAATTAACCTTCACTGCTCTCATATATATATTCAAAATCGGCGTCTATGTTTTATTTTAACTTTTTGATTGAAAACTACATAAATAAGATTATTAGTCTTGATTGATTTTTATTTGGTTTTTGGAATGAATTAGTGCGAAATTTATGCCGCTTATTTTAAATTACTTTTGTCATCACTACACTAGAAAATATAAACATTAGTTTCAAGGAAATTTTGATTACTTTAACACTCTGCGAACTTACAGCTCTTTTAAATTGTTGAATTTTTTATTGTTATTTAGAGGCATAACCCTCTAGTTTACCATAGTCTTACAAAAAAGGAAGAAAAGAACATTTAATAGAAAGGACCCCTAACCCTCGAATACTCTATTAGCGCCAGCGAAGAGAACAACACTTGATCAAGAGGAACTTGATAAGAAAGATGGAATAGAGAAATCTAACTTAAAGCCTACATGAAGGAAGGTACAGCTAGAGTTCTTCTGTTCCGTTGCATCCGTACTTATTATGAGTAAGCCCCAGAGGGGTTTTAATGTGTTGATTTATATAACAGTAACAATTAACCAAAATTTAAAAACTATTTACATTGCACAATATATGGAGCAGGTATAGATAATGTGAATCTCTGCCGTAAAGAACCCGACCGACCGATAGGTTACGTCACAGAATCGTTTTTTGAACCACAAAGATTTCAGATAGATTAAAACTCGAACATAAGATCTCACAAAAATTACGTTTACCCAATCAAACGCGTTTTAACTACAAAGTCGCCATCTTCAGTGATAAACGAGCTACAATAACAAAGCTATAACTTTTTGATAAGTAAACGTATTTTTCGTGGGATCTAGTGTTCGAGTTTTGTTCTATCTAATATTATCTCACAATCCAAGCTCAATATTTATACTCAAAGATTTTATTTACCGGCTCTAATTGAAATCCGCCTAGATGATCTCTATATTTAAAACAACTTATTAAAATCTAATTTAATTCTAATAACGTAGCGGGGTAAGAAAAATAAAAGAGCGTACTTAGCGTTCCCTTAGTCAGCCTATCATGTTCCTGTAGCAGTAGTTTTAGCCTTCACACACAAAATTCAACCAATATCAGCTACTCTGATTTCACCACAGTGCGAAATCACCAACGTAAATGTTTAAGTTTGAATTGTCTTCCATACTAAAAGAGTATAGTCACTAATATAATTTAACTCTTTGAAAAAAACTTGATAGTTTTATTGAAATAATTGAGATTGGTCTTGAGAAATTCGACCTTCTAAATGGATTATTGCACATAACATCACATTTTAAGTAATTCAATAAAATTTACAGAAACTCTGAGAAGTAAGCAAAGTATATCAAATCTATCCAACAGTTTGGAATGTGTTGAATACTTAACGAACAACAGTTATCCAAAAGTTACTTTTTAACTTTAAATATTTTATAACGTAGATTTCCTAAAAAAAAAAAAAAAAAAAAAAAAAAAAAAAAAAAAAAAAAAAAAAAAAAAAAAGTAATTTATTTTGTCTATAATAACCAACCCTCCCCCCCCCATCACTCGAGTGCTAATTCAAAAACTTGGAGTATTATTAAGTATCCAAATGTTTTCTATTTTGTAATCACACCAGTACATCTCTATACAAATAAAGTGATTATCTAAATTATATTATATGTTTGAATAAGTAATGAAGGGAGGTATGTTCATATTTCCTTGATTTGGTGTTCCTATTCTTCTCTATTAATCTATATACTATACAGAACAAATAAATAGATACTTTTAAAAATATTGTGTTGTAGAATATTTTGTTTTGGGTTTTCGAGTAACTGAAAAGGGCTTCGTCAAAGAAGAAACACTTGGTGTATAGACAGGCAATAAAGGAGGTAATGAATGTTTATTTATAAGAATTTATCAAATTTAAAATATATATTAAAAATTTAAACAAATTCTACATATATGAAATATAATAGTTTTATTTAGAATTCGATAAATTCTAATAGATGAAAATTATTATCACCAGTAGACAAAAATTACATAAATTATTTTAGTTGCAATTATAAAAAACAAATTCGTGGTGGGTATAAGAAATTAGAAAGTGAATTTATTATTTCATTGATTGTTTTGTAATTGAATTATTTACTCTGTAAATTTGTTAATGAGCAATCTTTATTAAATATCAGTAGAAAATCCCCCACTTCAAAAAAAACGAAGAACTTTGTATCACCCTGGATAAAACAAACAAAACTAACAAGTTGTCACAAAACGTATTGTTTAGACTTAAAAGATATTCCGACACAGACGACTGTAGATCCAGACATTTCCTCGTGTGCTCCTTGCAAGGTACATGGTTGTCATGGGAACTCCATGATGGACAAGAGTGACCATTCCCGTCTCCTAGCAACCACCTGCCTCCCTCCCCGTCAACTCTTGTCTTTATTACTCTATGTCATTCAAGCTACCCTTGTCATTCTTCTCGTCTCTGCTCTGTTATTCCTTTATTTCAAATAGTTCCAGTTCCAGTTACTTGGACGGCATAAAGGGAGACGTGATCAAATATTTTTGTTAAATATTTACAGAACGGTGAGAACTTGGATGCTACTTGAAGAGTTTAAAATAAGGGCGTGATGTAGGTATATTTGTAAATTGTTTTATTGATCGAGCATATGTAAGTGTTATTACTCCGTCTTTGTGTTATAATGTAGGGTTTGGTACTTATAATGTATGTTAGAGGGAGCCCAATATCACTAATCTATCTAACCGTCTGTAATTTAGTCACTTTATCAAAGATAAACTGGAGTAATAAGCAGCAATGTTTGTAATTTATCGTAGAAAATACAAATTTAAAATTTTCAGCATTATCTAATAATATATATATATGAATGGGAAGAGACACTTTAATCTGGAGTAGTTTGAAAAGCAAATCCTTGTAATGACTGCGTTGTAAGAATTGTAAAAAGCTTCATGAGGCCATCATGATACTTACCCAGCTCAATCATACAACGTATTATAATAAGCAGATCCTCTAAATGTAATGCCTCAAAGTTGGCATCTTAGGCCTTGTAGGAAATGTTGAATTGTATTAGTAGATCAAGGAGTCTTATCATGTTGGATGAATTTACTTAGTACAGTTGTTACACCAGTTTTCTGAACCTCGTAGTAATTGTGTAAAGTCCTAACCGCCTCATATAAATGTATATATTTAAAAACACTCCACTCGCGTCGCTCATGCGACATACTAAGCTGAAACTGATCTATGAGGATGTCTGTAACACTTTCTCATCGAAATAAATAGATGAACTGATGATATTGATATATTCAATTGACAAACTAAAAGGTAGACTTGATAATAATCATGTGAGATTGAAACCGCGAGGGAGAAGAAAATATCACACAAAATCATGGTTATATATAACCAAGAATTAGGATTATTAACTCTAGTGATCGTGATTAGTGTATTTGAAGCTGTGTCCATGTTATTTTAAGTTACCATCAAGGGCTTGCGTTATTGAGTTCGGGCTATACAATCCCGAGGGAACCTAGCTGGATCTACACATTGTTTCATGTAATCTAGGGTTTAAATACCTCTCTTTCATCTTTCCTATCAGGTCTTCTTGACCAACTCTTGACTTTTTTTGACTCGGCGGTATTAGAGTATTCGAGGGATAGGGGTATTTATTTTATACTCATTTCTTCCTTTTATTTAGAAGAGAATGAGGGCCGAAATTGTTTTTGCGTTTAAACAACAAGTAAAATAAATATTAAAAGTCGCCTAGTGTCTTTTATAATAATTTTTTATTTATAACATTTCTTTCGAGCAAAACCGCGGTCTTCATGAAAGAAAATTGATCACATAAACAAAGGAACACTATTACATTGTTTTAATGAAAATGTGATTCAAAAAGTAGAACTTGACACAAAATACTTTACATTACTGGTGGAATTTGTCCGATGTTTGTTCTTATTTATGTATATAAAATAAATACACGAAGTTTCGAGATTATGTATCAACCCACGTTATCAAGTGATAAACCATAGAAATGGAGCAAAACAATCGTAATAACTTTCTCAATTAAGCATACTCAAAACCAAAACCGAATAGTTCTCTTATTGATTATAAAACACACTATACAACTTTTAGCCTAATGCTAATGTATATTTTTCTTGTTGTTAAAAGAGAAAAACCTTTCGGCATCATTGGCTAGGTTAGGTTAGGTTAGGTTAGGTTAGATCAAATAACAGGTAAAAAAATATAAATCCTCACCAAAACTGTTATTTGTGGTAGTTGTCGACAATACTGAAAATTATCCGAGGAGTCGTCATTGAAAATTACACTTGATCGTTTGTGCCTTAAATACTTCTTCAGTGTGAAACGTATTAAACAAGGATTAAAGACGGCCGTCACGGTTAATTTGTTTTGTCAATTATTAACCTAACCCAAATATATATTTCTTTACTCTTTTACAAACGGATTATAGGCTCATAAACTTTAAATATCACTAAAATTTAAATCAACTGATTTTAAGATATTAAATTTTTACAACAGCTCCACGCCAGATTTTGTTTTTACCGACAACTGACGAACCAGACTTTTGGAAGAAATGACGACCATAGTTTGATCAAAATCGTTACTGTCGACTTTGAGATAATTTTGTATTGTGTATTTTTTTCCTAAGGGAGTTACTCATATCTTTTGTTCTGAAAAAAGACAAGAGTAATTGCCAAAATATGCCTACATACCAAGGTTGGTTAAAATCTGTCTACAAGTTACCACTACACATAGATACAATTCTAAAACCACTTTGTTTATGATCAGGAGACGTCATAACGGATATATCATCTCATCACTTAACTTTCTCTATACTATGTACATTTGAGAAAGTAAAAAAAAAGTTACCATCAATCACACTCTAGTAGCTTGAGGTTACATTAAATATAGCAACCTGAGAATAGAAAGCTAAAGGAAAGACTGAGAAGGTAAAACAAATAAGACGTAATCATATCAACAACAAGTGAACACTACACTCTTGGACAATACATTACTAACCACCAAGTCAACTTTAATCAACTTAACAAAAGGAGTGTGTGTCAACGGGGTAGGTTAACTGATGATTTCTAATAATAATAATTGAAAATTATAATTCCTCTACTATGAAGCTTACAAGTTTACATTTTCCGGTTAATTCTCCGTAAGGAGTGACACGCGCTATACTTTTGAGACAGAGAAAAATAAGATCTTATATAAATTATTAAAAATGATTTTTTAAACAAAACAAAATAGTTGTCCAATAATTCATCCTGTCATATATTCTACAACACAATTAAAAACCTCACCCCCCCGCCTCCCAAATGTTTTAAAATCCAGATGTCTGATAAACTTAAGTAGCTACGAGAACGACCTCCAAGTGTTCAGAGTAGGGCGGTAACTTTGACTCCTTATCGAACCCAGATGGCTTTCCAGCGAAATGGGACCCTCGACATAACGCACGCACCGACCTTATCACACATACTGGAAGGGCAAACAAACACCTGAAGAAAGGAAAAGCAATCTTCTTTAATAGAGTTGCAAGTTGTACCATTTCCCCAAGCGTGTCTAAAGCATGCACTCTTGAGTTCATTCATTACATGGTATAGCTTTTAGTAAACCTACACTATTTTATTACAAACGAACCGGGTTTTGTGATTTTAGCAAAGGATAACACACTTTGTTTTGTTCAACTCTTGGAAAATCTATAAATGCATAGTGAAAAAAAGATCTAATATATACAAAGAACTGTTTTATGACAGTTCTATGGATAATAAATTTGTTTTTAACTGTTACAAACCGGTATTAATGTATGATTATAATTTCTTTTTATGGTCATCAATAGAGGCTAAATTTTAGAAAAATGTGATGAAAATAGTTGGTGTTAATTTTAAAACAATCGGTAGTTTAAATTTTGGTTTTACGACAACTTTAAAATTGTACGAACCTTCAGACTCAACAAACACTAAAACAGAGCAATAAAAATAACAAATCGTCACCAAAAATATCCGTTCCAGCAGTGTAAAAAAAAAGTGAAAATAACCAATAGACGGCGTCCTTGAAAAAAAACCCTCTAAATATGGCTTACTTCGCTCGTGCAATAACCACGTCCTTAGAACTTTATTAGAATCAAGACAGTTGGTAAGATATTTAATTAATATTTTGGAACTATTTCTGAATCATAATATTGTATCTTACAATTTCGCACAGGTTTGGGTCATCATCACATTTCACTCAAATTTGAACAAAATCTGTAAAAGCAGTTACAGTTAAAATTTGATTGTAAAATAATTATATCGAGATATGGAAAACATTTTCCCACAAAATTTTATTATAATCAATCCACGTGTTTGGGCTATAGAGCACTGCGAATTCGGCAGACAGACATTATTTGAAAAATTACGAGACACCAGAAGGGATATCAGTTTTTGACTCATCATAAAACATTCTCTATTTTGTACTAATTTGTGAAGATGAAAAAAAAATCAAATAAAGTGAATGCCAAAATTGTATAACAAAACACTATGAATCGATATCACATACTCTCGCTTGACTAACTCTTGTTCTTTTCCGACCCTGACGAAATTAGATTATTCAAAGGCTGGGGATCTTTATTTTATGTTTCCCTTCATTTTTTAAAAATCATCGTTTGCCGACAAGTCTTTTAATCGAAAAGAAAAATATCTTTATTCTACGTCTATGTAATAGAGTAATATGCCTAATTAATAAACTGTAATAAATAGTTATCTACTAGTTTTGTGAATGAGTGTGTGAAAAATTTATTGCAAAGTTTTGTAACATTTATTTATAAAAATATATAGTTGATTTATTTTAATTTACAAACTTTTAAAGCACTGCGTTCGTTGCTAGAGAGTGATCCAACGCAATCACTCAAGAACACATGTTTCAAATCAAACTTGTCTTTGAAGTTATGTACGATAAAATTTCCCACCGTCCTTTCTGTTAAAAATTATTACTGTTTTCCACTCAATAAAATAGTTCCTCAACTAAAAAGCTCGCAATAAACTTGAAAACCTACGCGTCTCGCGAAGACATGACACCAAAACTGTTTCATCTACTTTACAAATGAAAAGAAATCTTTTGAATTCTTAGCACGCGTCCGTTGTAAAGCAATCCGCATACTGGGTGACATTTAAATAAAATAAACACTCCGGTAAAATGTGTAAAACTGGAACAAGACGAACGCCAGTGCCTTTAGAATTAAGACGACAGGGTCTTCTAAAGAGGGAAAGAATGAGATTGAGTGGGAGGGAGAGAGAAGGCAAGACAAGACGCAAATAAAGAAACATGCCACAAATCTTACAGCATACGATAAATAAACATACGCCAAGAAGTAGCTTTGTGTTTCACTCATTTCCAACCAATCAGATTGTTGCTTTGCTGTTTCATTCTCTGATAAGCGATTTAATTAAATACTGTCTGCGAGGATGGATGGTAGGCTGGAGATGACACGGACTCTCTCTCTCTCTCTCTTTATCTTTGATTGTTAATGTCAGCATAGGACTTAAACTCTTTTGTTTATTGCTGTAAAACATGTACAACATAATATAAATACGTTCGCATAGAATTGTAATAACAAAATGATCTATACAATTTTATTCGTTCACATTTTAATTTGCACTATAGAGAAAGTTATGATTGGTCAAAAATCGATGTCAACTTTATTGCGGATATATCCGTTTTGAGGTATCCAAAATAGAAAAAAAGGTTTTCCTTTTCAAGATGTTCTTTTGTGCAGTAGGCCTACTCCACAACATTTGTGTAGAGCGTTTTTAAACAAATTTACTAAATGGAAATTTAGATATTTTCGCCGAAACTTTTTTACATGTTTGTGATACTTCAAAGGAGTAGTTGTCGTAAAAAAACAAAATTAATATTATCTCAAAATCGGCTGTAAGGATTTTGATCAAATTTTGTTCCTGTTGAGACTTCTGATTCTACAAACAAAATATATTGATCTTCATCTTTCCAAAAATATGGGTTCATGAGAACATAAACAAAAGTCGTATAAAATATGTATTTTATTGAAATATACTCTACCGATTTAAAATTTTAGTGGAGTGTGAAAATTGATGACCTAAAACCCATTATTGTAAATATCAAGTTAACTGGTCAAAAACTAAACTGAATGTTGACCGCCATCATTAACTAGAATAATTAAATACGATTTATGTAAAGGACTTATAAATGGCACAATCGAAGCAACTTTAGCTTCTAATTTAAATATTTTCTTACTATTAAAAAAGAGTTTCACTGTGCTTTTTCACATTTTATCACCTACTGAACTGACATTTTTTGTAATAATTAGTTTTTATTTAGTTTTGTGATGGGCGGACAGAAAAGTTTGTGTAATGTTTTGCACCATTTATATAAATTATACTAATGTTTTAATTTAAAACATATTTTTAATTGCATCACAAAATATCTTTTCTCCGTTAGATTTGTACCTATATCTTGAACTCTGTTTTCCAGTTCTTTTTGCCCTTTAATTATATAAATATTAAAATGCGAATGCTATATTCATACAAAATGGTTTACCTGATTTTACTTAAAATTAGGCTTCATATAATACGAGTACTAGATATTGCAGTCCGAAAAATCTAAACTTCGTTGTCAGAAACTTAACCTTAAATTTAATTTGATAATAAATTGACAAATAAAACACAATATTTCTTTTGTAAAATTCTATAATTTATTTGGTCTAGCCGACCATGGTTTCGCCAGTTACGGCATTGACGAGGCTCTTATTTGTTAAAATGGAATTCTATCAAGTACCGTCGGTCATCAGTGTAAACAATATAATAAATTGATTTCAGCTGTTCAAATATGTAAAACTGGGCTAAACTGTATCATATACACAGTATAACAAACACACAGAACACAATTCTCACAAAAAATACGCCTACGTATGAGACGTGTTTCAACGACAAGGTCGTCCTCTTCAGTGATACACGATCTACACCAATCAAACTATAACTGAATCTATAGATTCAACGCAACGTTAGATTCAGTTATAGTTTGATTGGTGTAGCTCGTGTATCACTAAAGAGGACGACCTTGTCGTTGAAACGCGTCTGATACTTAGGCGTATTTTTTGTGATAATTGTGTTCTGTGTGTTTGTTATACTGTATAATTTTTGTCATAAGTCAAGCTCAACATTTAATATACGTATCATATATTGTAATGATACTTTATATATTTATTGCTTGCAACATTTCTCCGTAAAATATATTTTACAATTTTAACCAGTTGTTACACAGGTTTTCTCAACCAAGTAATATCACTACTTTGTGACTTCGGTTAGGGCCAAACAGGCCTCGTAGATATGCTTTACTCTTGTCAGTGTCGCGGCCTTATCGGACCTTGAAGCAGTACTTATGTGAAGGGGCTTCCACTTGCTATTCTCGTGTCGGGGACTCGGCCCGCCGGAACTTGTAATTACAATAATAACATTTTCTTTCGAGGTTAGGTTCCGATTACATTTTAGACAAGAACTTCGTTATTTGTAATCTTAGATGGTAGGGTAGATTCATTTAAGTGCAGAATTGAAATCTGTAAATCTGTTACAAGTTGAATAAAACAACATATTAACAAAAACTGTTTAATATGGCCTCCATTTTTTCATATTTATTTTTCTGAATCACCATAAGGTTGAGCACACTATAGTCTCCTGAATCAAAATTCACGTATCTATAGACGACAATGACAACGACGACATCGTTAATTAATTTTTCGGTTTTGCTTAGGCTACGAAAAACCCATACTACGTACAATTATTAAGTAAAACCATTAATTTAGTTGTAGTATTTATCCAGACAAAAATATGAGTTTAGTTTTTGTACTAAGTTAAATCAGTTTTCGTTATACTGAACACGTTACCTAGTAAACTTCTAAAATGTTCATTTATAAATACTACGGTTGTGGTAATCCTGTGGTACCTTGGATTTACACCTTCTTAATGTAGTCATAGGTTATATCCCCGTGAGGTAACTTTTAACCAATATTGTGCTCTACGCAGACACGCTTATTTGAGTATTCTACGACTAGTAGTATTTATTGTATGCTCTTTTTTTCTTTCTTTTAAGGCGCTGGTAACTGAGAGAGTTTTTACCTTAGACAACAAAAATAAAGACAAATCGTTGCGTAAAATAGTTTTCTACACTATTTTATATGGATATAAACATTATCTATTACACTTATGGGTAAAAAATATACCTTCCTGAACGCCATGATGTAGAGATTTTTAAAATATGCACAGAAAGTTCTTTAAACAAAACTAACTTTTAGGAAATTTACTATGTAAATAGAAAACAGTTTTACTTTACTAATATATTGTGCTTTATAAAATATATAATTATATAGTCAATGAAGTATCCAGCAGGATTTTCATACTGACTTATCAGCAACGGTTGTCCCAAATTTAAAAGTTAGGAGAAGCTACTCAGATAATGTGCAACTCCTGTCTGAATGTGATGTCCAACGGTGGGAGTGTTTTCTTGGATACTTAGAGTGTATCAGGGGGATGTATAGCAAAGCGTTCGGTTTTCAGATCTAAACAGACTCCTGGAGTTAACCAAACAAATAACTATTCCGTCATAAGACGATTGACTTAACAACACATTCGTTAGAACAAGCGTTACAAGCCATAGGTGTGATATGATTTACCAGCATTAAGAAAACTAATTTTCCAAATTTTAGGGAAATGTACGTACTTATATTGATAACCAAAAATATACCAATAAATGAACTTATTTTTAGAACGACTTAAAAAGTATGTTCTCATAATTCTCGGGAATTATTAGCTACAGGAATATTTGTAATTTCAAATTGAAGGGTTTTATTGCTCTTTACGATGGTAACAAAATAATTACATCAAATTTAAAAAACATAAATTGATAAGCTTTTTAATATTAATTTATTATGGGGGGGGGTATTTTTAATACTAAGATGAGTGCACATCCTGTATGAAACATCTCCTAGTTCCTAACCTGCATCAAATAATTTCTTTCCACCTCAAAGTATCCACACAAAAATTGTACACATTTATTTAAGAAACTTTTACGAAAGATCCATTGTAGTTTAAAGGAAAGAGATACTGTAACACCCAGGAACGATTAATGATTCAATATTAGAACAATTTGCTAATAAGATAATGAAATATATATCTGTGCACTCCGTGGTCGAGTCAGAGTACGTGGTCCACTACCTTGCAAAGTTCTTTCAGACATTAAACACATCAGGAATTCCACCTCACCATCTCTGATTAAAAGTTCGAACTCCAATTATGATGTTGCGCAATCTGATACACCCTATAATTTGTAACGGCATCCGGTTGCAGGTGAAAACCTTACACAGCAATATCGTGTAACCACCTTCACAGGCTATGATGCAGTTTTGGTGCAAAGAATTTCTTTGATTCCCCCCGACTATGAATTTCAGTTTAAGCGGCTGCAGTTTCCTGTCAAGATCTGCAACTCCATGACAGGGCAACTCTGTTGGGAACTCCAAAATAAGGGCAAGGGCAGTTCTTGAAAGTGGCCGGAATCGATTTAACAAATAACTGTTTCTCTCGTAGCTGCAGCCGGAAGGGAGACAACAAATATATTTATAAAGAAGTTTTATAAAGAAACTAGCAGTGTACTCGTAGCTCGCTACCATATTTCTATATAATAGCGGGGGTGGGGGGGGGTAGATGGATTATTTTAAAAGTGTACAACAGTTTTACGACATAAAAATTTCTGTTAAATAAAAAATTTAAACTCCAGTATATAAGTTAGTATAGTTGAGAGAGAAGTTATTACAAAAAGGAAATTGTGTTATAGGTATAATATAATAATTTGTCTTCGTCTTATATGCAAATGATTTCCTTAATGTTTTAATATCTATCTAATCCTAATTTGTTATTATAAAAGGGTCTGCACACAAATGCCCAATATGAATATTGTTTTATTTAACAAACTTAATTTCAAATTATGATAATTGAATCAATTTTCATCGATAACCTGATGGAACAATGTAATAAAATATATATACATATATATATATATATATATATATATATATATATATATATATATATATATATATATATATATATATATATTAAAGGACAGTTATAATATTTAAATCCTAAGGATGATGTTGAGCTATGTTCCAACAATCTGACTGTTGGTTTGTCGAAAAACTGACTAATTTATTACCTATAAAAATAATTTGATTTTTGATGGAAAATCCTTCTCTCGCAATCTTATAAACTTGTTTATTGAATATTTAAATTAATCCACTGTTATTTTTTATCCTGAAATACCGTAACAAAGCACTGGTTCTCAGCTAGTACCATATAAAAGTAATACATATTGTCACCAGGAATAATTAATTTAGCAAGAGAGTGAAGTGGAGTGGCTGGACCACTTGATGTCAAGTGGGAACCTGAATGCTATAAACTGAAGTCAACGCGTACTACCTGACTTTGTCGCCAGACGATAATTGGTGTACTTCTTTATAGCTTGGTGAAAACTAACACACTGCCTAGTAAAGAATAGACATGCACACTATACATGCTGGCATTATAGTTCGTGGATACTGTCATCGAATTCATAATCAAACACTTGATACAACGGATAAAACAATATTTAGAAGTTAAAATGGCGATTATTAAAAAAAACCATCAAATTTTTTTTTGCACGGAAATAAACAAATAGATCAAAGTTATACATCACCGTATGAAATAAACAATTTATCGGTTACAAGAAGAATTTATCGGTTTTGTACTGTCTTTTTTTATTTAATTTTGTGCTGTTTTGAAAAGCCGTTTTTATTCAAGAATGTATAAAAAACATACCTCCAAACAGGCGATGCCTTGGAGGTTTTTCTTTTTTTCTCTTAAATTTTTTTGTAACATTTAATCTATCAGAAAATATGTGTATGAGTGTGTACGATATGGATGTGTATGTGTAGGTTAAAAATATAGCAAATAATGAATATTATTGTAGATTGTATGTAGTGAGTAGTGTTTTACTTTCTTGTTGTGTGTGGAATTATCAGGTCAAGCCCGAGCATTGCGATAAGTAATCCAAGACTCTAATACAATTTACTTACGTTTCTGTATCAATATATTGTTAATATTATTGCAGGTATTATTGCATATTGTATTGTACTTATGTTAACATTTCATTGGAGAAATAAAGTTTCTTTCTTTCTTTCAAGACGACGATTCAATCACTTGAGTTGTTATTGACAGAATAAGCTTGAACAACATTAGTACATTTATTTATTTAAACGCGTTTCAACGACAAAATTTCCATCTTCAGTCATACATGAGCTGCAAATAATTCAGTTATAATTATTACAGTTATAGTTTAGTTATTGTAGCTGTAATTAAAACTGATATAAAATATCTAATTGATAAAAATTGTAAATATATTAAACTTATTTCTGTATATTAAACTTATTTCTGTAAATTAAAAATAAGCTCGCATTAGGTAGACATTTGTTCATAAACATACAAACTCACATTTGTAGTTCATATAGAATAAAACTTGAACTCAAATTCTCACAAATAGTGCGTTTATAGTTTAGTTTAGTTATTGTAGTTCGTGCATCACTGAAGATGGTGATTTTTGTAGTCGAAACGCGTTTAAATGAATAAACTTACTATTTGTAAGAATTTGTGTATAGGGTTTATCCTACAACTTATACCATCTCACAAGTCAAGTTCAGTATATATTTATTCAGTAGTTATTTAAACAGCAACTGAAGACGATGAATTGGTCAATGAAACTTCGTCAAAAAAGTGTTTCTTCTAGAAAATTTCGTTACATTTGGTGATTGACGTTATCGCAAGTAAACTTCACTTTCAGTCAAACTACAATACGATTTTCATTTTAATTACTAATACCGTTTAAGTTTAATCTTAGAATTTTAAAAACAGAAATAAACGAACTTGTCAAAAACTAATTAAAATCTCGTAACTGTATTATTCACAAACTGCAAAGGGATTATTAATCAAGTCTTACATATAGAACAACCTATTTCATTTTATTTTATTCCTATTTCGAAATTATATAATTAAAGGGTTTTTTGAATTTTTTCATTTTACTTTTTACAGAGGAAGTTATGTGATGGGCCAAAAATCGACGTGAAATGTTTCTGCGAAGATAGGCTATCCTTTTTGAAGTACTTTAAATAAAAACAATAAAAAAAACTCGTCATCTGTGTCGTATGTGCAGTGGCTATTCGGCTTAATCGCTTTAACAGATTTTATTAAAATTGCGTGCGTATTTTGGTCTTTAACTACAATATTTCTATTTCACTACAATAAACAAATACGCGACTGTTGCAAAAATTCCTTAGCGAACTAAATATGAGATAATACAGATATGTAAAAGAAAAAAACCTACAAAAGCTTACTATTTGGATGTAGGTAAGAGCAGCAAACGGATGCAAAATATAAAAATTACATTATTAGAAGCAATGAAAATAGCAGTTCAAAATTACATAGACATTTTTAAATCGTTTTCATCTAGGTAAGAACTTTGTAAACAGTTTGATAAATTTAACTTAAATTTAGAAATTTTTGAATAGCTAAAATATCAAGCAGGAAAAATTAATATGAATGGTAAGTAATGAAATTAGTTAATATTCCAGTTAGTTAAAAAATGGAATTGCTGTGTTAGTTGGCAATTTTTTTTTTCATAACACCCGCAAATTTATATGGCGGTCAGCTCTAAATTTTCTTGTAGGAATCCCAATTTTTGTGGCGATGATTTTGGATAAAATACATTATTTTAACAATTTTTTATTCTTCAGTATTTTTCAATATATTTAACTGTTAAGGAGCTATAAACGCTCAAATTTGTGATATTGCAAGCCTGGTGTATGAAAATATATTAGAAGTTTGAAAAGCAACATTTTGTATTTACTCACGTGGAAAGACTAAAAAATGGCAACATTTTTGAATAAATAACACATTTTATTTCTGGATATTAATAATGTTGTCAATACACTTATATAATTATATCAGTTGTTAATTAAATAATCTTTATTCCGTAAAACAGCTGTTATAGAATTTATACAATGCAAACCCGTTATTGATTTTGGAAGAGGGGATTTTACGGACTTCCTTTTATTGAACGTTTCTGTGAATTGTCTAAAACACTTACTGGCTTCGTAATTATTACTGGATGTATTAGACCTTGTGAATAAAATAGTACAGCCAAAACAAATGTAAAAATAAAGCTTAATAATATAATTTGTTCTTAATTCTCATGGTATAATACATTTAGTAATAATAAAAAGCGTGTATAAGTTAGTGGTTGTTCTAGACAATTACCTGTAAATTATTATTTTTGTTTTCCCTTATAATTCTGAAATTCATAGGCCTATAGAACAAATAAAATTAACAGTAGTTTTATTACTCCTTTTACCCTTATTCAAGTTTAAATTTCACTCGAATTTGACTTTGAAAATTCTTTTCTGGAAATAAAGTGAATTGGTAATTTTTTGGAACATTTAAGTGACGGTTAGAGATATCAAAAAACAACCATGAATATAAAAATCTTATAATAATGTTCTATATTCTTAATCGTACGTTATAAAAAATGGGGATTCCTGAAAAATTACAGCTTACGTATTGAGAAAATGGAGGATATGAAAAATTTGCTAATATCTCTTGGTTTTAACTCATAAAATCCTTGGGGTTCTTTTGAAGTAATTTGTAACTTTGTAGTTATGGAGTAAAACAGCGGTCACACCAGTTTCAATCACCCTGTATACACGTGACCAGGAGTTACCACAAATCAACAGAACTACATAAAAGTTAAGAAATTATAAACACGAAGTTGAACAAAGATCATAGAGTGTTCAACAGAACAAACATGGGTTGTTTGCCAACTGCGTACCGGTATTAATCTAAGTGAACAAATCCCCCCCACCCGTCTCAAAAGTTTAGCGCACTACCTAGTGATCAATCCTTGTGGAGTTCAACCAGAAAATTTTCAATTTAAAATTTTTGGTAACTACGCCGTTGGCATACAACCCACATTTGTTTATTTGATCAGTTTATAATCATAGTTGAACTTTGTGTTTGCTAAGATTAGTTGATAATTGTAGGTTCTCCACTGTAGCAGAAGGTGCATGCTCCTTCAACCCTCTAGAACCTCCGTATGAAGTATCTTATACTTCGACATGTAGGCCTGTCTCTCAATAGATCTCGAAGAAACAATGGAAGGTTTGGACAGTCTAAGAAACAATGCACAGTCTAAGAGGATATTCCAGGGCACTCAAGACTTAATATAGACAAAGCTGAACAGATCAACTAACCTTTCGAAATGTTGGATTGTTGGCGGTTTATTGGATATTCCGAGTCATCAACACAGAATGGGATTTCGTGTACCAGACCTTCTGTGTAGAAAATGTAGAGAAGTTTAGAGACAGCTCAAGACATATTTTACTACCCAGATTTGAGAAGGAAACGTATTTTGCTCTTAGACGCTCTGTAGAGTGGAGGACAGACAAGAGAACAGAAAATTATCCCATGTGTCTTCGGTTGAGAAAATGACCAGCGAATGAGAGTGTATCATAGCTTCATAATTGAGACGCAAAACTAGTACTAGAATCCTGACCCTGATTGAAATAATAAAGTTTACCTTTTAGTTGGACTAATGGTTTGCAATTCGATGTTAATGGGGATTTGTTTGACATGTGTTCAAGTGTATGGTCTTACTTATTTGGACAGCATAGATTTCGCTTTAAATTCCTATGTTATAAACACAGTTTTAGTTTCCAACATGATATTTCCCTCTCATGTCCTTGGTATCACTTTAAAGTAGCTCACTTGATAAAGTATGTTGATCCACATTTGACACGTCCATCGTGTACTAATTTGTATATACAAATGTCCAAATAAACTATATCACTAATTTACAAAAAATCACAATAAATACTTAAGAATTTTATAATCTATAAAATTTTCTTCCCTTATCTTACAACGATCTTCATTCAGAAAGTCATATGTTTTTAGAAAGGGTACTACATTAACCAGTTAAAATAAAACCAACAAAATAGACTCTGACGATAATTTCACGTCACTCCAAACATACGCGACCATGTGATTTTACTGATCAGCTGTTATAAATTTCTTAGTATCGTATTTTAAGGTTATGTTTACAAAACGAGTGCGCAGAACTTGTGCGCGGTAATTAAAACAATCCATCGTGTAGGAGTAAATACAACAATTCGCAGTACTTAAAACCTATCTTTGCAGGTGTCTGAGTGCTGTAACAACAAGACTACAGCTCAACCAATCTACTCTCAACTCCGGATTCACTATTTATGTACGTAATAAATAGAAGGCGTGCCAATGGAAGGGGGCGTTCTCAAACATTCAAGTTGGTTGGTACCTCATAACTGTTAACTAAATCTTAGTAACGAGTGTTTTGGAATCAATCAAGCCGACGTTTGTTGATGTTGCTGACCGCCATATGCCCCTCGTATATTCTCTTGTAACGGGCCCGCCTTCGTGTTAAACGGTAAACTAAGTCTACCATGTATATGTAATATAAAGGAATCGTGTTATTATGTTAGGTGAGTTTATTTATTGAATTTGTGAATAATGTTTTTACACGAATGAGTGATACTCTTATAAACATTGCACAAACTTTCTCACTCCACCATACTCAAATCAAAATGAAAACCAACTTACACGATTCGTCACCAAAAAATTCTCTTTTTTTCAGTCAACAATCCAGATGAACAATGGACGCCAATTTGAAAAAAAAAAATTTAAATTAAATAGAAACTAAAACGTATGTCACTTGTGCTACAAACGAGTATCAGCGTAAATTGTGCATAATTAAAATACAACTTTTTATATCGGCAGTAAATTTTGGTCAGTCTTTTTTTGTAATATTATGGTTATTGTACATTTTTCAGTATATTTTTTACGAAATCGGTAGATGATTAAAACAATTATAAAATCCCTGTGGCCGATTTCGGCTTTTATATTGATAACCGTAGATCAGGAATTTTTAAAGAGATGATGACCAATTTGACTTTTTTCGGGTCGTTAGAGGCTACGCTAGAGCAAACATTGAATTCCCCTCAACTTCTGTCACAAGTTCCTTATCCATTTGATTCTAGGTCTTCCTGCCCTCCATTACTCCTCTGGCAATGTCTTTTTTCCCTCAAGGTGTGGTCAAATTTACTTCTAGTTATTTCTTCTAATTCCCTCTTGTGGGTTCTTGGTTCGTTCTTCTCCACAGTTGTTGTCCGGCCATCTTAATTTAAATATTCTTCTCAAACATCTATTTCATGAACGCCTGGACTTCCATAACCACCAGCTTGTTTAACTTCTAAAGGCTGTGATCTACACGTGACGTCTTGTCTTCAGTCTAGAATGAATATGCCAAACAATATAGACGGTAAGTTGGATTGAAACTCGCGAAAAGACTAACGTAGCTGGAATTTTGTTACCAAGCTGGACGACAGCAAGTCGTCCCATGTAGACATCCGTCAGTCTAATTAGTGAAACTTCGTTCCTGCCAGTCGCTAAAAATGGTTTATAGCAATCCTCATGAGAGTATCTTGTCTTTCTATTTCTGGCGTTACAAGCGTTAACAATTTACAATAAGTGTTTATGTCCACATACAAGTAACTGTACCAATCTTCTGGTTCTTACTGTAGTTCTCGGAGAAGATTCACTTGGGAGAATCTTAAGGAATCTCTCCCGGGACCACCGTGAACGACGTCCAGACATAGTTATTTACTTCAATTTTTGGGCACAGTGTAATTATCGTCACTAATAGTTTTTCTTCTATGACAATTTGGGAATCACAGAGCGAAAAACTGGGGGTTAGTTTGAATAGTGTAGCCGCAAGATTTCTATCAGCCTTGTTGGTCAGTGTTTACAGCCTGACAAGACTGACGACAAAAAGTTACGTGTAGACCAGCATTAAGGTTCATCCTCATATCGTAGTATATTCCCATATCTCACTTCCCTCTTTTTTGAGCTCCACATCTTCTACAGGGTGTTAAATACACGGTGCATTTACTAATTCTGCATCTCACGTCCAACTACAGAAATGCTGTCGGTTGTAATGAAAGTACAAAGTACACGTACTCACTAATTTAAAATGGTGGTACATTAAAAAATTTGTTCATTTTTTGTTATCTTTAATAAAAAAAACTTAATTATAATAGCATACGTCAAATTAATATTTCAAATATATCCGCTCTTCGAATGTATTTATTTTTAACGTCTTGTGATAAAAATGGATCAATTGGCGAACATTACTGCAATTTCTTGGGTACTCATTAATAGCAGTGAAATGATGGAAGCGCTGTTACACTGTCTTGAAAATCCCTTGGAAACACTTAATATCTTCATTATGGCAACTTCACTTTAAATTTTAGACACATTTATGCATCAGAAAACTTTGAAAATTTCATAGAAATAACAAAAATATTACGACAATCAAAAGTTGAATCCAACTGTTGAATATTATTGATCGTATTTTTCCCATCATTTGTGTGAATAAAAACTAATAGTCGACGTTTCGAGACTATAAATCCACCACCGTTATCAAGTGTTTAACTTGAAACGACGAAACACAACATGCTGCGAACTAAAACTAGTAATAAAAGAAAGCCAGCACTTTAGATTTTATTTCTGGCAACTATAGGACACTATACTTGTAATAATAATTAAATGTTGAGCTTTACTTGTGAGATGGTACACTTGATAGAATAAAACTTAAACACAAATTCTCACAAATAGTGCGTTTATTACTTCAAACGCGTTTCAAAGATAAAGTCGCCATCTTCAGTGATGCATGAGCTACAAGTCACTAAACTAAACTATAAACGCACTATTTGTGAGAATTTGAGTTCAAGTTTTATTCTATACTAGCAGAGTACCCGTCCTTCGTACGGGGTTGATGTATATTTGTATTGAGTGTTAACGGAGTTTTCAACTCTAGTAGGGCTGTGCCCTGATGGAATTTCTAAATAAAAATAGGCCTATGTGTTAACCAGGGACCCTAAGATTGTCCATGTACAATTTCAGCTCAATGGGCCCAATAGTGTTTTACGTGATTGAGTAACACACACACTCACAGACAGACACCGAACGATTTTTATATAATAGTATAGATGAACTACAAATGATCGTTTGTATGTTTATGAACAAATGTCTACCTAATGCGAGCCTATTATAATTTCACAAAACAGAAATAAGTTTAATATATTTACAGTTTTTATCAATCAGAACTTTTGATTCTGGTAAAAAATTAAAAATCCACCTTAGCCATGATCAAGACGTTGTGGAGATGTAATTGGACTTGTCGGTCCATTAATTGTCGACACCCAGCATTACTTACAAGAAGGGAACTCCGCTTCAAAAATAAAATGAGTACTCAGAAACAACGTGTTTTAGTTTAAAGTTTAATTAATTACACGTCTCTAGCACAGTAAACTCCTACAAAATGACCTTAAATAAACTTGTCGGTCTTATGATGTCTATTTATACTTGAGAGCTGTTGGATTAAATAAGAGCATGCTTTATGATTAAGCTTAGGATTAAAGAGTAACCTATATTTATATGAATTAACAATATGAGACAGGAAATAATTCAATGAATGTGGTATTTCTGGACTCTGTCCATCAGTGGACGCAGCTGTTCCCATCCGTCTGTCTGTCCGTCTCTTTGTTGACGAACATAACTCGTCGCATAACAGGTGATATTCTATAAATACACAGTGTAGATTGATACAACCTCCTCCATCGCAAATCATCTTGAAGACTCTACATGTTTCGCCAGACAGCTGCCTCCTTCATCAGGCAGATTTATTAGCTTTATCTTTGTTTTTGGCCTCCAAACTGACATTAAATTGTTACGGAGTAAAGCAAGCTGATGAAAGATTTTTTTTTAATTGTCTTTGATCGTATCTTTGAACGAATTGTATTGAGTTCCCCTGCGTTGAATATTATTATAATCAGGTTTGACGTAGTAGGTTTAGATTTGAAATACAGGGTCGTCGAAAACGATGTCCGTGATTTCGAGGTAAACTTAGTAAAGTTAGAGTAAATTACTTTATGTCATACTAAAAGTATTAATCTAGTTTTTTTTAGGATAATTCGTCGTTTATCTTAGAAGAATCACGAACTTATTGAATAATCTCTTTAGGTTGCTGAGTCCTTCATAATTTAACGTGCTCATATTTATGTAAAGTTGCTTCTTCACTAAAATAATTCGTTTAAAATAACATTCAATATAGTTCATTCAGCATTGTCACAGCAATTCAGCTCGTTTAGGAGATTACCTTGTTGGATTTTGTAATGATGCAATCTAACACTTTTATTAAGCACGCTCCGATCAGTTTTAGGAATGACTAATTTCAAACATCGTGGAGCGATGATTTATTTTAGTAACGTAAGTAATGACTGTCTCAAACTGTTCACATTATCATCCGATATACGCAGTCTGCCTGGAAAGTCTACAATTATTATTTCTTTTAATTGATTTTACCGACAAATCACTCTTGTCTGTAGGTGAGTATTGTCCGTAAGTATGCTGTACATTACATTGCATTGTAACCAAAGATTTAATATCGTCTACGCATGCGTGAATCACATTTATGCTCAATTACAACAACGAATAACAAAACTCCCAATGTTAATGAGCAGTTTGTCAATGAAATTTAGAAGATGGGTTGCTCACTGCTCACTCCATTTACAAAAGATATCGTAGACACGATTTTTGATGACGCTGTAGGATACATACTGCACTATTTAGAAACATCCATTAGTGCTGCATCGATTTTATAGTTTTTTTAAAGTAACACACCTTCAAAAAAAAAAAACGCAAAATTCAACTAATGCAAGAAATCGCCCAACATTGTGGCTACCCCCATCTCAGCCTGAAAACATCACAACTATAAGTACACTTCAGGTAAATGTTAGCCAAGGATTGTTTCAGTCTAACGTGATGTTGAGAGAGGGTTTAACAATGTTACAATAGGCTGAGTTCTTGTAAATGCTGGGATTAGTGGGAATGCATCTACAGACGTGCTGGCTAACAAAGAGTTACTTTATTATTGTTTGTTGCCATACCGACTACTGTTAATTATAATTTATTAAGAATGCCCTAATTGACACAGAGTCCATAATACAATGTTTACCTAAAGATAAGCAGAACTGCACCAGGACACTTATAAGTAACAAAGCAAAGAATGTCATCAAAAACAACAATAACAAACTTATCCAACCAAACAAATGTTATGACCAAGCAGTTGCTTTGAGAATTCGTAAGACCATCCAATCAAATAGTGCAATTATCACGAAGGCAGATAAAGGTAACACCACTGTAATAATGAATAAGAACGAATACGTGGATAAGACATTGAAGTTTTTCAGTGAAAATGCAACAACAAAATTGAAATCAGACCCAACCAATTCCTACAATAAAATCATAAACAAATCCATAAATGCATGCAAGTTTCTACTGGATAACGAAACTAAAAAATATAATAAAATGATTAAACCGGTTGCTCCCATATTGAGATCATTACCAAAAATTCATAAAATTGGACACCCAATCAGACCATTAGTGAATTTTAGAAGTGCCCCTGCGTACAAATTATCCAAGACACTGGACAGAATAATTCGGAAAAATGTAACATTTGAGAAAACTTTTCATTTGAAAAACAGTTATGATCTCATAACGAAAACAAAAGATGTTCCTATAAAATCAGGTTCAACCTTAGCTTCATTTGATATAACCAATTTATACACCAATATCCCAGTTCAAGAAACAATTAACATATTGAACAACAATCTAACAGAAAATAAAAATATGAATCAACAAACTATAGCCGAACTAATTAATTTATTGGACACATGTTTATCTCAGAACTACTTTCAATTTAACAACGATTATTTCAGACAAAACAAAGGATTAGTAATGGGATGCCCATTATCTAGTGTTATGGCTGAAATATTTCTGAATCACATTGAATGCAATAATATAATGACAGATAAAAATAAACATTACAGAAATATAATTCATTACCACAGGTATGTCGATGACATATTGGTCTTATATCAGGGCACACCAAGACAAATCAAAAATTTTGCCATTTATTTAAACAATATTCACCCGTCCTTAGAATTTAAAACAGAAATAGAAGTGAATAACAGCATCAATTACCTTGACCTCACCATAGCAGGAACACTTAAATTTAAAATATACAGAAAGCCCACCAACACAGACCACACCATCCATATAACTTCTAACCATCCCCATTCTCATAAAATGGCAGCATTTAACAGCTTTATCCACAGACTACGGACAGTACCGATGTCCCAAGACGACTTCGAAGAGGAATACAACACCATCAAATATATTGCAATCCAAAATGGTTACAAGCCAACAATAGTTGACAATTTGTTCAAAAAACAAGAGCAAAAGAATGAGAAAATGAATTTAACCAAGGACAATAAATACTTAACAATGCAGTACAATAAAGACCTGCAGCATATTATAAGAAACATCTTCAAGAAACAAGGGTACACGATCACATATAAAACAAATAATAATATATCAACCATAATAAACAGAAATACCATTACTATTGACAAATTTCAACAAACAGGAATTTACCAAATATCATGTGATGACTGCCCTAAAAAATACATTGGACAAACGGGCCGAACATTTCAAAAAAGATTTAAGGAACATATTCCACCTGCTATACGTCATACACACCCCCTAAAAACAGAATCAAAGTTTGCTGAACATATAATTCAAACAAATCACAAGTACAGTAATATAAATAAATCAATGGACATTTTACATAGATGCAAAAAGGAAAACTTATGAATGCTTTGGAACAGTTTGAAATATACAAAGCATTCAAAACAGAACCTGGAACACTACTTAATGAGAAATTGAACTTTGACGCAAACTCATTATTTGACACAATAATAGAATGTTAAGACACAACTGATAAGCTTCCAAGATTCACTTGAGGAACTAGTCCAGATACAGATAGTGTACCTACAAGATGTGTTTTATTGTGTCTTCTATGTGTATGTGTATTGCGTGTATAACTGTGTGTTGTGAACTTTTATGTTATAACGAGGAATAGTAAATGTCCTGAAACTGAACACTTGAAAATGGCTGAATAGCCGAAACGGCCGTCGTTGAGAAAAAACGCAAAAAACTACTGGACGGTGAGTAATTTAATAAATTATAAAAGAGTTACTAGCGAAAACCAAAGGATATCCACAAGAGTGACTATGCTAGTCCTTGATCCCGGAAAGAGTAGAGATCAGGTTGGGTAGAATCCCAGGTCTAAGATTCTGCGTACTCTTATTTCACACTACCTTTTAAGTAAATTACATTTTATCTCTTCGTTAGGAGGAGGCAAATCCTTACAGGACACTGCCAACTGAGAAAACATATGAGGTAGAGTATTATGTCGATCCTCAGTGCACGAAATTAAAGTAAACTACAGAGCACTCAAGCTAAATTCTTTTATCAATGAAAGGGCTTAGATCCTTATATTTTAATACAAGAACAAATAATCCATCCAGACATCCTTGTCAAGTAGATTCTTTTTTAATTTAGGAACGAAATAATCCCATGTAACAAATGAGTAAATTGGATACACTTTTCTTTTTTATTACTTTCTGTTGCCTTGGACTGTTACTGTAATATACCTTGGTTAGGTTGTCTTCAGTCTGTTATATAGACCCGTAGTTACACAGCGCTATTTCGCCAAGCATAGTCGCCTTCCTCAGGCTAAATACTTACACATAAATACATAACACGTGTCACAAACACTGATGGGTTTGAAATAATCTGTTTAAACTTCTTCATCATTGAATTAAGAATTACCTGTGATCACGTTATGGTTAAACCTATCTTGCGAACGGTAGACCTTCATTAAATTGAAGAAGAAGAAAGACAATGCTATATGGTACCAATTCCTATTTTATTGACTTAAGCACACATTTTACAATTCACACTTGAAATTTTTAATCAAAACTTGGAATGTTCTGTTTCGGTCATTTCCGTTAAAAATCTATGAAAACACATACGTTCACAGTAGTTATTATGTATCTTACAATATCTGTAGCTGCCTTTTACCAAGTGATACTCTTTTTAGTAAAATCGTAGGCAAATATCGATTAATACTCTTCAAATTCTGTGCTGATAAAGCTACGTTAAAGGTATTTCCAATTTCTGTTCCCTTCAATAAAATATTTGTACCCGATACGACCAATTATTGAAATTTTAAATATTTAATATAAGAAGAATTCACATTTTGTGTAAATACAAATTCATAGTATGTACTGTATGACGAACCATACCATACTATGTCCATGTATTCATACCATAATTTTAAACTGCGATTACAAGTTAACTCCAATGATGATAGAGTAACCTACGAAATTCCAACATTTAGAATTTAAATGAATCTCTTAAAATTTAAAATAACTTACATAAAGTTGAGTTGTAAAAAACTATCAACTGTTCCACGATATTGTTCCTAAATTTGGTGTCCCTAATTAAAATAAAGATATCTCTAATTGTTTAATTACACTCAGAATTATTACGGAAGGTTTAAAACAAAATGTCAACTCTATTAATTTTTTTCAAAACTTTGAGTGTCATAACGCAATTTAAAAGATAAGGTTATGCTATGCTGCGTCAAAAAAATGAAATTAAAAAACCATAAATCCAAATAACTTCATCAACCATGGGGTTCAGTTAAAAAATTAATATAACATTTTCTGACAATATACAGTCCTATCTGAGTCCTATACAGTCCAGTCAATCCGAAAATTATATTTTAAACATTACAGGTTTTTGACTAATTTGTAGAATACATTTTTAAACATTACCAATTTCTCTCTCTTATTATAAAACTCAAAGTTTAGAAGCTCACAAAAACTATCGGTTTTAAAAGCTCGCACTGTTTTAATTAACTGAAATGTCTTTATAACTTTAATACATATAAAATTAGTTTATTAACCTTCAACTTTCATCATTTTTTACTTTTGAGGTACCGATATTGGCTTAGACAGCTGTAAAAACTGATTTACAAGATACATTTTGATTATAATTTTAAAAATTTTTCGTGATTTTTTCCGGTACGTTTTTTCATCCTCTAGCCTCGGATGTGACCCTACCACCGGATGTACCCCTCTTCCCTTTACAGGCGACATCTTGTTTTAATGCTAATCAAAGACAAAGCCGATGTAACGGACAGACACCAAGTGTTAAAGTTCTGAAACAGCCAATGACAGTAAAGGCGTACATGAAATGTAAAATAAGCTGAATATTATAATGTGGTCCAACAGAAATGTCAGAGGGAATTACGAGTGAATAAGTGTGTTATGTCCACAATTAATCCTTACTCTAGGACCTACAAAGAAGTGCGATGTTTAATTCAGTTTTAACCACTCTAAAGTCCAACCTTTAGCGTCAAATATTCAAGAAACCTGCTCCGGGTGTTTATACATACTATCAAATATTCACTTCCTCTGTATATAGGAAGTGAATATAAGTTGTTTATAGAATTACAAACACGTAGATGGAAATTTGAAGTTGTTTCAAGAAAGTTCATGAAGGAAGTTTTATAGAGACAAAATTATTGTTAAATAAGATTTTGACATTATTCAAATAAAGAATTTTTTCTCCTTCAATTTTAATGAGCAATAACGTTGGAAAATCAATTAGCAAACAAAATAACGACAACAAAAACGAATTATATAATTTTATTTTGAATTCTTGGGATATAATAGGCCAGGTAATGTAATGCCGAATTCGAACTGAGCACAGCAAAATATTTAAACATGACAAGATTCAACAAAACCAGACTTGAATTAAATTATTTCATAAATGTTTAGTTCACTTTTCTAAATCATTGTTTAAATGTTTTCTTAGACAGAAAATATAAGGTAAGGGTAGAACAAACAAATTTGAAATATTTGGATTTCATCAAATTCAGGTAAAAGTTAGTTCATGGTTGTTTTCAGAATCAGAACACAGTTGAAGGGTGGGGGCCTCAAGAACATTACATTTTTTGGGGGGTAGCTGGACATCCTTGGATTTTAGAATTGATGTGTGGGTTAACAAAGAGTCAATAACGAGACCATATTTGAGCCGTTCTGTTGCATGTTTATAGAAATTCATAAATAACAACATCAAGAGCACAAGAGAAGGTGGAAGAGTATGAGGTTGAAGGCATAAAACTGTTATTTCGTGTAACTTTAATACAAATTGCAAGCGATCTTCTCTCTTCAGGCAGGGGAAAATATAAGAAAGGTGGTACGTAGCGTTACAGAATCCTGTGCGTTACCTGTAATAACGTAGCGTTGTATAATCCTTGTGCTACTCCCCAAGTCATCTATACAAATTATCGTATTTCCACATGAGCTAGAAACTTGAAATTCGGCAGAATTATAGCTTTTAGAATGTAACCGACGGAAAAAAAATCTAAAAAGAAAGATAAAATTTTCAATCCCGAAAAAACTCAAAAAAACCCCAAATTCAAAGTCGGCGTAGAACTTTTTTGGAGGTCTCCTGTAGCTAAACGGTAAGATCTATTAAAAAACGGATTAGGCGAGGTCTAGTTATGTGAATTGGTAGCACACAGTGAGTAATTAGGCAAATGCTGACTAGGCAAATATTGACTTATGGAGTGTGTCAATATTTGATGTGAAAATGACACAATTAGGGAGGAAATATGGAAATGTTTTAAATAACCAGGGAGGAAAAAGTGAAGGGGTTTTTTTCTGGGGGGATCAGTCAAGTAGGACAGTCCCTTTTGTGGAGAGATCAAAGTAGATTTTTACGCAACAACGAAAGGACTTGTTTACTGGAAAGGAAGCAGGTGTGGTCCCGCTACAGGAAAGAACGTTGGTGAACAGGAAACATAGATTTGAGAGGGCAGACACTCTAGAATCAACCTACTCCGGGGAATAAAAAAGGTGAGGAGGTCATTTCTCTTTTTGTGTCTGAGTTTTGTTTTGAGGGTAAAGTCTAGGAAGTTAAAAAGTGTTTAAATTGGGGGAAGCAACAGATTATTTTGGAGATAAAATTGTGGTCGATATATTTGCATTTGTCAAATAACTTGCTCAGCTGTGTCACTTAGCATATTTTTTTTCTGTAAACTAGATTAAGTAATAATTTGTGTAAGTGTGTATGTAGAGATAAATATTTAATTGTGTTCCAATCAATATTTGGATATGGTATAATAAATTACTGTAAATGTACCTCTTGCATTAGTTGATGTTGTCAAACGATTTTTTTTTTTTTAAACACAATAACTGGAGTTTTATTTATTCCTAATAATACTTAAAAAGCGAATTTCGTTATGCCGCCGGTTTTTCAATTATGCCTTATAGGAAATTGTCAAATTCTATAGTCAACCAAGTTGGGAAGGTTTATTTAACTGTTGTTAAACAGGTTTTCTGAACCACGTAATGTATACAAGCACCACTTTCTTGACGTTATCTTAACTCTAACAGGCCTCACAGATGTTTGTATAGATATTTCCTTCGCTCGTGTCGGTGTCCTCGGCCCTGGCGTGTCTCGGAGATGGACATACGCGAAGAAGCTTCCTCTAGCTCCGTTCCAGCCAGTGAATTGTCCGCCGAATCTTTTAACTATACGAATAGCACATGTTCTTAGGAGGTCAAAGTTTGAAGTTTTGACAATAACTTCCTTACTTGTCAACGTAGAGAGGTGGGTTTAGTAACATTACATGCATAATTTAAATGGCAAATCTTTTTCTCTTTTTTTACTGTATAAGTTGATTTGCACAAGAGATATAAAAAAGCAAAAACTATTTAATATAGCATCCATTTTCACATTTAAATTTTTTTCTTTTGAATTTCAATAAGATTCTATACAATCACACTATAGTCAACAAAGATTGTTGAATCATACTATAGTCTTTGTTAAGATTCCCTCTGAAGATGACAACTTTGTTGTTGTAATAGCTATAAGGGTCTAATAGGAATAAACCTTTTACTTTTGACAAAAGTTTTTTTTGTTATTTTGTTTATTCCCAAGTGTGGTAAGGGACTTTTGAAAGTGTACCTATTTTATATAGTCCCTTATACATTTTTTTTTGTGGTTGTTAACGTACTCAGATATAACGCTTACAAACAACAACGAAGACGACGGACACAAAAAAAATTAATAAATAAATTTTTCAATTTCTTAAGCCCAAGAATCTTACCGTACAAGGTATAAGTAACGCAACATTTATTTGGTTCATGGTATTTGGATTTCCCGCTTGAAATAATGAAATACTTTAACACGCACGTTTCCCCCATCTGAAAATTTCTCTATCATACGTCAACATATTTTCAACTCACATACCTTTACAAAAACTTAGCAAAATAAATTGGCAATTTTTTTGAAGATTTCGACAAATATTTTTGCGTGCTTAGTACATGGTTTCATGTATACGCCACCGATACTTAAAATCAAAAACCTAGAAATCAAAAGGTACGTGGCGTCATATTCTCAACATGTCCAATTCATTTAATTACCTTCTTTAAGTTTCTTCGTTTTATCCAATTTGACGATTTATCATTTTGTACGTCGTCCACAAGGGTTTATTAGGCACAAAAATGGAAATAAATGTTTTAATATCCCAAGCTCCATGAAGGTCAGAATATTCCTGAAAACATTTTCGTGAGGTAGTATCTACTACCCCTTTGTCAAAAATACAACGATTGTAGTTCTATTCCCGAAAAAAAGCACTTTAATTTCCTCTAATTTCGTGCACAAAGGCTCCCAAAAAAAACAAACTATAAGTCATAAGTTTTATCAGTTGCAGTTTCCTGTAAAGATATTGTCTTTGCCTAACGACAAGGTCAGATGCAATTTGGTTAGAAAGGCATGTGAAATAAGAGTTCGTATCTGTAGATCTAAGATTTTCCCCCATCTCCTCTCTGCTCTTTAGGAGATCAAGGACTAGCAAATCCGGCCTTGTTGAAATCCTTTAACTTTCGCTGGTTTCTTTATGTTAGCCAACCCGTCTGTGTTTGTTTCCCACTAACCCCAGAATATACAAGAACTCAGAGCATAGTTGAATCTCCTCCCCCAACATAATTTTATATTGAAACAATCCCAGATTAACTTTAACCTGAAGTGGTTAGAATCCAGAGCTATCAAAATCGCCACATGATACAGGTTGTATACGTAAACATTTATTTCCTTTATCTTGTACCCAAGTCTCAGACTCGCCTTAGGGAGAAGTGAAGGCACTTGCTGGAGACAGGGACAAATGGAGAGCTCTTCTGGACGCCCTATGCTCCAATAGGAGATAAAAGGAAATAAGTCAAGTCTCAGACATATTCTCTTATGTAATTTCTGGATGAAACACCGTTGACTATATTCCTGAAATATACCTCGTGAACTGTGCTTCTTTCTATATCTACCCTTGTTGTTTAATGGCAAAAATCCTATCGGTCATCTTCACTTTAGAAATAAAGAATGAAAATACCTCTAGCTCTCGAAATTATAAGAATGCCAGGGTCGGAAAAGAACAATAGTTGGTCAAAAGAGACTTGATAAAAAATAAGAAAGAAAGAGACATAACTCAAGACTACGTAAAAAGGTGGAAATCCAAATTGGCACACCTATACTTGCTTTTATTGGTACTTCTTTCGATTCCAACATTTACACTTTATGTTAAAGTTTATTAAAACTCCAATGTGGTACAAGTAAAACAAAACCTTGAAAATAAAGTCCGTTATTAAAGTTTTTTAACAATAATTGTATAAAATTAATACAAAAAGAATAAAGTCATGTGTTGGCAGCCAATGCATGTTTTTGGGACTGTCTTTCGTTAGTATGAATAAATATTCAACGGTTTGTAAGAGATAATTTAATCGGTTTTAATTTATGTAGCATTAAAAACACACTTTGTAACATAAAATAAATAGAAAGAAAAAACTCTTATTAGCAACTTTTTAATGCAATTTTATATGGATAAAGGTAATACGCTCTTTGGTAAGTAAAGTTTTTGTAATATTAATAATGTACAAAGATATTCTGCAGAAAACTAGTTGCGCAAAGTTGCATTAATATGCGCCGAGTTATTTAGTTAATTTTTCTAATGATACAAGTTTGTTGTGAAGTGTGTTCTAGGAGATGGAAAAGACTAGACAAGACAATATCTGTGAAAGTTTAAGATAGTGTTGTGGACTCGATGTGTCCTTAGGGAAGGTATCCTGTGCAGTCCTGAACCTTAATGTGTCTAGCTTCAATCAGGGTTTAGACTTTGTGCTGTGTAACTTTGAAACTTGTTGTCTCTTCCACGTTATTGTTTAATTAAGTATTCGACTGAGAAAAAGTTATCAACAAATGTCAAAATATCTTGTTAGGTAAAATTACATGGTTCCTATAGAGAGTTTATCATGATGGTTTAAATTGCAGTAAAACATATGACGGAATTTCAAACTGATGAGAAATAAGTAACTTTTGCACTGATTAAATTGGGCAGTCAATGTCAACAATGTATGGTGAATGTCTCTGATGGTTTCACTGAACCCCAGAGAGCATCCAATGGAGGTCCTTGGATAAAGTATGGGCACAATATCTGAACGTCCAGGGCAACCGAATTATAAAAGGTGGATATCTCGAATTAATAAAATCAACATAATTCCTACTTCGATTTCAATTTGCTCTATCAATAAATATATTTTTGCATTCCCTTCTGTCCTGGAGGTTTAAGCACAACTCTCTCTTATCAAATAAAATAACATGGTGTTTTATTGTTAAGGTGAATATCAATGCCATTAGAGAGAACTTGAGATTTTAAGGCTACTAAAAGTTTTTTTTTTTAAACGTGCATGAGTTTCGATGAACAAAAACTCTAATTATTCAAAAATTGAAGGCGTAAAGGTTCAGTTGGATTGAGCACGTGGACATGATGCGACTGGCGAGGTTGAAGATGCAGATTTTATAGGGGTGAAGAAGTGAGGAAAGCCATAAAGGGAAATGAATAGCAGCGAGGCATGAGTAATTATGGTTTGCGGAACTGGTAAAGAGTTGCTGGTGAGAGAAGTGACTGGAGGAAAATAGTTAAGTAAAATTCAACAAGTCTTGTAGAGTTTCGGAACAAGATGATTTAAAGTATAAAGATCTTCGTTTTTGTAAAGAAACTACAGAGTATTTGCTATGAATAAAAAGTAAAAAGAAAATAATCGTGACCATCGCCCATCGGGTTCTTGAAATTAATAGCTATAGGGGAAAGAAAAGAAGGGAAGAGGGAAGTGTAGTACTAATTTGCTATGATTTGTTTTTTCCACAATATTATTAGTTACGAAAATTTGTTTTATAAAGAGAAGGGTAAAATGTAATTCCACCACAGAGGTCTTCTCTAATAAAGTCCCTTTATAACTTCAAAATTATTGACGATGATATATAGCATCTTGTAAGAATGAGTGTAAGGATGTAGAAGCGGAAGAGAAAACTAATTTCAGATTTGTTGATTTGTCAATTGTTTATCTAAGTTTACTTTGTGTCAGTACGAATTACTGAATACAGAGCATCGCTAAAACAAAGACAAAATATCCAAGATTAACTGAGACTGAATCCCTCAATCAGAGGGACCTCACCATGACGCATATATGTTTAGAGTTATCGGCGCGTTATCTCAATTAAAGAATTTCAGTGTAGATAATTTTGTTGAAAGGGTTTCAAACTGTTGTTACATTATTTTCTTATGATTTTGTGTGTCAGAAGACTTAGGAGGTTCAAAACGAGTTTGTTAGCCTACAATTCCTACGATTACTCGGGAGTAACTCTTGTAATAAAATCCGGTAATGTTGACTTATCGTGATTTATTAATATCAGTGAGATGTAAAGTTGTTTCAAAAATGTATTGTAAACAAGGTTTGTGAAATAAGAGAACAAATAAACTAACATATACAAATAAACAAAAAAAAAAACTGTCCTACCCCTCTAATTATTAAGAGGGAAGATATAACCTCTTTACTAAATAAAGTTTGTATAATATTAATACTGCATACAAATTTTCCTTACTAAAATAGGTGTGCAAAGTTTCATTAATATACGCCTCGTAGTTAATGAATTAATAAAGGTCATACTAATTTCACAAATATGTTATCTTTTTTATAAGGGTCATTTGAGAAGAGACCAAGGTCCAATTTATAACGTTAGACGGGCAACTCCTGAATCACCATAGTAGGGTAAACAGCAAAGACGACATTTTATATGTAATTTGATTTGATGGGGACACTAGAAAGTTAGTGGAATGTTTATGCACAGTTTGTTGAGTCTCTGTAACAATGATCACGTGATAAAACGTCAGACTAAAGACTAAAGAGATAGACAGCTATAGATTGTATTGACTAGAGTATAAATCAGTAACCAAATATATATACAACAGTAAATGCAACTTGTCAACTGAGATGCATATCACAGACATGGCTCCCAATTACACAGCTTAACACATTACTGATCTCGTATTGTTCATTGGTCTTTCTTATAAAACAATGGCTTATTACAATTATAGGCTAAATGCCAAGGTTTAATGTTGTACCACGATTTGTATATTTTAGATATTAAGTTATTCTAGCTGAGAGCTTTTAGCAGAAAATGTGCACATATTACATTATTGTGTAGATCGAAATTAAAAAATACAGTTCCAGTAAATCACATGTCCAAAAATGCTACATATTTAGTCTATCTGTCTGTGTTTTTGAAGTTTTGAGTTATAAAGAAAACAATAAATACAATCCCTAAAAATTTGCACAGATATCAAAATTAATATAATTCGTTCATTAGTATTGGCTTTAGAATCCACAGAGAGACAGATTATATATTATAACTCTTTTTAAAATCATAACTCTTAATAAAAAAAAAAAAAAAAAAACTTTACCACAAAAATCTCTATCTTGATTATGACCAATTAATTACGTTACTTTCACTATAATAAGAATATCTGAATGTAATTCAGTAAACAATCAAAGAGATACAATTATATAAATATAAAAGTAAAGGATTTAATTCGTATAACTAAATCTTATGTACATATGAAATAATGTTGAAAAAGAGAAAGACAGACTGAAAGAGCTGTTGGTGTGGACTCTAATATATCCTTAGGGAGAATGACTTGCAGAATTCCCTAATCTTAATGTTGGCTCCATCAGTTAACTTCCCTTTCACGACTTCAGAGTCATCAAATTTTTTGAAACAATATTGTTTTGTTTATAAATTTATCTTTAACATATCTCTCTTTCATAGAGATAAGATATACTTTGAAATAATATTAAATACACAACAATCCCCTGACATTTCGATAAGTAATCGATTTATACATTTCAAATAACTAACTATTTTACTAAATTTAAGGAAGGTTTGTTAGTTTCCAAAACAGGTTATCTAAGGTTTTTTTATTTACTTAGTATAAGGTAAGTTTGGTTATTACCAAATATTCCGAACTTGTTTTTTACTCTTCTTTACCTTTCATGTTGTCTACTCAAAAACTGATTTTCAACATTACGTCCGTCCATCAGTGTTATCGTTTGAACGTGAATCTGTTATGTGCCACTATATTGTGCTTATATAGAACCCCAATACAATTCAGAAAAATCGAATCGAAAATCTCAAAATAGCGGTCATTTTAAAAGGTGGTTGTTTCAAATCTTATATTTATCAACACAATATATTAATTAAAAACTTGCCAATTTCAAGTCAGCATTTAACACGACATATATTATCTACGATGACAAATAGCGATGTTATTGTAAAAAAATATAATTTCGATTCTTAATCTCCCATGAAAATGTATTCTTTGAGTAGTTACATAATTTTTCTTTGCACAGCATGGTAGAGTCACCGACGTAGGGATGGAGACTTCTTTATGTAGGTTCAGCTTAGTGGCACACATTATAGAAGCGAGTGGAAATTTCTTAATATATAGATATCTAGGTGGCTTGCCAATGTCAAGCAAAGAAGTAATATAAACAACTACGAGGTTTTTAATACCTGTGTAACAAACTTACCTTACAGGAGACGACCCAATTTAGCATTTCCTACAAGACCCAAGAAAAGAAGTTATGGGCATTACATTTAGAGAATCCAGTTGTAATGTTGAGTGTCATCACTCCGTTTTGAAAAAAGGCAATATTTTAAAAAAAAACAAACAAAAAACAGAAGTATTGGTTAAAATTCAATGAGAGTACGTAATGTTAAAAAAGCTGAACATTATAACGTGGTACTACATATATGTCAGTGGAAATTAAGAGTGAAGACCAAGGTAAGTGTGTTATGTCCACAATTAATCTTTACTCTAAGATCTACAAAGAAGTGCGATGTTTAATTCAGTTTTACCCGCTCTACGGTCAAACCTTTAGCGTCAAATATTCAAGAATCCTTCTCTGCGTGTTTATACGTTCTATCAAATATTCACTTTCCCTGTATATACAAAGTGAGTGTCGGTGTTTAACTGCTTATAGAATTGTACCCGCAACACGTGGACAGAAACTTTAAATTATTTGAAATTGTTTCATGAATGTTCATGAAAAGTATTTATTTCTAGGTAAAATAAATTTTTAATTATTCAATATTAAAGATAATAAAACACAATTATTTATTTTGTATATCCACTTATAATTAGTCTAGCCGACCAATGGTTTCGCCTGTTAAGGCATACAGCCTCGTCAATGCTTTAACAGGCGAAACCATTGGTCGTCTAGACTAATTATAAGTGGATATACAAAATAAATAATTGTGTTTTATTATCTTTAAACATGGAATTCCACCAAGAACTATCGGTCTCAACAGTAATGAAAATATTCAATATTAGGTTACGAAAAGTACATATTTCCCCAAGAAATCTTTATTTTCAATATGACATTGTTTCAGTTACTAAGTTATCACCTTTTGTTATTTGAAAATACACAAGCTTTGTATAACTATAGTAACATCTGTTAGGAAAATGTATAGTGTATTTATCAACAGCAAAATAGCATTTTTTTAGAGCTAATTTTAAAGCGATCTTTATGTTTTGAGCCTGATTTAGAAATTGTTCTGAATTTCACGTAGTTTGCTTTAGTATCATTTCAATATGTATTTTATATATACAAAGAAACCGTTAATCGTCTTAAGATAGGTTTTACGATCATTGTTCAACGATTACTGTTCCAAGCGTCTTCGTCTATCCGATTCAAGACCAGACAGCTTATCATCTGCACCAGTTATGCAGCGGACGTGTCCCAAGCTGAACGTTTTAAAAATGTTAACTTCATTAAAATTTTGTTTGGATAGTACGTACGCCATTAGTGGATTAAGAAAAAAAAATATGAGAGAAAATATAGTTAAGTAGAAACGTCACCTAGTTTCTTCACTTTGTCCACAACTGCCGACCAGACATTGTCTTTCCTTGTTGGTGTATAAAAGCTGCCAAAACGAGAGAAGATAAGGAATTATCTCCACAAGGATCTCATCCTGTTCATCTAACAAATTGGGAGCTACGATGACACCCATTTAAATTCAAATGTTCATTATCGATTGGCGATTATATTCATCCTCCAGACTATTCAGAGCCTACCATGATTATTAGCGACTCTAGCGGTACAGCACCATTCAAAATACAAAGAAGTTCACTTCTCGAAAACGTGGAATGATAGTTTTTGAGATCTTAAATGTGGATTTTGCTTGGTGCGATTATAATTCAACGTATACTCGCACGGCTGAGGCTAAATCTAATCGTCCGTCCCTATCGAAGATTTTAATAGTTCCCAAATTTTGAGATGAACAGGATCAGATCCTTGTGGAGGAAATCTTATCTCGTTGTTACAACCCAAATTCAAGGACCAACGAGGAAAGACAATATCTGGATGTTAGTAGCTAACAAAATTAAGAAATCAGGTGAGCTTTTCTGCTTGTTTATATTTTCTCCTATATTATTGTTTTTTGTTGATCCAGTAAGGGGTATCTGAAAAAAAAAAAAAATAATAAACTTGATATTTCAAAAACGTTTTCTGTGATTTTTGTCTTTAGCTTCTACTTAATTTGGTCAAAATGTTTTTCACACATCACAACCTCCCTGAGACACTTCCACCACGTGTATGGTGAAGAAAATAACCAGCCTTGTTGAAATTAAAAAGACGCAGTAGTTCGTTTTATAAAAGTAATCCATCGACTTAACCGTCGCTGTTTTAGACTCTATATTTACTTCCATAAGTGTATATATTCGTCTTTAATGATTTAGAACGAGTCAAACAGGTGTTTTCAGCTTATATTGAGGTTATGTTTGCGTTATTACTCACTATGAATGTTCAAAACGTCTGCGCAGTTGCAGCTAGTTAAAGAAAGATATATTATTGTTGGTATAATATGTTTATCTGATATTCATTTACCGTCAAGGATTTGCGGGAAAATTCGGTTGTCTATATTGTGAAAGCATTGAATATAGTAGCGTCACTGAATAATGTTTTTCTTATGGGTAAAGATAATTTGTTTTCAAAAAAAATATTTAAATAAACTACTACTATTAAACACGTCTTCTTTAACTATTGCAAGAAAAACGTTTGTAGTAATACAGAATCAATTTCATCTTAAATATAAATGAAAGTTTTCTGTTAAGAAAATCCTGACTGAAATTCGAAATGAACGATCATCTCAGTCTCTCTAAGGACCAATAAATGACGTCAACAAGGGAAGTTTAAAGTTTTTTAGACCGATTGTCCTGATTATTTTTTATATGTCAAACGTTGCACGCTCGACTTCATGACACTTTACAAAACTTGTTAGTCTGATAGTTCCATTAGCCACTGAAATTCGTTCTATGGAAAGTGCTTTTCTTTTAACTACATGTATAACCTTTATATGGGTTTCCATATTAAAATTATTACTAATCTGTGTCATAGACATAGATGGAGACATACACACTCTGAGTGAGTGTGCCGAATTTAATAGGAACAGGGAAGAGGTAAATAATATGTTATAAGATGTACTCTCACACGAAAATATAGTTACACTTGAAACTAGATCAAAGGAGAAAAGGAATACTATAGATATGAACACCTTACTGTCATTATGACAAGAAAGTTATAAAACTGAAAACTTTAACCAATAGATAATAAAAAGCACAATAGCTAATCAATTTCTAATGTGAAGAAATGATTCATGGCGGATTCCTCAGGGGAATTACTGGAGAGAGATGTGGTGAGTGGAGGAGTTTTAGTCGGTAAGAGTACGACATAACCTGAGGCCTCAAGAGAGTCAAGTTCACGAATTTCTACATCTTTACACATATATTACAGTCCATTGGTTAATAAATACTTTGTTATGACGATACAGCTGTGTCTATATAACACACCATCATCATATAAACAAAAAGATATACCTGACAAACACAGCACAAAAATACACCAAAATGAAACATTAGATCTACATAACATCAATTAATTGGTTCTGCAGTCAATTCCAATATTCACTTAATGGCATAGTTAACTGTGTTTTTGGACCTCTGATAATGATATTGCTGTGCCAAAACCATCAAATTCAAATAATAATGGAAATCAAAAGACATTTAAATAGTGTTTTTAACATCTACATGATAAATACAAACAATAAATACCAATAATATTATATTTTTAACCCCCTCTCTCGTACTTTTACTTACAAGTTTTCATACCAAAGCACCCTCAGATCTCAATGAGTAGACTTGTGGCTATCCTTAGGGATCCTAAATGGATCTACTTATTTTTCATATAATCTATGATTAGATCACTCTCTTTCATCTTTCATAACAGGTCTCTGTTGATCAACTTTTGTTCTCTTCCGAGCTTCAAGATATTAAAGTTTTTTTTTGGCAAGGAGTCTTTATTTTATGTTTTTTCTTCTTTTTTAGAAGGCCATGATTAGACAGATTTTTCGTTTAAACGGCAAGGACATATAATCAAATCATAACTGCTTATATTTTGGTGTATGATCAGTTCAATGTGTTTAATATTTTTAGCAGCTATTTTTAAATAAATATTTAAATCATACTCCTAATCCTGAAACCATGACGATAGCCACAATTTGATTCTCTGGTTGTTATTCATAATATTAAACCAAGTTTGAAGAATAACACTTTATAATTATTCAATGTCATAATATTTCTATCTGGCTTATTTCCTTGTTAAAGTAAAAATACTACATTATATGCTTAACTACTTTTGATTTTTCCCTTAAAATTTACACATATTATGCCTATTGGAAAATATCTCCACCATACATCAAGATATTTTCAACACAAATATTACTTACTACACAACACTATAGGAAATTGAATGAACTATATTTTTTAGAAATGACGTCAAAATTTCGTTTTCATACTTATATATTATACACCTACACTATACACAAACCCAAATACAGAATAAGTCAAAAGTTAAGTAATAGTCCCACAAATGTCACTTGTTCAATTATATTTTTTAATTTACCAGAATTTAAATTTTCTAAATGATTTATTTGTAAACATTTTTAACATCAAACAAAATAATTTTCGTTCGAAAAATGCTACCAAAAGACTAATCAAACTGTATACAAAAATAATACCAAAAAATGTAATCAGTCAATATACGTGCAAAGCCAAATGTCTTTAGATCCTAAATATAAATATAAATTCAAATTCATCACATTTCATTTAGTTCATTTTAAATCATGTATCATTACAAACACGATTAATAACATATAATATTGTAAAGTTACATTTTAATACAAAATGGAGGAAACAAGCTAGCTGTGTAATACTAATAACGTATAAAGATATTCTGCAGGAAATTACTTGTGCGAAGTCTCATTAATATGCATCGCGTTATTGAGTTAATTTTTCTAATGACACAAGTTTGTAGTGAAGGGTGTTGCTAGGAGATAGAAAAACTAGACGAGACAATATCTGTGAAAGTTTAAGATAATGTTGTGGACTCGATGTGTCCTTAGGGAAGGTACATCATGTGGAGTCCTGAACCTTAATGTGTCTCGCTTCAATCAGGGTTTACACTTTGCATTTTGCAACTTTGTGACTTGTGTCTTGTACGTTGCTGTTTAATTAAATATCTCACAGAGAAATAGCGTGAAGAGTTATCAGTAAATATTAAAACAGATGTTAGGTCAAATTATATTGTACTCACGTTGGGGAATAGTAAAATAATTTCTATAATTACTGGCCAGATAATGTGAAATTCCCAACGACTTTCTAGAGGCTCCAATGATTTGTAACTCTGACAGAGAGTCCTGGAGGAAACTGACAGAATAGAGATCGGTAAGTCAGAACTCGTGTAAGAAGCTTCAACGATTGGAATCCGTATCGTCAGACTCTTTCAGGTGTGAATGTCAAATTTAATGATAAAAATGTAACTAATGTCTTCATGTGGATAAAATAGATTTCCTTACACCTCCTTCTTAATATATCTTCCCATCTTTCCTGAAGGATGAGTAAAAGACAACAGTGTTGAAATACAACGTAGGAAACAGACTTCCATATCATTTAAACACAAATAGAAATATTATAAAAGCTTTCTTAACTTACAAAGAGGTTCTCTGAAAACTGATTATTATGAAAACTGTTCACTAAAAATGGAGCTCTCTGGTACATACAGTTTTTATAATATTAATAATGAATAAACATATTCTACAGGAAACAAGTTGTACAAAGTTTCATTAATATCCATCGTTTTATTGAATTAATTTTTTTTAATGATACAAGTTTGTTCCGAGACGCAAAAACTAGATGGACCAATTTAATTTTAACGATGAAACAGGCAGTGTAACCAGGAATATAGCTGAAATAGTACAAAATGTATCGGTAATAATACAAATTATGTTAATTGCCATAATATGTACAGTATATAACCCTACTTAAAGTTATTATGAGACCCATAGTAACATATGGCAGTGAAACATGGTCCCAACGAATCTAATTAGATCCGATTTAACACCTGGAAAAGAATACTTCTGCAAAAGATTTTTGACCGGTACTGGAGAGTAATAAGTAGAGAATAAGGACAAATGCAGAACTAGAAATATCGTTCAACTAGTATGGTCTTAGAGCAACATTAAAATGGAAAGTTTGGAATGAAATGGGTTGTACATATACCGGACGAACAATAGAAGAGGAACAAAATTCTCATTAAATGGAAACCTCGAGTAACGACAATTAATTGAGAGATCGGCCCAGACTGCGATTGTACGATAATGAAGAAGGACCAGGGAAGTCTTAGATTGAAGAAGTGAAAAAGAGTTGCGGAAGACCTGTGAATATGGAAAGCTGTCATACAGGAGGCCAAAGTTCTTGAAAGACTAACCGTTGAGTAAACTCTACTTTTTAACTCCAACATCGTCTTCGGATATAATTTCCATCATTAATTTTAAATAACCTACACTTAAAATACCCTCATAAATTACAATTTCGTTATTGTAATTATTTTATTTACTTTGTAGCCGTTAATATGTTATAGACGTCCATGGAAGATTTTTACCAATATAAGGAAACGCAACTACCTCTTGTCTTAACTTCTAAAAATGTCCTCAATGTACTTACATGTCTCTTTACCCGATGCAAACAGTTTCCACTGAGTACGAATGATAAACCCTCTAACCTATCATGAGTGAGTTGACTGTGCCCAGTTAACAGACTCATCACAATATTAAAAATCTCACAGTTTAAACCTGATGATTGCCCTCATCACCGGTGTACTTGACTGCCTCAATATGTCCGTGTATTTAAACTATCTTGTCATTAGTATGAATGTTATTTCTGATAATCTACATCCTAAGTAGTCTCCCCTTATAACCAACTATTTTAGGTTAGTCTATAAATTACAGTTTGAATATTTTAAAACTAATTCCCGTTTATTACATTAGTTTATACATTTCAATGGTAGTAAGCTTCTCAAGGGATCACTTACAACCCCTATGCACCCAATATACACCTTTATTCAAGTATTCTTTGGATTCATCTCCCCTGTTTCATCTTTCGTCAGATCTTTCTTGACCAACTCTTGGTCTCTCCTATTCGTGAAGGTGTTAAGCGCTAGAGGTCCTCCTTATATTACGCTCTTTTGTTCTTCTTTTTAAAGGGTGATTATGACCGCAAGGTTTGAAACGTTAAAAATAACTTATCACCAAACGAACCCATCTTTGTCAAATATTCAACTTTTTTGCATCTTTGCACGTATAAGTCCACACCAGATTTTCATTCTTAATTTTTGCCAACACATTGAATTCCTTCCACTCATCCACAATAAGATTACACACATACATGGGCTTCGCTAGAATTTTCAAAACCGTCTGACTGTCAGTGCAAAGAAACTAACATATGTAAACAAAAGTTGCCTGCCTTGTCCTCAAGTAACATTATAAAGAAATACTCTGAAAAGTTACTTTTCAATAAACATTATACCAAAGAAGGAAATATGCTCTCTGCTAAATAATATTAATTACGTATAAACATATTCAGTAGGAAAGTACTTGTATAAAGTTTCATTGAAATGCGCCGCATTGATATTCAGGTAATAAAGGTCATAAACCAATCGCCAAAATTCAAACACTATCTCACGGATCGCCTAAGAAGTGTTTATTGTCACTCGTAAATCAACATTGAAGAGTAAAATACAGTTAATACTGTATTTGTTTATATTCCATGTGAGGAGTTCACTATAATGCATGTTTATGCACAGTTTATTGAGTCTCTGTAACAATGATCACGTGATAAAACGTCAGACTAAAGACTAAAGAGATAGACAGCTATAGATTGTATTGACTAGAGTATAAATCAGTAACCAAATATATATACAACAGTAAATGCAACTTGTCCACTGAGATGCATATCACAGACATGGCTCCCAATTACACAGCTTAACACATTACTGATCTCGTATTGTTCATTGCTCTTTCTTATAAAACAATGGCTCATTGCAATTATAGGCTAAATGTCAAGGTTTAATGTTCTACCACGATTTGTATCGTTTAGATATTAAGTTATTCTAGCTGAGAGCTTTTAGCAGAAAATGTACATAGATCATATTACTAAGCACAAATTATGAATATACAGTTTTTTACAATCAGTTTGCCAAATTTTGTGAGCTGAATTCCTACTTCGAAATGTAAAAATAGGTATCAGTAAACATTCTTCCAATAATGCCACATTTAAATGCTCTTTGTCTGACTGTCTTTTTGAAGTAAAGTATTGAGATATTGATACCAACGGCGAACTTAATAACCATTTCAAAAATTGACTGACAAATGTTGGAAGACGATAAAAAGCTCTTGTGTGTGTTAATAGAATACCGTAGTTTTTGGTTATCCTTCAACATAAAACAAAATTAAATACAGATAGTTGGAATTTATGATCAAAATTTTTTGGGTAAAAGTACACATTTATTCGGAATAAAAACTCTGTTAATTTTAATTTTTTTAAATTTTCCTGAGAACTATGCATTTTTTAACGTTTATCGTGACTTATCAAAAATAAGTTTAATTTTCTCAACGTACCTGCTACTAATTGTTACTTTTGGTATTATTTTCTGAAAGCGCATAAAGTTTTGAGTAAAATATAACCATTTTAATTTTTAAAAGTAATAATTAATGTATATATTTAGTTTGAAACAAACAAAATATTTGTTTTCAGAAAAAATTCAAAAACACTATTGTCGGATTATTAGGAATAACAATTATTGTCAAATTATATCAAATTTGTGCCCTTATAAAAGTTCTTCATTTGATATAAAGGCACGTATGCTTATACTATTAAATTGTAAGAGAAAAGTAGCTTGAAATCTAAAATATACGTTGTGTTTTTAACTGTTTTAACACGAAAATAAGCAGACCACTATTTATGTTAGGTAAAATATGTACGTCAACTTATAATTTGAGAGAACGTGTTAGCTTTAATTATTTAATAATTGTTTTAAAATTTCTAAATACTTTTTACCTAATAAATATGATTTAGAGAATAATTTTCAAGATGGTTGTCATCAAAGGCAAAATACTTATGTAAGAAATTACAATATTTTATGGCACACTGCAAATTAATAGAATAAATAAAACATTCTCCAAAATTTGGTTATCTACATCTTAATTCGTTTTGGAGTTATATTATATTTTATTTTAAAAAATGAAGCAAACTGATAGACAGAAAAATAAGATGTTTGAACAATAGCTTATTGAGACGTTTTTCTTTAGTTTGATGTACAAAATCATTCCAAAGACTTTACAGAAAAATACGTAGTGCGCGTAAGAATCGGTGCAACAGCCTCGACTTTTAATAATATAATAATAAAATATATAAAAATATACACCCATTCTCTTGTACTACTATTCTACAAAATTGAATTGTAACAGTAATTTCTTTTCACTTGTAATTTTGAACACTGGTTTAGATCGTTATCATATTCGACTAAAATTTGAACTCAATGGGTAAAGACGAAATTAAGGAATTAGATTAATTATTCCATGGACGATTTAATTTCTTTACCCCTAACAGTAAACTGAGTTTTTGTATAGATAGCAAAAAGTACGTTATGTTTTGTGTGCTTAGATACTATATTTTATGAAAATCTTGTAAGTCAGTTTTGGTAAAATATTATGTGTGAATTTTCGCATAATGGGCAGCTAACCTAAAATTCTAAGTTATCGACAAAATTTTAAAGAATCCTTAAAAATATACCCACATACTAAATTCAATCAAAACTGTCCATTAGTTTGTGCTACATAAACGATAAACAGACATTATTTAAGAAAAAACACTCCTTTCTTTGCTCACGGAACCTCAAATAAAATGATATCTCTGTAAAACCCATCATTCACTATTCAACGTATATGAGTATAAAAACAACATGTAGCTAAACGAGTTAATTCGTATGAAGAAATTTCAAGTAGATATTAGGCAATGTTGAAAGAAGAGACAAAAAGGACTGTTGATATGAACTTTGATATCCTTAGGGAGAATAACTAGAGAATTCCCAAATCTTAATGTTGGCTCCAACAGTTAACTTCCCGTCTACGTTTACAGAGTCCTTAAAATGTTTGTCTGCAATATTTAAAAAAAAAAAAAAATTATCTTTCACAAATCACTCTCTAATAGACATTAAATATATTTTGATTCTACGAAGACAAACATTCAATAATAAATTTAAACAAACAGCAAACTGCTGACGTATTGGTAAAACAGATTTCTTACTTTTTCTAAACAATCGTCAGATCTGGGAATTTCTAAAACTGTTTACATCATTTATCTTTACATACCCCTTAATAAACATGTTTTAACAAGAATTAATTAAAATATAAATTTTAAAAAAAAACTGCATTAATTGAATATCAATAAACAATTTTGGTGAACAACAAAATCAGACATATGTATTTATGCTACATATGATGAAAATCTAACACAAAATTCTGAGACTATACAAATATAGTATTAAATATGCACAGAGAAAAGGGTTAAACAAATTTACCATTAACTGGAAAAGGAAACTAAATAAAACAATTTTCTTACGTCAAAAGACATCCCTGATTTTTAAAATTAAAAATATTCTTATTTTATGAATAAACTTTATAGTTCTTACTTCCTTGACTTTATAATACATCTTTTCTTTATTATTCAAGAGAAATAAAAACAAACCGATTTTTTTTTATAACTTTTAGGTTAGGTTGAAGTTCATATTATGTTACAGTTTATTCGGACATTTTTTGTGTAGGTTAAAAATAATACAAAACAATTTAAAGAGTATAACTCAACTGTTGTTATCAAGTAAAACCTTGAACACGACAAACAATAAAAGAGTCAATATAGGCTAGTTCCTAGGTCTATGTTGGAAACTAATGTTAGGTTAGGTTAGGTTAAACAGGAAAAGATAATATATGGGGGGAAATTACAAACGAAAAATAAGTGATACAACATATGTGAAACTAACGGTCAATCATATCAGCCAAATCACTGTAAATAAGCAAGTAAGGTCATTTAATACAATCTGAATTAAAAATTCCTTTACTTTAAAAATTGGTGAATGAAAATTTCTTTTGATTTACCACAAGACATGACTAATTTTATCTGTGTTTACAAGTCACTTGATAACGGCTATTGATCAGTACCGTCGAAACGTTATATACTAATTTATATAAACATAAATAAGAGAAAAAGTTTGATAAAACAATCATAATATAAAACTACCTTATTAAAACATACAATAAAACAATTGTTTATAAGAAATTTGTCTACACTTTATAGAATTTACTACATAAAAATATAAATTATTTTTCTCACGTATTCATCTCTAAAACATGTATTACTTCCTAGAAAAATGTTTAAATTACAATTCAAAATTGTATGTATCAACCACAGGATAGCTATTTTTTAACAAATAAATCTATTGTTCATATTCAAGACACTTTCTTTAATACCTTATTTTCTAAACACAAAAAATGCCGCTTTAAAAAAATCTATTCATAATATGTATTTTTTCTTTCCCAAAAATACTTAAACAATTTATAGAATGTCCTGTAATTAATTTAGAATGTTCTTAGGATTTTATAAATTGCCTGTAAACATAAACACTAATATATATCCATGAATACATGTATCAAATTATTAAGATTCTAAGATCGAATATTGTTGTTCCTCACTTGTTATTTTTATAATAAAGGATACAAGAAACATATTTTTTTAACATGGATTTTTCCATATACATTAAAAATCCTAATGAAACTTAACATAATTATTTAAGGTTATAAACGATATTTCCACACAGAGTCCACAATACAGTTTAAACTTTCACAGAATTGTCTCATCTAATTTTTTCATCTCATAGCAAATACCCTTCAGTACAAACTTGTTTCATTAGAAATATTAACTCATTAAAGCGGCACATATTAATGTAACTTCGCACAACTAGTTTCCTGCACAACACATTTATAAATTATTAATATTACCCAAAGCTTATTTCCTCCATGTGTATAATGTTATCTATTTTCAGAGAAATTATTCTTTTAGTTCTTCCATTATATTTTTATAAGCGACAGAGTTTATAATTGCTACCTGATACACAATGAGCTTTTTGTATAATAGCATCCAGGATACAAGGCAAAAAATTACAGCTAAGTAAGGGTGGAATGGCCTTATCCCAAACCAGAACCTAAGTAAGGACGTCCATTTTCTGTTTACGTTAACTCGACTTATTCGCCTTCAGTTTCCTGGATAGATGGCCCTCGATCCATTAGTATGACTTTTACAGAAGTTCAGCCTATATATATATATATATATATATATATATATATATATATATATATATATATATAATATTTCAAGATATTTCAGGAGGATACCCTCAGTGGTACAGTTCCCTCTTTCGATACAGTCCCTCTTTCGGCACAGTCTCTCTTTCGGTACAGGCCAGGTGATACACATGATATGAGAAACAATAACAGACAGGCCATTTTATTGTGTAGCATAACAACTATTTACTGATACACGTAAAATTAACGGAAATATAAATTGCAAAACATTTTACATTTTGTTAAACAAATTAACTCTCATATTTCTGAAACTATATTTGCCCTACTTTATATCTGTTTATTTCTATACCAAATCAAAAGTTTATTACTTTCTCGAAATTTGTTGAGTAGATGTATACAAGTGTAACCATTAATCAACTATTAATTTATTTTTAGTTATTGATTAAACTCCTGCAGAAACACTCGGACTCTGACATCAACATTTAAACCTCACAAACATTGTTACAGTTGATTTTTAAGTCCAGTCTTGTGATATTGTATGAAAATGTGTCTACATTTTAAAGTTTATAAAAGATCATAAAAATGCCAAAAATAAACTTGTTAACTTTTGGTTGTTTACTCGTTTAAGGCCAAATAAACCGGTTACTATTCTGTTGTTTGTACTGTATTATGTTGCCAAATGTCTGCATTTGCCTTTTTATGAGGGAAAAAAGCTGATAAAATACTCAACAACAACATGTTTATGAGGAACAGATCTATCAATTAATTAATGACATATAACACAGGGAGGGGCAGAAAACTCAATCAGTAACACATTTGACAGTATTTATCAATTGCAGAAATTTAAAAAAAAAAAAAAAAAAAAAAAAAAAAAAAAAAAAAAAAAACAGTTCAATTTTCTCACTAAGAAACAGAAATATTCTAAATAACTATATCATATTTGTTTAGTTATTTATAAAAATTTACAAGGAGAAAGCCCAAATGTGACAAATCTATCAAAGCTGAGCCATCATATTTCACAACAAAGTGGACTGCATCCAAATCATGAATTCATCATCCAAGAGTTTACGTCACATTGATTTACACAAAAGTCGTAAGATATTGTTTATGGTTTCAACTTTTTTTGGAGAGAACATATTTAGTTATATTGCATGGTTTAGGGATGAAAAGGTTTGATTTAGTAACTGAATAAACTCACTAAACACATATGTATGGGGCATAAACCCACGTGAAATCAGAGATGCAGTGTGTTTTGTTAACAGCTGACGAATTAACCAGTCATGACTGTCAATAATATATCACAAAAAGAAATGTAATCCAACCACGAGAGATTTGGAAAGTTATTTCAATGGATAAATAATGTATAAAATTTGTAACCCCCAACATAAACAGATGTCATCATCGCTTTATAACATAAATACCCTCAGGTTCAGGTTTGGGAGAGAACAAGAGTTGTTCCAGAGAAACCTAATAGTAAAGATGAAATATAAAGAGATTTAACCAAAGACTAAATGCTGTATATCCAGCTATAGTCCCTTGGGAATGTTAAGCCCTTACTCATACTATAAGCAAGTTCCTGAGCATCAGATTTCTTCTTACAGGATATGCTAAACTGTGATGTAATACATCAATAATAAGTCGCCAACAATTAAAGTCCTTATCATTACCGGTACCTTATTACGTATCTGCTATTATCAAGACTTCTATACAAAAGTGCTTGGATGTTAGTGGAGGCCAAATTCAGGAACTGGTTTTGTCTACAAAGATCTTCTTTTTCAACTTACAAAGAAATTAGTTTGTAATTTTCCTTAAGGGACTATAGAAACATTTGTAACAATATTTGAATATTTGGGGTTACTAACGAACATCACACTGAATATCTAGCTATGGACCCTTGAGATAGTTATTATAAGTGAGCTCATGTGGATCGGATTTCTTCTTGTAAGGATTGTACTAAAGGTTCGTGTAAAGCACTAATAATAGTTCGTCAACAATTAAGGCTCAAGCGTTACTATTATCACGTTAATACTTGGTCTTTTGCCATTTTTGGGAAGAGGTTGACCAACATTTCAGGAAACAATTTTTTTAAAGAATCTCCTTTTTCAAGATATAATGAAAGTACATGTAACTATTCTAAAGGTGCTAACAACAACATTACAACAAGAATGTTTTAAAAGAATATTTGGGATTCCTAGCAACATCGACAGCATCATAAAGTACAAGGCAATTATTAAAGAAAAAAAAATTAACTCTACAAATAAGTTCAATATGGAAACCTATATGAAGATTATAAAAGTAGATAAAATAAAAGCATTTTCCATAGGACCAATGTTAGTGGCTAATGGAACTATCCGACTAACAAGTTTTGTAAAGTGCAAGAAGTCGAGCGTACGAGGGTTGATATAAAAAAAATAATTAGGACAATCGGTCTGTGAAACTTTAAACTTGCCTTGGTGACGTCATTGATTGGTCCTTAGGGAAGGTGAGATGATCGTTTATTTTAAATTTCATTGATGATTTTCTTAAGAGAACAATTTAAAATGAATTAAATTGCATAAGACAACTTTTTTATGCAGTAATTATATATTAAATTATATTTATTTTTTAGATTATTTAACTATTTTTTAAGATTAATTATACATTTTTAGAAACTCAATCTTTCTTCCTATATATTTGTGCTTGCTTTGACATTCATCAAACCATTTCTGATAGACACGTTTCAGTTACTCCATTTTCAGGAGCATCTTGATAATAATTAATTTTACAAACTGCGTGTTTAACGTCATGTATTATTAATTGAGGACGTTAGGAAACACTATATCCAGAATAGAAATAATCTCCTGAAGATAGTAAATAATCGAAACGAGTTAAGCATCATGATTTGACACATATATGGAAATCAAAGATAATGCATATTTTCCTCTTTCTCGCAAAAAAAATAGTATAGAGAAATTTATGTGATAGGACAAAGAACCAATGTCGATTTTTTGAAATACATCCAATTTTGGATACGTTTGGATAAATATTTTTAAATAAGTCGATCTGTGGTACGTGGACAGCTCTAAAGCTAAACGCATGGACAAAATTTAATCAAATTCTGTGTGTTTGCAAATTGTAACTCCTTTTTTTCTTTTTTTTTAATCTCTTTGTTAACTGAAAATTAGGAATTAGCTACCATAAATATAATTAAAAATGCACACAAATATGTGAAAGCACATGTTAAAATGTATTGGTTGCCGTGTTTTAAAAATTTATGGTTCTTGATTTAACTGTAAAAAACAAAACTCAGCCATATACCTTGTTATAAAATTTAAAATATTTCAATCTCAAATTACCAATTTTAATGAAATGTGAAGATTAGTTATCTAATTCTTGGACCAAATCGCAAATTAATTATATTGTAATTCATGAATACAAAAATTAACCTTGACTACCGTTATTGAAAGCTTGATTTTAATAAAGTAGGATTTACACTGGTGACCTGATTATGACACAAGCTAAGCAAATTAGACCTTTGTTTATATTCAAAGACGACATCCATGATTCAAATCCAAATTTTCATTGACAACTTACAAAAAAGAGATTTCGTTTGGGGAATGTTTGAGTGAGAAAGTTTCTGTAAAGTCCTTCCAGGCCATACTTTATTTCGCCGGTGGTAAATTCAGTGCCTCAGTGTAGGTCATAGAGAGACAGTCTTTCCATTGGTAATGACCAAGTGTTACTTATATTCTGGACAGTAATAACAGACTCCTCAGTATAGTGTAACAGATGTTTACTTTACCACAGCTTTATAATTTGGGATGATCACTATTGATATAATAAATTCGTTGAGAGAGCTATAGTATAATAGAAAATAAAAGATGAAATCTTATGGCAGGGTTCATTAGAAAACGGCTGCAGATGATGACTATTCGTTATAAATAATAAATTACTAAATGTAATTCAATAGAAAATATATCGTTAATTGATACGATATTCAAACTTAATATTGAATAATTTACAATAGATTTTACCTCGTTTGAAAATATTTCTTCCCTACCACAAAACAAATTGAATTACTTTGTAGTTTACGCTCACGTATTTACGGGTACAATTCTTATAAGCAGTTAAACACCGACACTCACTTTGTATATACAGGGGAAGTGAATATTTGATAGAATGTATAAACACGCAGAGAAGGATTCTTGAATATTTCACGCTAAAGGTTTGACCTTAGAGTGGGTAAAACTGAATTAAACATCGCACTTCTTTGTAGGTCCTAGAGTAAGGATTAATTGTGGACATAACGCACTTACCTTGGGTCTTCACTCGTAATTCCCTCCGACATTCCTATTGCACTACTTTATAATATTCAGATTTTAGATTACGTACTATTCGATGGTTTTATAACTCTAAACACTAAATTGCTTCCAGTTTCGTAGTTATTTGGTTTTTCTGGCGAAAAATTGCCTAATTTTGTCTCATTTAAAACTTTATAAAGACACTTGAGATTAAAATTAATAAAAACTATTTCATAACTATGTGAATTATAAGTACGCTTGCCATCGTTTACTTTTACAATTTTAAATGACGTTTCGACAGTATAAATCAACTCCCTTTCAACTACGCCAAATATTACTAATTAGATAACGGGAATTGATATCTAATGTTAAAAAAGTGTCTATTAAACGTCACATTAAAAACAATGACTTATTTCGGATAATAGAAAACTTCCTTTTAACAAAACGCTGTGTAATACAAACATTATATATCATTTTAATTTTGAATTTACATTTAGTAATAGTAAAAAGGTCCGTAGGGATGGAGGGACAGTTATTTTTTATAAAATAGAAGTCTTTTAAGCACCATAGTACCAACATATAAACATACATATTCGTAATCAGAAAAATGCTTTATTTGATACTCCATACATAATGTTTTCAAAAATTAAATATTTCAACTCAATAGTTTTTTACCTTTAACCAAAAATCTTTTTATTTTTAATTACGCAGTATATTTTCTTCATGTGGAAGAATACAAAGAATATAAATCCAAAGTTTAAAATATATAGGATTTATCATCTTGTCTGTGGAGATCAGTTGTGACAGACAGACAGACGATGGTGAAATTATATGATCCTTGGTTTACCCTACGGACTCTAATTAATAAAAATGGAATCCTTCATTTAATGGCTATTGAATTGTTTGTCTCCCATCTTACAAAAACTGCATTTAAAACTTATACGCTACGGATTTCCCATTTTGTGGTTAAATTAAGTTGTAGTCGTCATAAAAAAACTTTAATATATTATATGATTTTGTGGTCACGTTGTGATCAAGTATTTGGAGGGGGGGCGTGATGTTACTAACAAATATTGTGTAATTTTTATAAATTTGTTTCTACAATTAAAGAAAATTACTAATTTTAATTCAAATTGGTGGACAAACAAAGAGATAAAAGTAAATTAGGTAGACTGTTGTTGAAATTCTTAGCTTCTATGATTGTCTAGAAAAATTAAGAAAATAGGTTTAAATAAATAGATTACTTATCAAAACATTCAATATTTCGTCTCAGAAGATTGTTGTGTGTTTAAATGTATTACAGGACATTCATAGAAACCAAATATATCTTATCTACGTACAAGAAAGCTTCGCTAAAGATATATTTATAAAAAAGGATTATTTCGAGACACAAACAATTTGAAGACTCTGGAGACTTGGAAGGGAAGATAACTGATGGAGCTAACATTAAGATTAGGGAATTCTGCAAGTCATTCTCCCTAAGGATATTTCATAGTCCACATCAACTGCCCTTTCTGTCTGTCTCTTCTTTCAAGATTGCTTCATATCTACATAAGATTCAGTTATAAAATAAACTCATTTAGTTTTTTAGCATCTCTAAGCTCTTATACACGATTTCAGTTTTTCCCCATATACTTAGTAACGTGATGGGTTCAAAAAGTGATATCCGTTTCCTTCTTGAAGTTCAATAACTCCAAAAAAAAACATTCTATTTGAATTATGTCTGTCTGTCCTGTTTATAATAGTCTAGATACAAGTGATGGAATGATTTTGTTTAAATTTCGTGTGGACAAATTTTAACAGTTTTAATATTTTTTTCGATAAATTTGGCGTATCTATTATAATGCACAAGTGTAATAATCTAACGAGACCTATTTTTTTCAAAACAGCTCTACTAACTTTGGTGTAAACATCAACAATCCTTTCCAATTTTCAAAATCGTTAATAAACTAAAGTTATTGTTGATGCAACCTAAAAGTTAACCTAACCATGTTCGCTGACAATAAAATCTCGAATTTATACGATTAATACTTAGAACGAAATCATGACACATGTTAATTTTTTATTTCTAAAACTCCGCCCTTGGTTAATTTTCATATTTTACTTAGGCCCTACAACTATTAATCTGACAATTTTTCAGACAAATATTTTTGTTTGTTTAGTATTTGTTTTTGTGAGTTGAGTGTGTGGGAAATTTGCAAGTTTTGGTAACGTTAAAAAAATAAATGTTTACAACCAACCTTTAAGTCGTTTAAATAAACTGGTATACAAATTAATCCTTGACATTTACCCTATAATTGTCCTAAATAAAGTGCAATGAATAGTGTTATCAGACAGTGTCTTCATATGTATCTCTATGCAGGACAAGTTGCATTTAGTATTGTCAGTAATTGTGTAACGATCATTTGTTTACTGATTTATGCTCTAGTAAATAAATTCTACAGCTGTCGATCTTTTTAGTGTTTATAGTCTTGAAGTTTTATCAACTGATCATTGTAATAGAAACACTTAAACTGTGTATAAACATTGCAATCACTTACGATTATACGCATATCAGGAAAACTAAAGCATATATTAAGAGCAGTCCCACAGTTAAACAAATATTTGTTAAGAAATTTTTAGTTTTTAACAGTTTATTCTTTTATGAAATCTGTTGTAGATATTTAGTTCAAAAACGACGTGTTTTTGTTATGTGTTAAATATTTATTTAAGTACTAAAATTGTAAAGTTGATCTTACGCAGGACAGAAGAAATCCACTACACGTCACGCGGTAATTTCTCGAGAAAGGCACTACATTATTATTATTTTTAGAATATGTAAAAGATATACAACATATAGGTTGGCATCTTAGAGAACGTTTGACGCTCGAAATAGTCTTTAACCATTTCAAAATCGTGTTCCGACATTATTACAACTAGGACTAAATTAATTTGACGTTAGGTAAGTCTGTTTGTTCAGTGACCGGGCGACGTTACAATAATAAAATTGAATCAGCTGGTTTATTTCAGCCTGCGATAAAGAATCAGATGTTAATTTACGTGAAATATATATATTTTTTGCATGGTAAGTAGCAATCAGTTGTTTAGAACCTGTTCTTGGGACGTAAATGAACACTTTAGGCAATTGTAGGAAATAAATTAATAATTGTAAAGCTTACGGAACATTTAGCAACGCATTTTAGGGATTCGATAGGAACATAACAAAAAATACAAAAAACTTGTGAAAAGGTTTTTTTTATTTTAAAAAAAATTATAAAAATAAAATAAATTAAAATTCTAACTTTTACTATTCTTGAGATATTAGATATTAGGTTAACTTTTTGTTTAAACAACAGTCAAATTCTCTTTGAAAAATATGCTCTTTTACGTGCTGTTATCCAAAATTTTTGTTTATTTCTGATTTACGTATCTTTTTATCAGGAACTACTTTTGATATCATATTAATTTTTTTACTGCACACTCAACTAAATATTTTTCACTTTTAAACAATGTTTTAATATTTAGATTATTTTTTGTTTGGTTAAAATTGTCATATTTAAAAAAAAGAAAAGAAAAGATAATTAAAAATATAAACGACATAAAACATTTAGTTAATTTAAACCCATACATCATTCCTCAAGTAAAATAAAATGTTAGTTAAAAAATATTTGGAATAACAGCATTATAAACGCTAAGGTCATCCGAGTTTTATTGTATACTTTGACTCAATAGTACCTTCATCTTTGTTTCCTAAACTCATTGCGGATTCTGCCATGTTATTTTACCTTTGAGTAAACAAGTATAATATCTTAAACCATTTCTGTAATTATGAAGATTTCCAGTAGAAATAGACTAATACACTGTTCTATAACTTACCGTGAACACAAAACATAACAGGTTTTCACAGGATACAATTCACAGCCAGGCTTCTCGCTAAGAAACTTAACAAGACATGAAGCTCTGAAGATTTAAGGGTTTTCAGTGTTTCTCATTATTCTCCAAGAGCAAAGATGAACCAATTAAACAAATAATCCGAACTGTATTTTTTTTAACCGAAATTCAAACTCATTTTTGCATCTATAGTGAGTACGAACTTGGCAATCCCGAGGAACCTAGCTGAACCTACACCTTTATTACGTAGTGTAGTGTTATATTCATCTCTTTCATCTCACCTATCAGGTCTCGATCAACACTTTTTTTTCTTCCAACCCTGGCGCCACTAGATCATTCAAAGGCTAGTGTTCCTCATTTTCTGTTACATTCTTCCTTTCTTTATAGTGTGATAATGAATTAAAGGTTTTCATCTACAAACAGAAAGGGGGGACGTAGTTTAATCGGATATTTGCCATCATTTGTTTACATAAAAACTAATAGACGGCATTTCGAGAATAAAAATCTACTTTTATTATTTAGGAAGAGGCAAAAAATAATTGAAACTTCATGGCAAATCTATCAGCCAACCCTGTATATAAATAAGCACAATAGGCCTTTCGTTAATAAACCGCTAATAATTAAAAATCGAAAATAAAATTGTTTAATATTGTGAACATTTTTAGTTCAGATTCCCATCGGGAATAACGACGAAATCATGCGCGCTCTAATTTTTTTAAAGAGGCAAATGGTTGTTCACACCAATAAACAGTTAGGTCCCTCTTCTCTGGCACCACATCCCTAGCCGAGTTGTTTACCTTTCATTGCGTAGGAGGTAATCCTGTGTCTTCTTTCTTGTTCACTTTTATATTTTGTGTCAGTTTTGATTGTTCAGGCCTAGCTTTAGTCCTGGGCTCTTTTTTAGGTTACAGTTTTAGTTTTCAACGTGGTTTAACTACTAGACTAGTTTAGTGTTTTTCACTTTTTTCATATTCTAGATTTATCACATGAAAGCGGGAGTTGTATTATATTGTCGAAAAGTGTTGAATTATTTTGTATACACACATTTGATGACAAATATCCTATAAAACACTATGTCAATAGTATAAACAAACCATTATCATTAAATTACTTCTAAATCCTAGTTATTAAGTTACTAACTTATTATCATTCCATAACATTTTAAATATATTGATATTTTAAACTGCAACAACTGCTGCTAACTGATTCAGGACTAAGTTCTCCATAATCAGTCAAATAAGAATCAAGATATTGCATAATATCAGATAATCAACAAAACACACTGGGAGGTTCGTCATCCACTTTCAGCTTCGACAACCAGATATTTCGTTTTGGTAATAAACAATTTCACTTCAAGACAAGGAATTCCTGCTAGAAAGAAGGATTTTACAAGATGACTATTGTAAAAACTTACTTCTCATAGAGGAATCAGAATGTTTTCAAAAATAGGTTATTTAAAAATTAATATCATTGACTTTATTTTGTCCTAACTGAATTTTGCGTTTCTCTGGGCTTGTCCAGGCGGTAAATTGTCTCTACAGGGTATCTTTAAAACAGTTGCTCCCAAAGAACTATAGGTTGTCACCTCTGTACACACACTGAACATAAAATCGTTTCAAGTTTTCAACACATATCTTTCAAAGTGGGCCATAAACAATCTACAACTGATATAAAATACAAGTCGTGATGACAATAAGGAAGTTTTAACCACATGATGATCCTATAAAACAAAATCATCTTTACTGAAATATTTTATAACTGAAAACAGTCACCACTAGAGTGGAACTATTTATGCGCCACTGTGAGGTTCCTTAAAGGTTCTTGTCGCTTTGCACAGTGGATTAGTTTCTCCAATCTTATATTATCCCACCAGTATTAGTTTTACTGATGTAAAGTTAAGAGATTATTATTATTAACAATGGAATACAAATTAAAAATTTATTTGATTTTCTCCGTAAACAACTTTATATCATATTTTGAGCCATTCCCACATGATGCTATTTATCGGCTGTAATATTTTTTCAATTATACTAGTAATTTTATTTGCGAGAACTCTAACTTAATTTTTCCTTCCTAATAAAAAATAATTTGGAATTAATTAAAATTCTATTAAGGAGAAAAATTGTGTTACTTAATTTTGTATTATGTTTTGGTAGCCATTTATGCCTCGTTTCCTTTTTGTATTCCAAAAAGTTATATTTTTTTAACTTAGAAGTTTGGTTCATATATTATAATTTTGCATAAATAATTAGAATTTACCGTTGCCACCATTAAAATTAACATGAGGAGATTCATATACCAAAAGTTATCAAACGTTTAGGTAACTATTTCTTAAATTTCTTAGAGAAGATTTCAATTACTTTCTTCTTCGTGAAAATAATATTTTTTCAGTTTCATACAAAATGAAATATGACTAAGATTACAATTTTTTGTAAAATCTCAAGTTCTGTCTTCGAGATGGATGTTTGCCATTACAATAAAAAAACAAAAACGCCTTTCGCACTTCGACCAGTATGCGTTGTTAGAACAAAGTTGGAGTGACGAAAGAGTATATTTATACCAAGGTAAATCAAATACAAAATAGGGAGCAATAACCAATCCATATAACTTGACACAACGCGCTTTCGTATTATGTACCTTTAAGACGTTGGAAATATCTTCTAGGACTCAGTGAAAGCCACAGTCACATTCCCTCCGTCTCACCTACTGACTAAAACACACTTTGTCCCGCAGCAGTAAAAGACTGTCTAGCAATTGATTACTTTTCCCCAACTTAAAAATTATGTATAATCGTTTCTAATATACAAAACATTACGATAATTATCTGGGAGATGGTATGATACTCCTTACAACGCTTTTGACGTAACATATTTCTCAATCGAATAATTAATTAAACAGCAAAGTACAAGACACAAGTCTCAAAGTTGCAAAGCGCAAAGTGTAAACGCTGATTGAAGTGAGACACATTAAGGTTCAGGACTCCACAAGATACTTTCCCTAAGGACACATCGAGTCCACATCACTATCTTAAACTTTCACAGATATTGTCTTGTCTAGTTTTTCCATCTACTAGCAACACACTTCACTACAAACTTGTATCATTAGAAAAATTAACTCAAGAACACTGCGCATATTAATGAAACTTTGCACAACTAGTTTCCTGCAGAATATCTTTATACATTAATAATATTACGCAAACTTTATTAACAGGAGAGCTTATATCCTTCTTTACAATTGCGTATTAAAAAGTGACTTAACAGAGTTTATTTTTCTATGTGGAGTAGTCGATACATTTTTATTAATAAACTATAATCTTCCAAACACAGAATGCAATATTACAGTCCACAAAACTAAATAAACCCCGGTTGGAGGTAAAAACTTAAATTTGATTGAACGTTTTCCTTATTGTAGGAAGGTAAAAACTGTCGGTTTCATTGCTTTAAATAAAGATGACGAATAGAATACAAAATAGAGATTCCTAGTTCCTAAATACTATAATTCAGAATCGGTAGTGAACAACAATTCCTTTTGAACGACCTGATGGAAAAAATGAAAGTTAGGGTTATAACCTAATAACTACGTGGAGAAAAGTGTAAATCCAGCTACGACCTCGGGATTGCCACACACGATTTCACTACATAATCCTCCTTGGGAGATTTGTGGATGAGCGAAACGTTCACTCAATGTGAAGGTAAACCATGGGTCTGATTTGTACTCCGAGCCACTCAGAAGCGAAGCCAATCAAGAAAGCAGACCAATTAATTGACAAATATATCTCCACGAGGAGACTATCATCGAAGTGGATTATATCAGAGGCTAGTGCAGAATACTACTTGTAGAGTGGATCATTAAGTAAGGCGTAATACCCAGTTATAAAGAGTTTGGGAGACAGGCCAGAAGGCTCGTTGAGACTAGAGTTAGGCCAATTATCAGTATGAACAGAGAAGATCTGACGATGGTTAGGTTAGGTTACTAATCCCTGAAAACATCACAGGTAAGAGAGATGACCCATCTTGCAACAAGAGCGCGGAGATCAATTCATTTAATTATGAAGTATTTTGGATAAAAGGGGATTATTAGGTAACTGTTTGAAGAAGTTCCTGTGTAACCAACTTATAACGAATTTCGGAACTTTCTAGATTTACTACTAGCACAGTTTGGTAAGTGCTCCTTAGTACGTAGACCTAAAGTTCCTCTGTAATGATTGTTATTAATTAATTGAGCCTAACCCGACACAAAGTAATTAATAGTAACTATACAAAGTTATTTGCGTACGTTAAAAAAAAATGTCAACTTTATTTTTTTAATCTAGCGATCGATGTGAAAGACGTTGTGTTTTTCCATTTATTTATCCTTACAAAACGAATATGAAATACATAATATTACTGATTAATTGATTCTATTTGGTGTGTAAATAGCCTCAAAGTTTACACAAGCCAGTGTTAAAAACAATTGTAAGTATAGAAATAGCTGCATATTAATGAAACTTTAGTAAACATTAACAATCATCCTGAATTTATAGTCTACAAATGTTAAACATAACCATAGAAACGCATTTTCTGAATTAAAATTATGGGTTTTGTCAAAATAAACCACACGGATTTTAATGTACTTTTCAATGACAGTATTTGAAAAGTACATTGCGACGTCTACAATGATGAAATAAAATGTTATGTTTTAGATCATTAAATATACTAATTATACCCCCCTTCGTAAACCCTCTAAGAAGCGACTTTTCTAAATTTTTCATCAAATTCCATCAATAATTTTTATACCCTTAGAAAATTGTTTAAAATTGGAAAATGTAAAATTCGAGGTTATGAAACAAATAAAAATTATTTTTTTAATCAACTTTGTACTCATGTAATTTTCTTTTAAATTTAATAATGAACAAATTTATACACCACTAATTTATTACAGGAGCTATAGAAATGGAGATATTATAAACAATAGAAAAGGGTAACATTTACAACTTAAAACCAAATTACGCTCACCTCCACGTTTTACCTACGTAATTAAGGTGAGCGCAATTTAGTTTTAAGTTGTAAATGTTACCCGTTTCTATTGTTTATAATATCTCCGTTTCTATAGCTCCTGTAATAAATTAGTGGTGTATAAATTTATTCATAATTAAATTTAAAAGAAATTTACATGAGTACAAAGTTTATATATATATATATATATATATATATATATATATATATATATATATATATATATATATACTGTATATATATTTTAAATCCCTATGAAACAATTGAAACAAAATCGCTTCTACTCCCAGAATAAAAGTGTTTTAGTTTATTTTACTCAAATGAGTATTTTTATACGAATTAACAATTTGAAATTTGCTTTTTTTATAATAAATTTAAAATTCATTCTCTTCATTACTAAATCAAATTACGTGTCCACATTGTGTCCATTTTACCTCTTAAATAAAAAAAAAAGAGATAAAGTTCCCATGTTAAGGTGAGGGCAGTAAAATAAGATGGATGTCACGTCTCTAAGCAATTGGTAGCGGGCGAGCCAAGCTTTGATTCAATTTGGTGGGCCTCGGACAGTTTTAATTACCGCACTCGTGCCGGGACAGGAGGACGTGCGGAGCTAGCCAAGTCCGGGATTAAACAACGCTACACTTTTTCAACCTTTTGGCTAACCTCAAAAATCAAACTCTGAGATGGACGGATGAAGTTGAGATCCCACCCCCAACCCACCCCTACGAGAACATGGCGACGTAAGTAATGGGTCTGTACTGCGGCGGTCGACAATTCTGCAGATAGAAGGGAAAACTTCTTTGTTTTACTTTAATTTATTTATACGTAATAAATGTATTGATTAGGTAAATTATATTTAATTTGAACAATACAATCTTCAAATAAGATACGATTTTGTTAAATGTAAGACAAAATACAGGTTTTGCATCTTCTACATTTCTCTAAAAGACGTTTACGAGTCACTTTTGTTGTTCACATATTAACTAGCTTTAGTTTCAAACATGGTTCACGGTATTTGTTGGGTTTTATTATGTTTTATATTCATAGATTGATAAACAAAGTGGATATCACTCTCGAAACATCTTGTATTATTTTTTTATATACACAAATGATTATTAAATGATGGTATAAAATATAACCAGTAATGAGTTACCTTTAAACATTGAAATTTTTGTAAAAATATGAAATTCTAAATAGTGTTACAGTTTCTGAAAGTAGGATTTTATTTTTATTAGTAAATTTCAGTTCATATAAGAATAAAAACTCACATTCCGATAAAGTAGTACGATTTTACATTAGCCAAATTGATAGGGACTAGACAAAAACCACGAGTGAAATACAATAATCTTGAAGGTTATTAAAAGATAATTTAAAATATCCAATCGCATTTGTTCCCAAAGCAGGAGATGACAAATCAAAATAAACATTGGAAATGAAGTGGTTGGAACAAAAGGGGATAGGGGTTGTGATAAGGATAAAATTGTTGCAGCAAAAACAGGATGCCAGGATGTGTTGTCAGATAAATAAATCAGCGTTTCCTTTGTGGATGTCGTTAAAGAAGCAATCAACATAAAGGCGTATTTTGCGATGGATAAAACTTTGATTTGTTGAAGCAATCTTGGGCGGGAGTATTTATTTAAAATTTTAAGTTTAGTTCTCTTAAACACAATCATTTTGTTAGTTTTAAAGTTTTAACTGATAGATGGATCAAAAAACCAATGTATCCGTTTGAAGTTTGTAAGTTTTTATTTTTGTAATAATGTAGGACGTCTGTCGTCTGTTGTTGTGAAGTGCTTTATACTCTAAACGTGTGGACCAATTTTAATCAAATTTTGAATACGGGAGTATTTTAGACAAATCTCGTGACTTTGTTTATAACTCAACATTTGTGAGTAGCTGCTACATTATAAATAAACAAAGACAACACAATAAGAATAACACAATATTACTATTTTATCTAAATTAATAGTCTCTAATGATTTTGATCAAATTTATCCGTGTATAACATCTAAGATGCAAAACAAAACTTATTGGTAGCCATATTCCCAAAAATATTGATTAGATTTATCGGTGAAAAACAAAATTAGATCATAGGGCATTTATAAAAACGTAATAACTCAAAATCGACGCTATATATTCAATCAAATTTTAAGAATTTGTTAACAACAATGACTTCAAACCCGTGTACAAAATTTCCAGTAAAAAAATTACCCTTCAGAAATAATTGTCAAAAAACCAAAGTTAATTATTTCCTTTGAGGGTTATTTATCGCACAAGAGAAACAAGTCTATTAAATTTTTTGAATATAGATTTTCTTTTTATATCTATAGTTTATTTTCACTCTTTGATTAACAACTAGAAAACTGAAATTTTTGTTCACTATTAGTTTTGATACTTTTTATTGGTTTTGACATACTTGAGTGGGAAAATTTGTGAAATGCTTTTGCACAGTTTAGTCTCTAAAATGATTTACCCTTATTAGTTCAAAACAAAAAGATATAAAGTTTCGTTCTATCGCCGCTGCTTTACATTTCCCAGGTAAATCACACCCTTCAGTATTTCTGTAGTATTACTACAGATGTGGATCTACCCGAATCATTTCAAGCAGAGAAACCAGGGAAGCAAGTTAAATTAAAACATTAAACGGCTGTGGTTTCGTTATTTGTTGCATAATCCCCGAGTAATACTGTTTATTGTATGCAGATATAATTGGGATTTATTAAAACATCAGCTGTTATTTTCTGCTAATTATATGTTGCCATAGCAACGAAATTCCTCATTGTTGACTAATTTCAAGCACAGGAATCTAGCAGGTGGTAAACTTGTAGTAGTTTACAATAATTAATTAATTGATTTTTTTTAATTCAGACATGAATTTACCTTTACAAACACGCATCGCATTGATTCATTGTTATTATGAATATGAACGGAGTTTATCAACCAGGTTAAGAAAGTTTCGTACTCTCAACGGTTTGAGGGCCGTCCAGTCGCGTCTAAAAAATTGTTAGTAAGTTTGAAACCAGCGGATCCATTGATCTTTACGAGGTCAAGAAAACCTTCAATCGTAGAGAAGGTCCGTTTTAGAACTGAAAGAAGTAATGATTCAAAACGTAACTGAGATAAATATCAACATGTTTAGATAATACCACGCATAGCAATAAGGAATTAAATAAAGGAAAGAAATAAGGAAACTTCACCTGAAGAGAATGGCGGCCATAATTGAAAAACCACATTTATATGAACTTATTGAGACTAAATCGTATATATCTGAAATAAATCAACTACGATTTTTTACTGGTCACATACCTTTCTCTATACTAAGTATAAGTGGGAAAGTAAAAATGAATACACAACGTTTCGAGAATTAAAAATCACCTCCCGTTATCTAGTGATAACCATAAAACACTAGACCTCTGTGTCTAGTGTTCAATCAATTCAAATATTTCTTGCAGTATTAACTTATAAATTGTTTATATAAATCATATTATGTGACAATAAGGAAAACGAATTATAGGCAATAATGAAAATAGAATTGTAAAACAAAATGGAAAAGAGGTCACGTGACGGAGTAAACAAAACAAGGTAAGACACTTTATTTTACAGAATTCTATTTTTCATGGGCTCGTTTCATATTTATGAAAGAAAAAAAACTGTAAACAATAAAAAATAAAAATATATACAATCTTTCTATTTAAAATTGAAAGTGTGTTCTGCGACTCTACTTTGTTGTTATGACTAGTATAACTCAAATTTGTACTTTGCCAACTTAACTCGAAACAGAGTATATGCAACTATCTAACATAAACATAAGAAACAAAACCATCTCTGGAAGTACTTATCTAGGTATCCTCACTAAGAGTTGATCACTTCTATAAATCTGACAACATCGCGTCAAAGTGTGCGGGCATTACTCAACCTGACAACTCAGTTGAAAATGTCCCTTGTACCGTTCCACGGCGTTAATCTATCATCTGAGATTTAACGAAATCATTTAGGATATGTCGGCATCGTTTGAAGCTGTCGCACCTCGTCTGTCATACGTATTTTGTCCGCTTCACCAGTTCTGTCCTTTTTGATGGACTTGAACACACAAAAACATTTGATCCCCACCTGCATGATGAACTCCGCAGATAAACCGTGACAGATTCATGCCAGTGGAATTTCATTTTTAAAATTAGATTAATATTTGCTTAAGCGTGAAATATTTTCATGTCTCAAGTTGAGATAGTTTAATCTGTGCAGATTACGTGTATATTATTTTGTTTTAATAAAAGTTACAATAACATTACACTTTCTTAAACGCCGATCTACAAAACCAGTTACTAAGTGTTCTTCGCCAAAAATGACAGTTCGATAATCGTCTGACGTCATTTTATAGTAACACAAAATATTTTCTACAATAGAGTGACAGCTTCCTACTGTAGTCCTAAGATCATGTTTAAAATCAAAAAACTAGTAAAGCATAAAGAAAAGTAATCAATGAAAAAGTGATAACCGCTATTGATTTATATACTAATTTTAAAAAAATGAAAAAATACGAGTATCTACATATAGACTGTCCGAAAAAAGATGGGCCGGTTATTCATTTTCGGATTATATACATCAAAACGAACGAACAATGTCAAATAATATTTAGTCGAATTCTGCTTCAATAACGGTCCATACACCATTTTTTTCTTTTACAGAACATATTACACCAAAGTAAATAATTGAGATCAAATTTGGTATATGCATTTCGTATGTTATATTTTACAATTATAATTTTTTAAATGGCAGCTTTTTAAAGTTAACGGGTTTGTAAATATTCGACGTTAAAAGTTATAAACGTCTGCCATTTTGAAAATTATAAAAATAAAGTCTTTGTGTGGTGGTATACTTGTAAACGTAACATACAAAATGCTTATTCCAAATTTGAACTAATTCTATTAACTATTTCTGGAGATATGTTTTTTAGATCGAAATGGCAGTTAGACGTATTATAATGAAACATAAATCGACTATAATTTATTTCACTTTTTCGTTTTGATATATATATATATATATATATATATATATATATATATATATATATAAACCGAAAATGAATAGCCACTCCTCCTTTCAAGAGACACTGTATTTAAATAAAACAAGAACTTACATCGCTTGTGTCTAAGAGTAAATCTCATTTGACTAAAATCGATTTATTAATAACAGTAGTTTAAGTCATGTTTATTTTTTTCCCATTATACCTTAAGACAAATTTTCTATTGGAATTTGGCACAGTGATTTTTCATATTATTCTTCATATTTTTCAATGTTTAAACGAAAACTGAATAGTTTATTTGTACAATTTAGGAAATTTATAAGCTCAATATTTCGGGGTTGTTTTGCGTTTGTTTTTCCTTTTCCACTTTACGTTTCACTCTTCTTGATGTTTTTCGTTCTTTTCAATTAGCTATACGCTCTTCTTCTATCAGTAACACCCCAACCGGTATTTATATGAAAACTGGGAACAATACATTTTGTTTCAATAATTAGAAGTTACATTACAAACAAATATGATAAAAAACTGTAATTTTAAGTTTCATAATATAACAGCTGCTCCTAATTATTATTATTATTATTATTATTATTATTTTTATTATTATTTTTTTTTAATAGAAACTGAATCAAGATGTAGACGCTTATATACGAAATGTGACCAAATTACGTAAACTTATTCTGAGCAGTGTAAAATCGATAGGCAGAAAAAAAGACTATTTTTTTGTGGTTAAGAACGTTAAAAAATAAATTCATCCACCAAAAATTATACATCGATTTTGTGACGTGTAACATAACTTTCTGTATAAAACGTAAATGTGGAAAAAAAAAAGTAAAAATGATCATTATTAGTTTAAAGTTTCCTAGTGGAAAACAGTCGATAACGAGATGTGTCAGTTCTAACACCAACATTTTAACTTGAATTATTTAAGAAAATTAAAAATACAGACAACAAATTTTCATTTCCTACTAGTTGAAAATCTTAAATCGGACAGCATAATTTTTTTTATAACTCTGTCTAAAGTGATTATTACGGCCTAGAACAGGTTCTGAAACAGCTGATTACTACTCAGTAAGCAAATTAATATTGATTAAATGTGATTCTTTATCGCACTCTGAATAAAGCAGCTGATTCAGGTTTATTATTGTCACGTCGCCCACTCACTGAACAGACTCAGCTAACCTCAAATGCATTTATAGGACTAGTTGTTCTATTCGATGTCAGAACACGATTTTGGATTTTTTGGTAGCTCTCATTAAAAAAAAGTAGGAAATCTAACTTATGCTGCAGTTGTAGGAATAATTTGAGTGTAAAGTGTTTTCATCACTCTCGGCAAATGTTTCTATCGTGCTGTAAAGATATAATTTTATTACATAATTAACTATTGTTATTTTAGTAGTTTACGAATTTATATTGCTTAAGATTTACTGTCAATCATTAACAACCCCCCCCACCATTTATGAGTAGTTAATTAAACACTCCTAAACAAGTAAACACAAATCCAAATAACGTTTAAATAACCAAGTCGTCATCTTCAGTTGTGAGCAAAACCTTGTTCCTTGTCCAATTTTGTTTGTTTAGGAAATTTAATTTGTGCATTAACTATAATTACAAAATAAAAATAAAATTTCAACACAACTAATGAAAAATAATATGTTCATGAAGACAAGGGCGTTTCGACTATGTTGACATTTTCATTGATTTGATTTACAATAAACAAACTAAGTGAGAAGGCGACATTGTACTGTAGTTGAAATGCGCTTGTGTTCGTAAACGTATTAATTATGATACATTGTTCTCCAGATTACTTAAATGTTACATCATTTTACCAGTCAAGATAAATATTCATTTACATTTATTCACAAAAGTTACAAATTTTTCATTGACTTTCGTTAGCAAGTTTCTTCAAAACCGAATGCAATCACACACTAATAATCGTCAAATTCCCTTCAGCAATTAAACATGATGCAAAACCAGTACTACAGGATATTTTACTGAATGTCGGCAGAAATAAAGGATATTTTAAAACATTTATTGCTAATTAACATCGATAATTAGTCAGTTATGGAACGTTTTACATTTTACAACAAACTGCTAATTAATTATTATCAAATCAAACAGAATTGAAAGAAGTGAACTGAATTAATTTAATGAATAAGACAAGTTGAGCACTAAAAGACGAATCTTGTATTTTGTGAAGTTATCATTTCTGTGTCGACATTTATTTTAGATATTTCTTAATTGTGCCGGCGAAATAAAAACCGAATATCTGAGCATGTTTTACCTTACGTCTAATAAACGTGGTGAAGCAGTTTTTATTTACATCCGAGCATTCCTTCCAATACGTACATATTATTTAAACTGACTGTTGCCTGGTTTTACCTCAGAGACAACAGGATGTTTGTACTTAGGCCTCTAGAAAAGACAGGGAGAAAAAAGAGGAAGACGGGATGAGGAATTAAAAAATCAAAAGGAAAACAGGAATTTTTATTTGTCTCCTTTATTTGTTGTCTTGTACCTGGAGGACACTGAGGTAACCCATCTTCCGAACGATTATCTTGACTACTATAGAATACTTCTACTCCAGGACCAATCTTATGTTATGTGCTACCTCCTGGGGCTACGTTTAAATCTCCGGAGATGCATTGCTACGTCAGTAGAAACCTCCATAAAGGAGTTGCACATTATTTGGACAGTATTAACAAACTGCTCGGTTTTACTTTTCCAATTGGGTATTGCGATTATATTTTTGGATCAAAAATCGACCCCTCAGTTAAAAAAGTGGTTTTTGGAATGACACCTCTCTGTCGTATGTACACTCCCTCCAAAAAAAAGAGAACAAACACTCGAATGATTTTATTAAAATTTAGTAATATATTTTGACCATGTATTTGGACATTTTAATAATTCTTTTGATACTGAAAATTTAGGGTTACTAACACAAGAAAAAAGACAACATTTTAATTATCTAAAATTATCTTCAGGTGTAGCCTCTAATACTAAAAACAAAATTTATTAATCATTATCTTAAAATGTCGCTAGTTATTAATAAAAGACCAAAATATCAGAGTTATTATAAAATATGTAAAAAACATCTAAAAATAAACTCTACCGATTTCGTTCACATATTAGTGGAAGATGGAAATACATTACTTAACCTAACCTAACCTAACCTAACTTAATCTAACCTAAGCTAGCCTAACCTAACCTAACCTAACCGTGTCTTCAAAATCGCAGTTAGACAGTATTAAAGTTCAGAAATAATTGTTTAATTAAGTTAAAAAAAAACTAATTGATCTTAGACCTCCGTCATTGAAACTCCATTTTGTTGAAATACGAATTACTCCAAGGATGTGCTTATAACTTAAGAGATACAAGACAGGCTCTATTTAAATACATATAAACTACCGAAATTACATAGGCTATCAGTTTTGGTTCACTTTTATTTGTTTTTGGGGTTAGATTAGCGAAAAGGTCTGTTCAATACTTTTGCATCGTTTATTTAAATACTATTACAACTTTTCTAAAGTATCTATATTTAAGGTAATAATTACTGATATGTAAACTGATACCCAAATCTAATCCTCGATTGAACTACAAGAAACCTGTACAGCCTCCCTCATTCTTATCTTCAACATGGTCATATTATCGTCTACCGACAATGGATCTTTAAATGGGAATCCAACTTGTCGATACGTCAGGCAGGCGAATGAATCTGCAAGACATATCCTCATTGGTTTTGATTAAATGGATACTATGAGAAGGAGACCTTTTGGATATCACCAAACTGGGGATTTGCAGGAGAAACACTGTTAAGAAAATCCAAGATGTTTTGAGAGAGTCAAGGCTAAGTGAACAGGTTGACGTGTAGAAACTACATTATTTGGGATAATCTAATCTACCTTATAGACACTTTATTTTAAGAACTTACTTAGATTAAAATATTGTAATCCAAAACTACTAAACTATAATTATATTACCTCCAGATTTAATCCAAGAGAGATTATTTTCATAAAATCACATGCTGCAAATCTGTACATTGGGCTCCTAAAAACAAAACAAAAATATTATTAATTTCAAATTACCTTGAAAATATTAATGATAAAGTTGATTCGAGCATTTGACATCATTTTTATATAAATTATACAAGAAGTTTCGAGGGTATGGAGCAATTCAAAACATAATAAATTGAGTTACAGTTTAAACATTGTAGGTGAAAAGAGTTTTATTTAATAAACGTATTTTTTGTTAGAAATTGTGTTCAACTTTTATTTTCATTTAAAAATATTAACTTAGGATTGATATTCAAGGCTAAAACAAAGCCTTAGTTGTCAAACTATATACAAACTTAATCAGGAAAACACCACAAGTCAAAACAAGAAATAATAATCACCAATATGAATTTGGTTTGTGGATTGTGTCTTCCATATTTTGAGACAAATTTGTAATATGTTTGTTTGTTTATAACTGAATTTCGTTTAGTGCTGTTTTAAGAAAAGTAAAAAAACAAAAAAAAATTATATTTATTTGTAAAACAATGTCTCTCGATAAACTGTTTTGCCTTTAGTTACCACATGGATAAAACAACAGAACAAAATGGCGCACCACGTTACGATAACCAAAACATGACACAACAACTAAGAACTGATTTTAGGTAACTTTATTTTGAACTTTAGCAACTTCAATACAACGAAAAATTTTGAAGAAAACTTTAATTTAAACATGGTAGTTTATAAAGAACTACTGTATTAAAACTGTAACCCCCCCCCCGGCGTTCTTACATATCACTTAAAATAATGACAATATATGATTTGTGTTTTCTATAAATGGTATTTTTTAAATTTCCCTCCTAATAAAACAGTTTTATTTATAATTTTGATAAACAAGTGTTACGACTGCAAACATCTATATGCATACTTATTTTCATCTGGGTACTGTACATTCTAAAAAAAAAAAAATAATAATAATAAATAAAAAACTATTTGCAAGTTTAGTGTCTAAAACCATCTTAGAATATGTTTTATTTGTTTAAAAATAAGAACGCTCTAAATTAATGAACTAAATTACAAGTAAAATGTAATTAAACCTAATAATAACTTAACTGACATCATTAAAAAATTCTGACTTACAATTATTACAACTTCACTTTTGAAACTACCAAATTGGCACTATAAACGTGGTCCTCTTTTTCAAGTATTGTACATTTTTCCATATAGAAAAGCGATAAACCGCCGAAATGACTGCGTTTGTCATAAACAATTGTTTATATTTTTTGGCAGAAAGTCTGTGCCAACACTTCCATTAGACGAGTAAGTTTCCTTCGGCTTGAAATAATCGAATTAATTTCTCTCTTTTGATGTTCGTTTTTGACAACGCAGGAAAATAAATTCCCTCTCGAGTTAAAAATTACAACAGTTGGAAGCAAAAATAATGACTTGTGTTTTGGAGACAATATGAAACGGGGGTAAAGAATTAAAGCTTTTTGATAAATCTGTTTTCGTTCACGTCGGGTTGGCGGGAGTGTTTTTGTGTCGTTTCGGGCGTTATTTAAGGCCTCTAGAAGGCATCCCAATACACATAATTCACTGTTATGTGTCAAACGGTTTTTTGTGTGTTTCTGTCTTTGAGATGTAATTGCCAAGTCTCCTCCTGCTGTTAATTTGGATTTGTATATTGACTGGTGGACTCTTTATCGTCGCGTACAGTGGGATGCGGATTGTCTCGACTTTGACAAGTATTTATATCTTCATACTTTCTTATATATGTAGTGTAGTATGGAGAAAATATTGCCACCGCTCAAAAATCGACGTAATTTTGAGTTCTCCTGAACTATATGTCTCAGTGCTCTACCGCCCGCATGAGCGGAACTTGTTATTAACCAATGACGATGTACAAGAATACAAAATCACAGCAATATTATTAAATTAAAAAACTAATATGAACATTTTATGTACGAATACGTGGTCATACTTTAGTAAAGGAATTGTAAATTTGTTCCATAAATTTAGGGTTGGTTGATAATAAACTATGAATGACAATTTTATAAAAAATCTGTTTTTAATACAATTAATAAAATCTGTTATCCAAGGACCCAAACGCAAAGCATTGGTTACCATTTTACCACAAATACCGGTTTAGGAGTATTTGTAAATAAATAGATCTTGCATGCAGCTATTATAACAATGTCTCACTAACCACCGATTTAGTTAAATCTTAGTAAGCTGCCTAAAAATGATTATCTTAAACCAGTGTGCTAATCACAATTAAAAAAGAATTACGGTTCAGAAAAAGTTACCACAACAAAAACAAAAATAGACATGCCCAATAAAATATTTCATTTTTAAAAGATTTTTTTAATAGGATTGCTTTATAAAGGAAATTAAATCAATCTTAGTTTATAACGCATACTTTTATACTAATATAATAATAATAAACAATGATTATTATTACCAACAATTTATGTGTCTATAAAAAATATTCAGTTATAAAGGAAAATACATTTTCGTTTTATTTTTTCCATGTAAGTAGTGTTAGAGACTTTGGGGGGGGGGGGAGAGATTACGACGCATATTGTTTTCGTTTAGTTTTTTGTGGAAGGGTTAGTTAGACATACACACCTTCATACAGGAGTCTGGGACAATCCTCAATAGACGTCTCTACTCCAGGATCCGAGAGAAAGTTCCAGAGACATATTCCTATGTTAGCCAATACCTCGGGTTTGATTATCTCACATACATAGTAGTGTAATAAGTAATAAAAGCGATGCCGAGTTCTTTGCGGATATATCAGTTACGAGGTCTCCTCTGAATCCAAAAACGATTTCTTGGAATGTTATTCTGTCGACGCTCTACAATCCAAACGCGATGAAAGGTTTTAATTAAAATTGATACTTGGAAAATATTGTCCCCATATCTCGGAGATTTTTAATTTTGTTTGATAACTCAATATTTCGGAGTACCTGTATTAAGAAAAAAAAAAAATAGAAAAATTAACATTTTTTTTTTCAAAATCTACTCCAACGATTTTATGAGATTTTGTTCAAATGTAGCTTCTAAGGACCCAACAAAACATATTCCTCTTCTAATATGCAATGCAGCAAGTTATCGATAAAACAATATATCGGCTGTTACAAAATATTTAACTTCTCAAATTCGGCTCAACCAATTTCATTCAATTCTAATTAAAATTGATAACACAAATATGTATGCTAAATTGAAAGTGAAAAGTATTACTCTTAGGGAATATTTACTACAAAACTAAAATGGGCATTAACCGCTGTCATTATATTCAAATACGATTTACACTGAAGTTGTGTTTATAGAAAAGAAGAAGGAAGTTAAGGCTCCATATACACCATGAACTCGTTTTAATATATATATATATATATATATATATATATATATATATTTATTTTAAATTGAGTTCATAGTTAATTTTAGCTTTTGAGGTAAAATTAGTTGAAAATCGATTTTATTTGCTTTTACAGATAAGTGAGAAGAAAGGTTTGTGCAATGTATTTATACAGATTATTTTGTATAATATAAAAATGACGTACTATTTTTCACCGTTGAAATTTAGGGTAATCATAACTGAAATATAGACTGACACGAAAATCAAATCATTGATTAAATTATCAATTAGGACGAGATTGAAAGGTAAGTTAATCAAGCTGAAGTTAATAACTTACCCTTCTATACCAATATATCACACAAAGAGATTGTCACTTAGTGTTAACAAACTTTTGGGGTCAAATTAAACACTATATGAAGTAGAAAGTCACTATTTAAACAATATTTTCTCAATTTGCCTTGTAAATACGATTTTTTTTTTTAACTATTTATAACACATATCATAACTTATCGAAAAAAAAGTTCAATTTTCCTGCCAACAATTGTGACTTGTGGTATTATTTCCTGAAAGGACAGAAAATTTTAAGTAAAATGCAAATATTTTCATTTGGAATAGTATAAATTGTATTTTGAACCAAACAAAATGAGAGTTACCGGAAAAATACAAAAATATTCAAAACGCTATTTTTTCGTTGTTAAATTGTTAGGTGCAATAATTTGTACATTGTATTATAATCTTTCCCTTATAATATTTTTTTATTTGCTGTAAGATATTGCAGTTTATACTTTTAAATTGTTAGAGAAAAATACCTTAAAATTCGAAAATACTTTATTCAAATGAGTTTTCTAATTAACTCTTTTAACACCGAACCTTAGAAACCATTGTATTTATGATAGAAGAAACAGTAAAGGCAATTAAAAATTTGAGAAGGTATGTTATCTTTTATTGACAGAAAAAAATACAAATAATTCATTTTTGTAATTTTCTTATCATTCATTTCTTTGTGGTCAAAACTTTTAAAATTTGAACCCAGTTTTCACTTTCATTTGAAGGAATAAACTGAAGTGTCTTAAATAAATTCAAAGGTTTTTACAAGGGCAAGTTTTTATAAAATTTAACATTTGTTGCAACTAACAACAATTCAAAAATAGTGTTTTCATTTTTTAAAAAAACCCCTATTTTGTTTCAAACTAAATAGTTTCATTATTACTTTTAAACAGAAAATGGTCGTCTTTACTCAATATTTTATTAGTTTTCAGAAAATAATATCAAAAACAACAATTTGAGGTAGAAAGGTTATGAAAATTGAAATTTGTGTTAATAAGTAGCGTTATTTTTCAACAACAGTACAAAATTAATAGTTGCAAAGTAAATTGAGAAAATTGTTTACAGAAATAGTTTCTACTTCAAATAGTGTGTACTTTTACCTTAAAAATTTGTTGACACTATGTGCCAATAACCTTGTATATTAATTAGGCCTATAATGATAATTAAATTAATACATATTGCTTAGTTTCGTTTTACAGCTGACAACTCAATAATTTAAAGCTGTTGTGAGATCCACTTTAAATGATTGCAAATTAATTGATCTTTTAATGTAAAACACCATAATTTTACAAAAAGGAACCACAAGAGGGTATATAAGTAAAAAATTTAAATGTTAACGTATAATTTCATTTACATTACAAATGAAAGGGATGATTACAATCTTAACATTAAAAAAAAAAAACTTGCAACCAATATAAGATAACGTCTCTAAATTTTTTTTTTAAGTTTGAAACAAAACTAATATGCAATTTTTGTCAAGACTGTAGGTTATACTTGAAAAACAAAATCATAATTCTCCAAATTCTTATAATATTGACTGAATTAATTAATTATATTTATTTAATATTTTTGTTTGTGTCACAAGCTTAGTTTTAGTTCTATGGATGCAATTTCTATAATTTCAAGAATTTTGAGTACCACAGCCTTCTAAAACGGTTTTACATTTTCTATAAAAGTACTAAGATACAATCATATAAAAATATAATTTTATATTTTCCCTGTAATAAGAGATGAGATATACAATTTTTATTTTTATTCATTCTGACCAATTTCTGTTTTTTCTGCTTTTATTCCTTTACAAATTAGCAAACCGTTTGTGTACAATCCAACAATCTGTACATCGTATATAATAAACAATATCCAGACATACTACTTAACATTGATTAAAATATTTTTAAAAAAATTCTGAAAAATTATAGCTATCTTTTAACTTTCTACTAAATGGCGTAAAAAAAATCATTAAAAAACAAGTACGTTTCTTTAGTGAAATTGGTAATTTCTATTATGATCAAGATTTTGATTTCAATATTTCTATTTTTCAAATAGCAAGTAAATGGACAACACATGGTAAAACAGAATGTACAACTAACTTTAATGAATAATAGAAGAAAAATGAAAAAAAAAAAAAAAAAAAAAAAAAAAAAAAAAAAAAACAGGAACGGGAACGGGAAAGTGTCTAAAAACTATTTGTTCACGTTTTCCAATTAACGAACGTGTCCATGATTTCCATAAAACAATCATGTAGTCCAATTACTTAAGAACTTTACTACTAGTGGTCGCAATTGTTAGAGTTCATTTAAATTTTGATTATAGTCATCCATATTATGGTTGATTATGAGAAAGTATTACGTACATTTTATTTGTATCAACAGAGTTGTTGCCCAACCTAAAATTGAAGCGGTACTTTTATCTAAATAAGCTCAAACTCAACCTATAAATGTAACAATGAAAGCTTAACAACATAAATTTGACAACAAAGAAAAGATACATTTGCCTAGGCCAACTTGCTTGCAATTGGTGCAACTACTGTAAGTTTAAAGTTAACACTAAAGGATAACATAATACACTTTAAACACATATGGATGGATACAATACAATGGAAAACATCATGCTCATTTCATTAAATTTATAGATTAATAAACGAAAAAACAACATAACCTAAAGACCGAGTCAGACTCATTAACTATCTAATGTAAAGTTATTGTGAAACAATTGTACTTTTAATTGAAGGTATAAGTAATTGTGTTAGCTAGGTAGTCATGACGTTATTATTAGGCCTACGTGAATTGACAATCTATCAGTGGATTGTAGTATACTACGACTAAATAAATAATGTTTCAAAGTTATAATGTTCTCTAAATAAACGGAGCAAAAACATTGCGTTACTCTCATAGATGCACGCATAAAAATAGCAAATATAACAATTTCGACACTTGAAATTAATTGGGCGACTAAGATAAACGGTAAAAATATTGTACTAACTTTTCTCAAAACCAATCAATAGTATTCCTCGCCAAAAATGTCAGTTTGTGAGATAAAAAGTGGAAATGGGAGCAGACTCAGTTTTTTATAAATGATTTTGAAGAAAATATTAATGTACTCAATACAGCTTAAGCTTTGTTTGTTTGTGCCCTAAACATGTTTAAGTGTAAATGTTACTTGTTTTGAATTCATTTTGTAATAACTGAATTAAAGTTCGTTTTCGGATTTTGAAAACTAATCCTAAACTGTAAGGTTCTTATATGTTTTCTGCTTTTTAAAGTTATTAGATATTTATGGAATAATAAAATTATCGACTCATTGTATCGAACATTGTCGTCCATACACGACGTTATAAAAGTACGGATCAACAGACTTTATCAAGCGAAAATTCTTTAATCAGACAAAAAATTAGTCTCGGTCTATATTGGATATTAAAACTTGGTTGTCACTTGATAACTGGGGTCGGCTAATGTTCACGTCATCGCGATGCTACATGGCTGATATGCCAGGAGCGAATGTAGGCTAGTGTATATATTTCTGTTTTGGTTTTCCACAAAGTGTTCCCTAACCTCACTTAATAGTAGGTCTTGTTCGCTATCCATGTTACCGTTCATGTGACACTTTCTCAACTGCGTTTGCTATATCTATACTTTTTGAAACGGTTACCTCAAAAATATCATTACTATATCTAACATAAATCACGAGTATGTTATCCAAAATAAAAACACAAATTCTCCATAGAAGTAAGTTCTACAACATAAAAGTGTTTACTCTATAAAGTGTACTGAACACACAATCTATATTACACTGTTAGGTACAATATAAATCATACGATTTTGAAGATGGTTCTTATAATGTACATTTTGTTATGTATAAACCCTTACAGATAATATCTAGTTTCCAAGTTACTTCTAAATAAGTAAATACTGGAATTTCGTCGTCGGATACAATGGGGGGAGAGACAAAATAAAAACAAGTGAATGTTGGTTGAATGACATCGCACTGTGCAGGTGTATCCAACGCGGGCATAGATCACCAGTGATTTAGTATATAGGCGATACAATGGAGGTATTGTCATAGTACTGACTTATGTGGCGACGTCCAAGCTACTGGCTCCTCCTACTTTAACTCCGGCGGATTTATCGACATTCAATCCTAGCAAACTTATGTTGCTTTACAAATCTTTAACAATAACTAGTTGCAAGCTTTATGTGCATTCGTTTTGATCAATCATAACTTGAAAACTAAGTTAATATATTGAGAACAGCTGTTAAGACAGATCAGGTAGTAATTAAAATTACTCTCGGTATTTATGCTAAAGACCGTAGGTACTTGGTGGTATTCCATTTTAAATAAATTAAAACAACAATTTTTTTTATAAACCACAATATTTTAATTGAAACTTGCTGACCTTGGTTTTGCTAGTTAAAGCATTGTCAAGGACTTATACAAGAATGAAATGAACCTTTTTGTTTCATTCTTGTATAAGTCCTTGACAATGCTTTAACTAGCGAAACCATGGTCGGCAAGTTTCAATTAAAATATTGTATTTTACACTAAAAAATTGTTGTTTTAATTTATTTACTCTCGGTATGTTATACTGATTGTTAGTTAAATAAATGTAAAATAAAAATTGTGCAGAAAAATTGCACACATTATATCACTCACTCATCCTTAAAACAAAAGAAAATCAAAGTTATGTCACTTCAGACTTTTTGACAGTAAAAAATGGAAAAAATTAACCGTGGACACTGTCTTTAAAAACAATATTTATGTAAGTTTTAAATAAAGCGTCCTCGGCATAGATTGTATCTGATTTTAAATTGAGCTTTAAATATCGGCAGTCAAGAGTCTTTTTTAGCCAATTATTCCTGAAACTATATATTTTGATTGTTGCAATTTGCACACGTATTTGAGTAATTATTTCTTATAATTTAATAAAATTAGAACGAAATTGGTAGAGTCTATTTTGAGAAGTGATGTATTTTATAACAGTATTTGTGGTGAAATTGATATTTTTAGCGATATCTGATTAACTAGAATTTTTGAAGTGATGACAACCAATACGTTTTGTTTGGAACATAAAAGGCTACACTTGAACTAAATATGATCGTTATAGCTGATTTTGATAAAACTTAACTTTTTGTTCTTCTATCGTGTCAAATTTACAACAAAATTTTGAGTTATCCAAAAAATGAATACATAAACTTATGAGATAACGTATGGCGAAAATATTACCCACGTATCCAATTTCATTAAAATCGGTTCATTCGTTTGGACTCTTCACAAATAAAACTAAAATTACCTAAACAAAGCTTGTGAGCAACTTGTGAGTTTTTTGTTAGTTTTTTAAATGTGAAAATTAAAACTGCAAGTCAAACCAAAAAAACAATTTCGAATTATCGGAGTAAACAATAAAGTTCCAACTTTCCCTAATAGATCAAGTGACAGTCCACTTTGCTCTAGAAAGTTCAACACCAACTGACCACGTGTAAAGGACATCCCCCAGCTGATCTCTAATATTGACATGATCCGTTTTTTCTGGTCTACACAAATTGTGAGTTTCTTTATATTTTTTTAATATGAAAATTAAAACTATACTTAAAACCAAAAAACATCTTCTGTCTTTATCGGAGTAAACAAGAAAGTTCCAACGTTCACTAATAGATTCAGTGACGGTCCACTTTGCTTGGGAATGCTCTAGAAAGTTCAAAACTCTAACTGACCACGTGTAAAGACATTCCCCAGCTGATCGTAGATATCGACGGTATACGTTTTTTCTACTCTAACTTAAACCAAGTGATTTTAAATTTTAATCCCATTAGTTTATACATTTTTTTAATTCTGGGAATTCACACAATTTATTTCTACAAAATATGAGTAAACTTATAATAATATCAATATAAATATGGCTTCAAAACTACAAGTGAGTGGTTGTTTGAAAAAAGCGGGTGTATTGCGATGAGAAAACAAAAAATGGATATCAAACTTTTATTGTACTTAAGTATGGTATCAGTCAACTTTTTCCTATACTCATCTTTATATACTTTATTCGTCCATCCCGGAAGTTATATTAGAATAACTTCTTTATAAAAGTCAGGATCAAAGGTGGGGACGTCGCTTTGAAGTTACAAAGAGTGAATGGGGTAAAGAGTATGAGAAAAACCTAACTTTATCTAACTTAACCTAACCTTACCTAACATACCTAATCTTACCTAACCTAACCTAACCTAATCTAGCCTTCCTACCTATCTCCTGAAAAGGTCTTACGATAACAAAGTAAGGGCCGTCGGCCAGACGTCGGTAAAAGTCATAACAAACTCTAGGAATTCATCCTAACCTAAAATAATATTACCTAACCTCAACTAATAAAACCTAACCTAACCGAATTCCGATACATCTTGGAAGTTGTTGTACAAACTAGTCAATTTGTTGTAGTCACCCATTTGCATCTTAAAACCAAAATAAAGGTGGCTACGTTTCGCCTAAGTATCTGGTTATCTACCAATGTTTATTTTGTGATTTTGAACACCATGCAGATGCGATAAAGTTTAATTATTCCGTGGTGCGACAACCCGGGAAGATCCAAGACCGGCTAGATAGGTTTACAGTGGTGTGAGACAATCATCAGTGCCGTCGCCGTTACCCGCCCCCCAGAGTTTGCTATCAATTATAGCTTCTCAAATAATCATCACGATGTCGGGTCAACAACGTAAACAATTGAATCTCTACAAAAATTGAATCCGGAACCTCTTGACATCAATGTAAGAAAGTTTGTACAGTATTATTTACATTATGCTAAAACAAATGAACAAAATAATGTTTAGTCAAATGTACTTTGTTTTTTGAATTATGTACACCAACGTTAAATGCAAACTCGGACATAATTTAATACAGTCTTACAACACATTTAACAAAAAACGGTTCCATTCCTTGCGGGCTGACGGAGGAAATGAAAAAACGAACAGAACAGGAAATAACAAGGGACTCAAGTTAAAGAATTATATAGGAAATGGATATCTATCCTATTACAAAAGTTATAATGGATGTCATAAAATCAGAAGCCATAGCAAAGAACTCGTGTTAGTAAATCAAATTAATATGCGATATTACGTGTTTACTTTAGGACGGGAGGGTTGGCGGAGGGGGCTGTTTCAACTTTCGATAATTCTTAAGGGTATTTTGCATCCATAGGGGGTGGGTTGGAGATGTAATAAATCCGAAATAATATCCTAACCCTCGTCTTTTAAATCACAGCAACTAATATGAATACGTACAAAGAATTGTCGTCGATTTAAAAACACTGTTGAATTTATTGAAAAAGGATATCTTATTGCAGTCATATTTTAGTTTAGTTTTCAAATATAGTTTACGAGTCAAAATTATTTGC